>LPNX010483438.1:92735-182297 GCA_001517045.1 Pseudotsuga menziesii
TGGAGGAAACCACACAACCTTCACATGGGCTCAATAAATATGAAAACTATCATCCACCATATTTTATATTTTAAATCAATTTTCTATAGTCTGTTGCCTCATATAGATTTGGTTTTGTTTTAACACCATGCCACTACCCCTTAGTGTTTAGGTTTAGAGAACTTCTAGGTGCTAGCTCTTATTCCTTTTCTTTTACACACATGCAACATAGGGTTAGTGACGGGACACCTGTAATAAACATGGCCACATCATGCATTAGTTCACAAGAACTAAGTAAGCCCAAATCACAGGTTTTCCTTACCTTTCCGAGCGAGTCGTTAGATAAAATCCATCCACTCATCCCCTTTAGATGGAGAGGTAAGTTAGCCTCATCATTTAGTAAATAAAAAAACTAAGTAACATAAAAAGTATCCAACATGATTAAACAATATCAGAGCATCATTAAAACAGATAGAATACATCCGTATACAAGTACATCAGTATATTAAAGAATGACAATAAACATCATCGCATAATAGAAAACATATGAGAATAGAAACATAACATGAAAATAGGTACAGTTCCTATTAATATTTTATAATTCTGAAGTTAAGTATAGATGTCCCTTAGATCTTAACAGTATTATTAACTTTACAATTTTTTATATATACGGATTTTAGGGACATTACAAGTGGTATCAGAGCCTAATTTCAAACACTTAGATACATTACGAGTGATACTAAACATGCGTTGCAGAAACAAACATTTCAAAACTTTATTTGTGACTTTGTAAACTAACAAAAGATTACTTGTTAATAAATGTGTAAATTGCATATTTAAATAATAGTCCAAATCATGGACACATAAGAGGACAACAACCGACAAGGGAACCTAAATTCCTGAACTAGAGAAGAAGAAGTTGTGGTGGAATTGAATTCTGATCTAATGAATACTATACAAAGTCTACAAGAAGACCTACTGAGATTTAAAGATGTAACATGTGTGAGATAAAATAACAGAAAGCCAAATGAAGATTTACTTTGGAATTTGAGAAGAGTAAACCCTCATGGACAACATACCCATTCAACAAACAATTCCAAGGAAAATTATCATCGTAAAAGAAGGTCCAACAATCCAAAGGAAGAGGGATGAGAAGCACGCACTCCTGATCTTCCAGAAGAATAATATCACAATTCTTCCAGTGATGGCTCACCCTCTCCTTGCAAGGAAAGTAAGAATAATGATGACATCCTTCAAGGAGAATTTCAAAACATCAAATCCCCAACCTATGAAGGAGAAATCAATACAATGTAGAAGGATGAAGAATGGATCCTGGGTATGAATAAATACATCCGATTATGTAAATAATCCAGTGAGATGAAATCTCGGTTGGCCATTTAAAGTTGAAAAGAAGCTAGATGGTGGAGAGACCTGAAACAAACTAAAACAGATCAAGTAAAAGAAATTAGATGGAGCAATTTCCGTAGAATCTTCCAGGAAAAGTACACATTTGAAAGATTCGTTAGCTGAAAAGTAAAAGAATTTCATGAGTTAAATATGGGCTCCTAAACATGTATTCCTTTATCAACATATTTGTGGATCTACTACATTACGTACCTTGCATAAAGGACGAAAAGGTCAAGATACAACAATTTGTGGGATGTCTTCCTCCAAATTTTTTAGAGAGAATTGAGTTTGACATGTCCAAAACGCTAGACACTTCCTTACACAAGGCTAGATTTTGTTATGAACATAGACAACTGAGGTAGGATAATATAAATAGAAGCAGAGATAGGTCTAGGAACTTCTCAGACAACCAAAAACATGTTTTTAAACCACAACCATACACAAAATAGGACATTAGTTTTATTCGTAACATAAATTTCATCAAGACAAGTGTAGGACCAAATATGCCTACACCAAATACCAATAGACCAGCAACAATCAGAGGAGCCAAGGATGCCCCACTGTAGGATAACTGTTGAAAATTACAAGGGCCCCATTATGCCAGATATTTTCCAAACAAGACTAATGGAGTCCTACACAACCTAAAGAAAGACCCAACATTAGAATACATGGATAGTACATCCAGGATCTATGTAGCACTCGATGTCCGAAAAGAATACCATCATGCCACTATGGTCGAAATAGAAGGTAAGGTTTCAATCAATTCTATTTCAATTTTAATTGATCCTGGTGCTTTCCAAAACTATCTTTCCCCCAAGATTGTTGACACGTGTAAACTTAACAAAGTAAAACATGAGAAACCATGGCTGGTACAACTAGCCACTAGTACAGAAAGAAAGGTTTCTGAACTAGTAAAATTCTGCGAGATAAACATGAACGATTTTCCAGGTAAGGTAGATCTAAATATCTTACCGTTAGGATCATACGACGTAATTATAGGAATGGACTGTTTGGAACAACACCATTTCATGCTTGATTATCTAAACAGGTCAATCTTGTGCACAGACAACCAAGGGAATCAAGCAAAGATTTAAGGCATAAGCAAGAAGGTTTTCATTAGATAGATATCCACCTTACAAGTGAAGAAATGTATTAGGAAGAGATGCAAATGTTTTGCAGTTAACAGCCAAGATGGTGCCAAGATGTAGAAGCTAAGAGATAACAACAAATTGAGGACTTTCCTATTCTCATATACTTCAAGGATGTATTTCAACATTTAGAACTGCTCCCAAAAGTCACTTTGAGGGGCATTTTTTTATCTCTTCCAGAACTGCCCCTAAAAGTCAAAAATTTTAGCATAGGTTCTATTAGGGGTGGTTTTCTAAAGACCTCCTTGAAAGCCAAGATCGCCCCCAAAAGTGACTTTTCGCAGTGGGAGAAAACTACCCCTAAATGTCAAATTTGTTGTAATGTGCAATAGAAAATATTCAATGAACCACACTACGGTCTAGCTAGAGGACATTTTCAGGATGAAATGACAGCCATTAAAATCCAACAGTTGGGATTATGGTTGTCGACGATACACTGGGATTGTCAAGAATTTGTGAATAAATGTGACCGATGCCAACAGCTAGTTCGGCCTCTATCAAGTACTGAAATTACTTTAGTATCGGTAAATCCAAGATTAACATTTGGAATTTGGGTCATTGACTTCATATGACCATTTTCGATACCATCTCGATGAACAAGGGCACAGTATAGTATCACAGCAATCGAATATGGCACCAAGTGGGAAGAAGCAGAACTAGTAAAATCCTTCTTAAATGAGATAGCTGCAAAATTTATATGCGAGAACATTGTCACATGATTTTGGTGTCTATTGACCCTGATTAGTGATCTGAGGTCACATTTTGTAATCAAAACAATCGCATCTCTAACAAAACAATTCATTATAGAGCATCAGAAAAGTACAACGTATCACCCTTAATATAATGGTGCAATTGAAGCTTTTAACAAAATATTAACTAGAGGATTAACAAAATATGTAACACCAAAAAAGAGGACTGGGACGACAAGATACCTGCTATTTTATGGGCATACTGAACGACATACAAATTTTCAACATGTGAGAAACCATTTCAACTTGTCTATGGAGAAGAAGCAGTCGTACCCTTGGACTTTCTCCAAAAAACCCCCTTGATTGCCGACATACTACACATCGATGTCGAAAATTATAGAAAATAAATATTAATGCAAATATCCAAACTTTAAGAGCATCGACTAATCGCAATACAACACTAAGAAATCCAGAAACAACAACAAAAATTCTGGCACGATAGAAACATCAAATATAAAAATATGTCGGTTGGAGACCTACCATTACTATATAATAGTCGAGTAAAATGAAAACCTAAGAAACTACACACTGAGTGGATGGGTCCATACATTGTAGAAGAAATCAACACTAACGGATCAGCTCGACAAAAATCATTGCAAGGGAATGTATTTCAAAAATTGGTTTATGGTTCCTGACTAAAACGGTACAAAGATTAAAAAAAAGGTTATGTAACTATAAAGAGTTGAAAAAAAAACTATAAAAATATAAAACAAACACAACAAAAAACTACTATGAAAAGAACTAGTATGATACGAACTTGAATCAATTTTCAGGCAGGAAGCAGTAAATCAAAAACTAGGAGATACAATCATTGACATGAGAAGAGCATGCATAAGGAATTCTGATCACTTCTACATTACCGACACCATCATGATATAGAAATACACAGACATAAAGAATAAAAATATGTCTAATAAAGTCATCATGAACCCTGAAACCTAGAGCAAAAAATCTGACATGCCTCGAAATAAACACCAACAACTCATCCTTCATAGTTAAGTCTACCATCATAATCGCAATTAATACCACCAACCACTATGCCTTTTCCCACTCCAAACAATTACACTATAAATACCACATTGGAAGAGACTTGGATTTCATTATGTGAAGAACTTGAACACTAGAGATTCTTAACACCAAATCATATCTTATCACTTTCTGAACCCAAGTATCCAACTAATGCAATGGTGCAATGGAATCGAAAAATTCAACTGCAACTACCAGGTCCACGAAAAACAAACTTAAACGGTTGGAAAAATCCATTACACCATTAAACAGTTGATTACAAAACATTCATAATACCAAAGTAGTCGAACAATAATGGAAGAGGGTATGGAAGGAAATCAAGGAATTGGGAACCGAAAAAGAGGGTAAATGGAGAAAGGAAGCTCATAAATTAATTTCTAGCAAAATCCTTAGCTACATGAATGCACCGTTTATGGATAGTTTCGCAAAAACATGGAAGCTATACTATTGGTCCGAACACTTACCTAAGATAATTAAACATATATGTGTAAAATGCCAAGATGACGGCACCCAAATCCGGTTTCCTTCATTGATAATCTGGATAGCTATGTACCATCTTCGACAAGTCAAAGATAAGGATTTCACTGCACCAAATCGATCAACCATGTGGAACTTCAAATCATTCACCCCGAATGGTTGTCAACTGGGAGCAGCAACATCAAAAATCTAGATAAATACATGGTTTCAAGCATTAAAGATCGAAACGGCTTGATGGAGGCTACCTTAGAATATCCAATGAATTCTACCATCGACACCGCAGATCCAACTCGACTTGGACGATATGTCGATCTAGTACTTAAAAGGTGCCAGATGTACCAGAAGAGAACACGACCTCTACCCATTGGTTGAGGAAATATTCAATGAACTTAGTCAGCAATCCAACACCAAGTTGGATATACCACCCATAGCTAGAAGAGTCGATCAATCAATGGTCGAACCCTTAACCGATGCATAAAAAGGAAGACGACTATTAAAATCACATTCATATGAACACCTTTTCTCTCGATAGTGACAATATTGGCGACATCAACCTAGTGGGGATCGCACTACCATCACAATAGCAACCACAATAACAAACAAATCAATTTGATGAAACTACCTAATATGATACTCTCTATTCGGAATATGCCCTCACTAAAAAGAATATATGTTGAGTGTTCGAAGAATTGTTTAAAGCTCGATAGAACAGAAAGAGTACCACAGAAGGAAAACGGAAACACAACCTCATTCTTCAAGAACCAACTAAAGATGAAAATGCAAAGTTATTTGATAGTGTGACTCAGATCTTGTAGGATGCAGCCAAAAACAAAATACTAGTTGAATAATAGTTAGGCATGTTTATGACAGAGGAGGAGCAATGACAAGACAGACCAGACTCAACCCAAAAGAAAGTCAAGTTTTCTATGACAACTTATGTTGACCTTACTAATACCCCACCAACTCCTTTTTTCGAAGAATAAGTCATACCAACTTCGACAATCACCACATCCTTATCTGTAATTCATCCATACTTCCATAAATTACCAGCACCACTTAGAGATTGTATTAAAAAGGATAAGGACTTCCAACAATTTATTAGTCAATTACCATCTCTCCTCCCTGACTAGCATAAATTGACAATGAAAAGATCAGTTTTAGTTGTGGAAGCACTATAGTATAATGTATCCATACCTGACATTCTCGACATTCCACATTCATCCATTCCACAAGCACAAGTTGTTGGGTACACTGAAACTATCTTACAAATAAATATTGGCTTAACCAACAACATTGTAGCCAAATAAACTTCTTCATTTACCCCTTGACTTGTAGACCAACCGACCGCATGACAACACCGTCCACTTATTAAACCCTTCACCACCGACCCTATTGTCAAACATGCCGAACATGTCGTTACTTAATTACCATCGAATTCTATAAGGACTATCTTATCATCAAATTTCGATTAACCATTACCATAGGAGGAAGAAATCTTGATCGGTGATTCCAATTCAGATCCTTCACCTATTTCATCCCTTCCACCATCATGCATGTCACCAATATCATTAATTCCCCTAACATTACCCACACCAACCGCCCTAGTCCTAATATTACTACCCCAGCTACTGAACAAACCCAAAAAGAAGCATTAGAAGGCCACCAGAACAACTCAAAGATACCGACAAATAGAGAAAAGAGTAGGAATGAAAGAAAAGAAAACAAAGAAAAGAGACGAAAAAATAGGAAGAAGAAGAACATCAAAAACAACAACTACAATAGTTATAACACCAGACACCCCTATTAATTCGTGTAGATAAGTTTGGTCCAGTAGTCACAATTAATCCACAAAAATCCAAAAAGGAAATACTGGATCTATTGTTAGATGCAATTAATAATGAATATAAACACATAAGAGTGAGGATAAAAGAACAAATCCATATGCTAAAAGGAGAACATAATGAATCTTTAGCGAAGTGTGAAATCTTGGCACAACAATTTATTCCAATTCTAGCAGCGACTGACTTGGATAAACCCCTCGACAAAGCATATCTAATTTTTGAAAGCATCGTGTAGACATTCCAGGAACAATTCAAAGAGAGGAGACAAGAGTAGGCTGAGGAAACCACTGAACATTTACTCCGAAATTAATTTACAGCATTAATCGAAGCCTACAAACTATTGATACAATATGTTTTCGAGTATGTTGTGATCACAGACGTTTTTCAAAACTGGTATACTTACTATGGTCAAGTGTTTGAAGAAATGAAAAAGACCCGTGAACTCATGAGTTCACTAGAACACCTTCGACCAATTACCAGTGAAGCAATAGCATAGACCATTGATCACAATGGAATAGACCATTGACAACCAACTCCTTCCGGAGACTCATAAAATCGAAAAATTGGAAAGGTAGGAAAATCAGTGGATCAGTCAATCCCAAGCTAGTATATCTAATGTCGACAAAATCAGGTCGCAGCTACAATGAATGCTATCCACCGTTGAGGAAAAGACATGACCCTTGGGAACCAACATGATTAATAATCTAGAATTAGATATGCATAATAAGATGGAGAACTTTCGAGTCTCACTACTCTTAACATAGACTTACAAACTTCCCTCCACACTTGGGAGGAATTACAACATCAATTATTAGTGTCTGTAGATGATATTGTAGAAGTGTGTGTTCAACAACAACCATCCACCAATTAGAACATCTTAGAGTGAAAGAATAATAGGGTATCATAGCTACTCAAATAGGAATATTCCATCTCTTTGTTTCTTTGGGACGAAGAAAGATTTTGAGGTGGGGGAGATGTTGGAGGAGCCTAAGTCGGCTAGCCAACTAGATCCCTGAGTCGGATAATTGTAAACAAGTAGATTATATCAATCTCATAGGTCGTGTCAGTTAGTTTAACTGACAAGTAGTTATGTAACTATTTGTAAATCTTATATATAGGATGTAGAGCCGGATAAAGACTTGGTTTAGTTGGATGTATGAACCCCCTTGTGTTCTTGAATAATATAAGCATTGTATTATGTCTACCATTCCTTGTCTCTTGTTATATCATTTTTTATATGAATTTGTAATATGTATCGTTGGTAACTTTGCAATCGGATTGATGTGACAACAACACGCCTAATGGCAATTTGGGGGTCGTTCATGGCTCCAATGCTCATGATCTTAAGCAGCCTACATGTTAAAAAATTGCAGTTGGATGAGCTTAGGGTTTGGCTTATTTGCATCATGATTGTATGTCTCCTATCATCTATCCATCATTACGTATAGTCCAATAATATCCTGCCAGATGCTTATTTTGGTGTTCGTGTTACTGGTTTTGGACCTGTCAAGGTCCTTGAGAGCAATGAGACAGGAATGGATTACATATCTACAACTACTTGGTCATATGGTTACATAGCTCAAAATACATAATATGTACATACACGCAACTTCTCTTTTCCATCTAAATGTTAGAAAAAACAGTTTTAGTTGAAAATAACATATGCAGGCCTTGCCTCTAGCCCCACCAAAAAATTGAAAATATAATTTTATAGCCTTGCTCCCAACTGCACCTAAAAATTAAAAACCAATGTAAATATACAAAAGAATAAATACCTAGTGTAAACCTCTAAAAACATAATAGAATTTTAAATTAAAATAAATTTATTTCTATTTATTATTAATTTATTTACTTACTTACATAGCAAGGTTATATCCATACAATCAAATTTGCTACCCTCACACTCACCCTCACCCTCACCCTCACAGTTAAAACCATTTAACTAGAAGAATTTCAGGAATAAAATAAAATTCAAAACAAGCTTCCATTCCATAACTATATCTTAACCATTTCGACATGATCCAACCAACGTTCAAAATTGAACCCTTCACAACCCTTCCAAAGGGTTCTAGCCCTTCCCAAAAGTGGAAAGTTAAAATTTCCCTTCAAAAAAAATTTAAAATTTGAATTTCACCCTTCCAATAAAGAAGGGTATAATTTATATCAACATTTCAAAAGAATAGCAACATTTGAAATTACCCATTCATATAAATATCTCAAGATGTAGCTAGGATAAAAAAATGTGCAGAAATTTATTTATACATTGCTATAGAGATGTGTCATTGGGAACAAGATACGGAGAAACAATGGTTATTGATAAAATTAAAAAAACAATTGTTGGCTCAAGAATAGTCTTCAGTTTGATGAGTTACATGATCGTGATGTTATCTCCCTCCGTCCTTCCAAACATTTGTCGTTTCTCACGACATTTGTCCTCAGCACTACCAAAATAGTTATTACCAATATGATTGCAAGGCATTCATTGAAGGTGAAGTCCATAATTTTAGGTCTTCTTCCTAATTATCATGCCTTTTGGTAAGACAATAAAGAGGGTAGTGGCAAGCATCGGCATGGAAAACTGTCTCGATATAGAGGTTATATACATTAATTTTTTTCATTAAATAATTTAAATTCCTACCCATGACTATGGATTCAGTGAATCATGGACTAGTACAAAAAACAACAAATTTTAGAGCCACAAGCACTTAACTACTCACACCTATAACTTTCTGAAATCAACCATGAATAAACTTCTTTTGGTATTCTGGGTCAATCTAAACCGCGGATCATTAGAATCAGACATGCAATGAGTTGCAAGGATTCAATTGACTTAGGCCCCTCCATCACATACATGCATGCTTTCACAACAAGCACTGAAAGAACAATGGAATAACCTATCGACCTGACCATTTGCACCAATCGGACGACCAGGGCTCCATTTAGGCGACGGCGGTGCTCTGCTTAGCGTCGGATTGGTGCAAATGGTCAGGTAATTCCTATGTTTGGTTTTTGCATTTTTTTGTGTGAAAGGGTTTGGTTAATTTATACTTGTCCATTAAAATACAATTATTTATATTTCCCTTCATCTCTAAAGGGCTCAGAGAATCAATGCCCTTCCAATTGAAATTAAGACCCACCGTTCAAATTTGATCATTGGATCCAACCACAATCTCTATGTGAATGTTCTAATTGTCAATGGGACAGGGCCATTTATTAGCTGAATGCAAACACTTGTCATGTTGTTTACCCACAGCGACGCGGCCAGCCGGCATGATTCTTTGCACAGACTGTACCACGTTTGACGTGAAGTTCCTGTGTAGACGTTGGAGAGATGTTGACTTTTAGATAATGCATTGAATCCTTCCCCATAGACACGGCTGTAAAAATCTCTGGCTGCAGAACACGCCAAACACATATGACTTGCAGAATACTCGGAAAAGTTGATGGAATAAGCGTGCTGGGGAGTCGGCAGCGTCCACAAAGGAAGGTCGTCAGCATCGACGAAGGATGGTCGGATTTGACAGAAGTTAGACACCGTGGCAACATTTTATTGGAAACACGATGAACAAATGAAGCCCTTTTATTGTTTTGGAGTCTAGCACATTGGCACAGACCCATCTACCTTAATTTTGACATTTAAAAATATTAATAATTAAGAACATTGTTTTTATTATGAGATTAGAGATTCAAATTCCATTGTAGCATATGTATGTTTGAATTTAGTAGTTATATTGTTTAGTATGGCGAACAATACCCTGCATGCAGTAGAGTATTTAATGCGACGGTGGTCGCATTGTCCGCCATCGGATCCGTTCCAAAGAGCGATCCGACGGCGGACAGTGCGACCGCCGTCACATTAAATACTTTGCTGCATGCCGAGTATTGCTCGCCGTTTAGTATGGGTGGTTCTTTATTTCATAAAGACAACGTTTTGCACACCAATCAAATTGGTATTTAACTTGACTCTAGTTTTAAAAATAATTTATTATTATTTTGAGGTTATTGTAGCATCTGTATGTTTCACTTTATAAAAATAATTAAGAATATTGTTTCTATTATGACGTTATTGTAGCATTTGTATGTTTGACTTTATTACTTATATTGTTTAGTATGGGTGGTTGCTTATTTCATAAACAAAACGTTTTGCACACCAATCAAATTGGTATTTAACTTGACTTTAGTTTTAAAAATAATTTATTATTACTTTGATAAAATATTAAAAATATAAAATTAATTATATCATTAAAAATATAAAAAAAATTGATATTTTAATAATTATAACAAATATCAAACCAAGGCTTTTCTAACTTTTCATTAATTAAATTCTACAAATTCTATAGAGAATCTCTTTACTCGTCTCTCTGCTCTCAAAAAGACGTGCTATTATCAAAATATCATGGACGTTTTTTTTTATATTTTCAATAGCGTAATTAATTTTATTTTCTATTTTTGAAATAAAAGTAAAGTCATGTCTTTATTTATTATTTATGCGAACTTCCAGTTGACTTAGTGTGAAAGGCATTATGGAAAAAAGATACTCAGCGTTCAGTAGAGTAAAAGGTAAGGCAAAAAATATTTTACATGCAGCAAAGTAATAAATGCTACAGTGGGTGCACTTTGGGTCGTTGGATCTCAACCTGTTTGAGATCCAACTACCCACAGTACAGCCGCCACAACATTTATTAGTATGTTTCATGATAAAAAGCAAGCATACGGAGACAGCCAAAATCTCTTATACTGAAATCTCCATTATATTTCATTATATTTCCAAACGAGTACTTTAAGGTGACTACACTGGGTTTTGTATTTTGAATTGCATGAAAATTAACCTAATTGTTTATGAATGATATTTATTGTAAAAAAGTTACATAGTTTATCTTAAAGGTTTATTCTACGGGTTTAAATTTCATGAAAAACGGTTAGTGTGTGAACTATTTATGAAAATAATTTCACTTTGTAATCGATAGAAAACAGTTAGGAATGTGAAACATTTATGAAAATAATTTCACTTTGTAATTGATATTACCAAAAAAATATATATATATTTTATATAGATTATTTATTTAATTATTTATTTACTAAAACAACCATTTAATTTATGATTAATGAATATGAATAAATCACACCTTAAATGTTACTAATAAAATATTATTTTATATAAACAAACAAACTGCAGATCCCTTCATATAAATACTCCATCGCTATTAATAAATTAAATCGCTCATAAATCTAAGGTGATCACTAAAGTAAAGTTTATTTTATTATGTTGCTGAGGTGGATACAAACTTGTTAGGATTTAGTCACTGTGTGGGTGTTTTGTATTATATTACCCCGCCCTAGGCTAAATTTAAGGAAACAATTAATATTTTATTCTAAAGGAAGTTTTAGCTTCTTCTATAAATGCATATATGCTTCTTCATTTCATTCCATGGTAGGATTTTGATAGCTCTCTCTCTTTTGTAGCTTCTTTGATATATATTTCTTTATTGTGTCTATGGTGTTAAATGTTCTTTCTATGTGGTGAAGTGTTATCAATCTATAAAGATTTTTTTTTTCAATCTATTATTTTTGTTGAAATGTTAATGGCACAATTTTAAAGTATTCTCCAAAGTTCTCAATGATTGATCCCAAGAATAGTTGTTGATAACTCTTGAAGGAGGGTGACTTGGGATCTTGGGTTACACATTCTTCTTTATTGGTTTGGGAATGTGTTTTGGCCTTTTCTTGATTATTAATTTGGATCCTTAGTAAGTGTTTAAAGATATTTTCCTATTCCAAAGTTTATTTTGAGTTGCTAGAGACTTTCCTTCATTGAATATCCCTCTTGTAGACGTTGACGTCTATTGTTTTTCCTCATCTACTAGGTCATTGACTTCCATAGTCCTGACCCTTAAAATTTGAAGGAAGTATAACACCTCTTCAAGGTAATTCTTCTTGGCATCACTTTCCATTTGATTCACCTTGACTCTATCCCCCTAGTTCAATGCTGACATTGATCTTTATGTTCCTTTATCCCCTATTCTAGAAAAGCCTAAAAAATACAAACTCCATTTTACTAAGGCTAGTTTCAAATCCACCTCATTTTCCAAATCTTGACCTTAGTAATCATATTAGGGGAGTCCCCTTGATCCATAGAAGAGTTGGCTTAAAGTGGGAAGGAAAATTTATCAAGGTGGAAATGGATGGCTTGCCTAAATAGTTGCTCTCAATTGTACATTGTGGATACATGTATTTACCATAAACATACAATTTTAGTAGAAACACCTCATCATTTTCGTTCCAAAAAACGTGGTAATATATTTCAAAATTTTCAACATTTTGAGAGAAAAAAAATCAACAAACCCTTATCTTTATGATGAATGGAACAAGTGTCTTCACCAACTAGGTTTTAAATATGAATACCTTCAAGGGATTCTTTTTGGATATCCTAACCTTTTACATATTCTTAAAAAAAAATCTTCATCAAGGGATACACAAGATGCTTATTCAACATGAATGCGATTTTCTTGATGGGCTCTAAATTCAAAGGAATATTCATGGATATGCACATGAAATACCTCATGCAATTCATTCATATGTTTTTATTTCCCTAAAATTTCACTTTTATTTAACAACATCAAAACAATGATTATCCTTGAGTCTTTATCTCACCAAAGAGAGTTTTTGAAAGGTTCATTTTATATATTCTTGCAGCATAGCTTTCATCTTGTTTTTATTGTCCTTACAAATGTAATCCAAAATAGATACATCATGCAATACTCTCCATTGATCATGTATATCCATATAATATTCTTGAAAAAATATGAGGAATGTACAAAATAAAGATCCTTTATTTTGAAGAACATTATAATACCATTCCATTGCACACTTCCTTATAGAAAGAAAAACAAATTCATGAATCAAACAATAATTTACAATAAAATCTAGAAAATTTGCAACAAATTAAATAGATACATTCCCATGATATTCATAGAATCTAGGATCATTCTTTTTTCATAAATCATATTGTCATTCATGTGAACATATTAGAATGTAAAAAGTTCTAGAAAGAACAAAGAAAATCATGCCAATATTTGTAAGAAATAGCCATACTACTAGTATTCATACCTTATTCCATTATTAAAGTGTGGTGTTGGGCCAAGGTGAATATTTCCATGCCTTCATAATGTTTCTTTCTTAGCCTTACAATCAACAAATCTTCAAATTTGCAAACAGAAAAGGGTTGTGTCCCTTTATTGAGACACCATATCAGAAAATGATCTTCAAAAGTATACACTTAGATTTTGTATATAGCAAGGAAAAAACTAGTATCTTGAGATTCAAGCCCTAGAATCAATGATATCTTATGGATAATCAAGAGGAAATCCATTGTCACCACATGTATCCCTCTTATACCCTTAAGGATAACTCTTATCTAGGTCAAGAGATGAGTCGCTAGGATAAGATTACTAAAGCTTGCAATTAGGTCTAAGGTGAAATAAAGAGGTAGCTTTATAAAAATGGTTTATGGATCTTAGAAAAGATAAAGGCGATGAAGCAATTGGATACTAGGTTCTTAGCAAATGGGAAAACGGGGTCAAACATGGATGAACGAACAAATTCTTAGTAAATATTAAAAATGCATAGGCTTGTAGTGCACAAGCCTATCTTTTCTATAATGGTTGGGATAATTTCAAGATCTTTCAAATGCAAAGTACTAAAGTAGATATTTCAAATGGAATTTAAGGAGGAAAACGATGAAGGAAGTCTTTGAAAAAATCATTATCTAGAGAAAAAATGGGCACCTAAACTACACTTCCAAGTTATAATAACCACATAAAATAAATATCCTATTAGTTATCACCATAAATCCATTTACAAATTGAATAGTTATCAATCAAACAAACATAAGAACATAAGAAAAGTGGTAGCATTAACCATCCATAATAACCTAGTTACATTTCATTGCATCTAGTGGGTTTTTCCCATCGTCATTTTGAATATTTCTGGGTTGGTTTTGATGATGATATATGGTTGTGCATGGAGGATTCTATTGTAAATATTGAACAGCCATGTCTACTCTCTCTTAGGATGAATTTTAACCTTCATTCTCAACCATATGTACCAGAAATTATTTCATCTTTTGGACAGAAAGGAGGAGGTTTTATCAGGGTTTTATTGCATGGTAGAGAAACAAAGTGTGTACTCTCTTATGTCGAATTCAAGGCCTCATTTATAGCGATATCATTAAGGATTTCTTACTACTTTTGAACTTCATTTGGGGCATCAAATAGAGTTAAAATAAAATTTCCATGATGAATATAGTTTGTACTTGATCTCTATTTAAAGAAGGGATAGAGGGTGCTTATGAAAGGGGTAATTATCCTTCGAAAGTATTTGAGGAATTTAGGTTCATGGTCTCTTCCATTTCTCAATCCATATTCCAATGAAGATAATGGAATCTTCTCAATTCATCATTGATGTGATTTTGTCTTAGACTATCTCCAAAGAGAAGGGAAGAAGGCCTAGCATGGATGTTATGCTAAGGTGGCTTCATTGGTTGTATGATTTGACTTGATTGGTTCATTTTATCATGAATAGAGTAGGTAATATGTATGAATAAGCTCATAAATCAGTATTTGATGTGTTGTTGTGTGGAAGAAGAATAACGTGTTGTTTTAAATTTTGTGTGTTTCTGGTGGTTAAGCTAGAAAATGCATTGTAGAGGTTTTGGGGTTCTCACATGGGGTATTCACTTAGGGAACCATGGTATAGCACCTTCGTTCATGGGATATTAAAGAATACCACTAATTTCACTAGATTTTGATAATTACTTACAAAAATTCTTTTGTTAAGCACCCCTCCCAATACACATTTTCAATAATAAAAAATCCCTATTTTTACAATATATTCCTTATTTTTACTAGAAACCCCTTTTTAGGCCCCCCAACCCTATTCCGCGCCACCCAATACCTATAATATACTGAACTTATTTTTCACAACAAAAAACCCCCCATTATGAATGAATGTTATAAGATATTTGTCAACAAGATGAATCCCACGTGGGTTCTCATATGCCCTCTATTCCAATATCAAGCATATGGTGCATATTTGAAGTCATCTATTAGCCCCCATACAATCATGGGTGTCCACATGTGCAGATATAGGGAAGTTATACGAGCAGTCTTGACCAATGTAAGATAAAACAGTATTCAAAGGAAAGTTCTTGGCAAGTATGGTATTTTGTAAGTCTTGAAGATGATGAGAAAACCTTAACAACCATTTTTTGGGCAATCCTGAAAAACATTACAGTGCATTAAAATTTGATTCTATAAGTCCTTCTAATAGATTTGGAAACAAGCTTGATTTCCAAGACAAAAAAACCAGAGAAATAGTGTACTTTTTGGTGGTACCGTACCTTCCATCCCCATGAAAAATAAAAGGAAACCAACATGTAAAGGATAAATTCCACTTGTGGACACCATGTCAACAGCTACTGTGAATAAACAAATATGACTTTGGCGTAACCTATGGAAGTCATCTAGTAATTGAAAGATTTCTCTACTTTTGATATAGTTAATTGATACATCAAATTTCATTTTGAAGGAGTTTTTGAAATGTTCATTTTATATTCTTACAGCATACCTTTCATCCTTTTTTTCTTTTCTTTGCAAATGCAATCCCAAAGAGATGCATCATGCAATCCTACCCATCAATCTTGTATATCCATCCAATATTCGTGACACACTATGAGGAAAGCACAGAATAAAGATACCTTCTTTAGAGGAACATTATGTTACCATTCCCTTGCATAATTCCTTATAGAAAGAGAAAAAATATTTGTGAATCAAATAATGATTTACATCAAAATCTACGAAAGGTGCACCAAAGTATATAGATACATTCAGATGATCTCCATACAATCTAGGAGCATGTTGTTTCCATAAATAATATTGGACTTCATGTGGATATATTAGAATGCAAAGAAGTATAAAACCGAAATTTTTTTATATTATTTGTAAGAAAGAGCCATAATACCAATATTCATCCCTTATGCCATTATCAAAGCATGGTGTTTCCATGGTGAATCTTTAATTCCTTCACAATGTCTCTTGCTTAACCTTACAAACAACATGTCTTCAAATTTGGAAAAGAAAAAGAGAAATTTCCCTTAGTGAATTCACCATATGAGAAACTGATATTAAAAAATATATACGCATAGATTTCATATATGCAAAGACTACAAATTCAAGAAATTGGATGTATCTTCAACAACTGTGACATATATTGTCACACAAAATAGTATCTTGAGATTCAATCCCTAGAATCAATGATAGCTTATGGATAATAAAGAGGAAATCCAATGTCACCACACATATCCCTCTTATACTCTTAAGGATATCCCTTCTCTCATTCAAAGGAGGAGTTGTTAGGATAAGATTACTAAATCTTGAAATTAGGCTAAAGGTGAAATGAAAAGGTATCTTTATCAAAATAGTTAATGAATTTTAGAAATCATAAATATGTTGAAGTGATTGGAGAATATGGTCTTTCAAATGGAAAAATGGGGCCAACCATGAATCAAAGGAAAACTTCTTAGGAAATATTTAAACGGGATAGGCTTGTAGTGCAGAAACCTAGCTTTTCTTTAATGGTTGGGCTAGTTTAACGATCGATCAAATGGAAAGCACTACAGTATATATTTCAAATGGAATTTAAGGAGGAATACATTGGAAAAACCATGATCTAGAGAAATAAATGGTCACCTAAACTACACTTCAATGTAACATCAACCACATATTCAACAAAGTGCCTATTTGTTATTCCCTTAAATCCATTAACAATTTGAAGATCGATTTGTCAACCAAACATGAGAATATAAGAGGCCTTCAATGACGTGCTATTCTTAACTATCCATAATGACCAAGATATATTTCATTGGGTCTAGTGAAATTTCTCCCCTATTCCAAACATGATTACACATGAGAAAGGGACTCTCTTATATAGAGATGAAGACTAAATTTCTCTAGGATAAAATAATAATATATCTACCGAAAAAGTAGATCTATTCTAGGAGAGAGCAATAAAAAGAATAAAAAATAATCCAAATACTCTAAAAAACCTAACAACATCCATGAAATATGGTGGCCAATGTCAAAGGTAGAATATTCAAGATAAGAAAGGGCCAACAAGTAGGTGCATCCATCAAATGAGGGTAAATAATGAAAAGAAAAAGTCAAAGCTGGACTCCAAAGGATTTCCAAAGGTAGCACTAGAAGAAAAAGTATTAAAAAAATGGATTTGTTTCCTCAAATAAGGTGAACACTCTCCATGAATATAATCCAATAGGAACACACGACCAAAAAATAGTCTAACTATTTAAACAATAGTTTCATAATTGATAATGGAATCCTCATTATTTATTAGGTTTTCTATTATAACTACTTTGAATAAATACCACCGCCACTCTACAACTAATGTTGTCGAGATGGAACAAATTTGGGAACTCTCTCAAAAGGTAGATACTCTCAAAGCTATGCTGCCTTTCCAAACACATGCCATCAAAAATGACATAGATGAGTGTGTAAGAATCCCTACAAATGGTGGGTGATCATGAAAGGAATTGTAACATCCCCTAAGAAATAAAAATTATTTATTAATTTTTATTTGATTTGATTTATTATTTTAATTAAATAAAATTGGCTAGATATGAAATCTGCCAATAGCTCCTTGGAGGACAGATGTAATAAAACAGTATGATTAGATAAAATTATGATGAAGGAGGATAACCATGTTGATTCAGGAAGTTATGCATGCAAGAGTTGGGGACAAGGAACAATTAACAACAGTGATGTTGAAACAAGTGTCAAGAGTGCAATTATGGCACTCAAAATGCCCTGGAAATAACGTATTTTGTTAGCTGCAGAAATTCCATTAGGAATTGGCTACTTGCATAAAATACTTAGGAAAGATAAACTATAAAAAGGAAACATACGAGGGAGGAAGGTCGCTTCTTAGTATGTATGAAAGGAATCTTTTTTGTGTGAGCACTCTATGTTAGGAAAGTGATTTAATCCTTGTTGTGTGAGCACTTTGTGTTAGGAAATTTATTTCACAATGGATCACGAAGATCTTGACATGAGGATTGACCATCAGTGCGCTTGGCATTCATAGATTAGCTTGGGGGTGATTGATAACACAGAGAAAAGTGTTCTAAATCTACGGTTGGGTGGAACATGGCTGTTCCCACTTCGGTTCGATGCTCTACAAATTGATCAGGTTCTTTAGATTGTTTAGTCCAACCATTGTTTTGATTTATGAATACATTTTGGATATATAAAATGGTTTGATAATATAATTCTCATATGCTTCCAGCATTATTATTAAAAAGGAAAACTCTTTATGTATATTATATTTGAATACGACAATTGGTTTATACAGATCAATATTATAAAATGTAGTATGTGAAAGTAGCAAATCCAATATCTGTTTTTTTCCTTTAATATGCGGGAAGCATGTGTGATGATAGCTAGCACTCCCAACCTTTTTATGTGTTTATCCTTATCGATCATGAATGCATCTTGTCCTTATATATATCTGTTTTGTTCAGATTTGATATGTCAATGTGTTTTGTCCAAATATGATATATGAATGCATTTTGTCCAAATCTGATATGTGAATGTGTTTTGTCCAGATATGATATGTGAATGTGTTTCATCCAGAACTGATATGTAAATGTATTTTTCCATATCTGGTACTAGTTTGTCTCTATATATGATTCTTTACCTACTGAATATTTATGGGTATGTTACATATGGTAAGAGGATCTGGGATTTAAACCCTACTAAAGAAATTCCAGATTAAAATTAAAATATGTTCTTAAAAGATTTCTTTCTGCATGGACATGAGTGAAACATATGATGTTATTGGTAAATAGGAGTTATTAATACATATTTTTTAATAGAGGAAACATACTTTAAGAAATATTTTTAGGCATTAATTGTGCAGGGAAGACCCTATAGCTCCATATCTAAGACGAATGGATTAATCGGGATCTTAACTTCTTAATTTAAATAATTTAGCAAACCCACAAAATAAATTTATGTACTAAAGCTTGTAACCATGACTGATGAAAAGAGGGTAAAATATTTCTTCTCAGAGATCTAGAAAATCCCTATGGGTCGAAGAAAGTATCACAACTATAAAACCTTATCAAAATCATTTACAAGCTCTTAACTGGAAAAAAAATCTAAGTGCGGGAATGGTTTGCGGAAGACAATTTCGAGAATAGATTGAATTCAACCCGTAATCCGCAATCCAAAATTGCGGAAGGGATTTCTGGAAAATTATTTTCAGAAAAACTTAAGTTAACCTACAATCCGCAATCCGCAATTGCGAAAGGGAAATCGCAGAAGGCTATTTGTGGAAAACTCTTTGGAAACATTTAAGGGAAACTCGCAATCCACAATCCACAATTTAGGAAGTCTAGATGTGGAAGGGAATTTATGGAAAAAAAAATTCAGGGAAAAATTAAAACAACCTGCAATCCCCAAATTGCGGAAGGGTTTTTGTGAAAGTTTTAATTTGGAAAATTGTTAAAAAAAACCTGCAATCTGCAATCCACAAATTGCAGAAAGGTAATTACGGAAAGGTATATGCGGAAGTTTCAATTCAAAAAAATGAGAAGAGAAACTGGAATCCTCAATTGACAAACTATGGAGAGGTAATTGTGGATGGATATTTGTGAATGGTTATTTTTCCCAGTGTTGATTTGGTATGTGAGTTCCTCCTTTGCATTAGAGGAATTTTGGGGTCTAAAATGGGCCTCCTCAGGAAAATAATAAAATAATAGCTGAAATAATAAAATAATAGTTAAAATAATAAAATAATATTGATTAATTTTGGAGGAAGAAAGAAAAAAACTACTTTTTGTGTTCGTATTTTTTACATATCTCCCTGTGTTTTTACTCAAATTTCGATCGGGAGAGCTCGTTGGATGCGGAATTTGATTCCGCATCCAACTATTACCCACACTGCATACTTTTGATGGACCCCGTTACCCCAAAAACAAAAAATACCTAAAAAAACGTGATGATGATGTCATCATCACGTTTTTTTCAGGTATTTCTTGTTTTTGGGGTAGAAGGGTCCGTCAAAAGTATGCAGTGTGGGTACTCGTTGGATGCAGAATCAAATTTCGCATCCAACGAGCTCTCCCGATTGAAATTTGAGTAAAAACACAATGAGATATGTCGAAAATACGAACAAAAAAGTAGTTTTTTTTAATGACAAATATGTCAATTCAACCATTATGGTTGAATTATTTTATTGAAATTCTATTGGTTCTTGAATTCCAACTCACAAAAACTTATTTTGGCACGTTTTCTTATAAGGCCCATTTTAGACCCCAAATTTCCTCTAATGGCCTATGTTTCCTAATTGGTTTGACCACGACCAAAATTTTAATTGGTTTCCCACGTTTTGATTCTTAAACCGATCTGTATTTTTATATCTAGAATGTGACCTATGCAATATTGAGTAAATAATACCATCACCTATGTTTTATTTATGGATAGATCTGTATATGTATATATCATGATCTATGTTTTAATGGAAAAATCACGTGTACAGTTTAGATCTAGAATGTAGACTCTGGAAATGGTGTCTATGTTATATGGATATTCGATCATAGAATATTTAAACCATATACAACATTTAAATATTAGATCTAGATTGAATATATTAAAGTGGTATACAAAACATCATCTTTAGGTTGAAGAACACTTGAGGACATTGTCCCTTAGCAAACCGATGTCTCTAGAAACATGTAGGGAATTTAATGATGTATCTTTATATATAATATGTATATCGAAAAAATAATTATATAGATATTTGAGGTGTGTATTTTGGGTATTTTACATTTGGTATCAGAGGCA
Organism: Pseudotsuga menziesii; assembly: GCA_001517045.1. Lineage (NCBI taxonomy): Eukaryota > Viridiplantae > Streptophyta > Pinopsida > Pinales > Pinaceae > Pseudotsuga > Pseudotsuga menziesii. The sequence continues at coordinate 114,278 of LPNX010483438.1, forward strand.
TAGGTTCAACCCTATTTCCTTTGGAAACATCTAGTTTTCGCTGAACACACTAAAATGTTATTCTAACAATAAAAAAAAATTTGTGCTTTGTTTTCTGTATGTATGCATAAAAAAATTCCATGACTAAACAATGGCTTCACATAATGGAAATGATGGACAATCTGAAGAAGATGACCATGCACAACATACAACACAACCAGAAGAAGAACATTTCGAAGCTAGTCAAGTACTAGAAACAATGATACATTTGATTGTGGAATTACAGAGTTTTAAGGAGGATAATGAGGAACTGAAGAAAGATCAGGAGAAGTAGAAGGAAATCAATCAAATATTACTACAAATTCTACATGAAAGGAAAAATGGAAGGGATTAATGAACAAAGACAAAGGAGGATCTTGATGTTAGTGAAAATGTTGAAAGAAAAGATAGCTCCTCCAATGATACACAAAAGTATGAAAATTAGATGAAATCTGCCAGGAAAATAAAAGTTGATCATTTGGAAGGGGAATTCAAGAAAATAAAACCAACCAGCTTTGACAGAGAATCAAAGACTGGAGAAGAAGTAGAATCCTGGTTGTTGGATATCAAAAAAAATTTCAAAATATACAACTACTCCAACAACATGAAGGTTCGAATGGAAGTTTACAATCTGAAAGGAAAGGCCAGCATATGGTGGAAGGGTCTAAGTTTTCCCATGGGTTAAACGAAAATAATTTGGAATGATCGGAATTTAAGAAACTCTTCAAGAAACAATCTTTGTCGAAAAGTTACTATGAGAGAAAGATAGTATTTTTATGACTTAAAACTCGACCAAATGACCATGGAGGACCTCATCATTAAATTTCTAGATCTACTACGAGTTGTACCTTATATTAAGGAGGAAAAGGTGAAATTTTAGTAATTCTTAAGTTGTTTTCCACAATCTTACAAAGACTGGATCGAGTTCGATAACCCAAAAACTTAGATGAAGTGCTAAGGAAAGAAAGGTTATGTTTTGAACAGTATAAGTAAAGGAATGACATCTCTAAAGTATGGAAGGATAAGAAGAAGGAAAAATTTAACTAGTGAAAAAAGGGCTTCAAATCCTACCACCTTTCAGGAATATGCTAAGAAATCTGAAAGGGATTGCTTACAATAGAACTGAATAGTTGCAGCAAAAACATAATAAACCTGTTAATTTTGGGCCAAAAGGGACCATTAGAAACCCTAAATAAGCACTGAAATGTGGAGAACCCCATCTATGAAAAAAATTCCCACTCTTAAACGAAGAAAATAGGGTTGTCCATAACCTGCAAGAAGCTTCCACTGTTGGAGAAATTGGAAAATGATTCCATAGGATTAATACATCCCTTGAAGACCATCAAGCATATTATCAATATGTAATTGTAGAAATTGAAGGCACAATTTCTAACCAAAATATTTCTATATTAATTGATCCACGGGATACTTTAAGTTACATCACTTCAAAATGATGGAGAACTGCTAGCTTGCCAAGGTAAGGAATTCAAAACCTTGCTTAGTCCAACTAGCCACTGGAGCTAAAACAAAGGTAACTGATTTTATTGTTGACTCTGAAATTAAAATACAATATCATGTGACTATAATCAATATGAATGTTTTACCTCTAGGATCGTATGATATGATAATCAACATGGACTGGTTAGAAAAGTATAAGGTAGTGTTCAACTGTTTCGATAAGACCTTTACATATTTTGTTGAGGATCAGATTGTTAGGAAAGGAAAGGGTATAAAAAAACCTATCTCTTTAAGGCATATTTCTATGGAAATTGAACCCAAGAGATAGAACAATTAAACTCAAAAAACTGCTAATCAACAATGTGAAATTAACAACAAAGGAGACTGAAATTGGAGCATAACACTAATCTGTATTAAAATAAGTGTACAATAGCCAACCTTGTGAAGTAATAGGTTTCTTCAATATATAATTACATGAGAGATTCGAATGCATAAGGATTCCATTCAAAAAGGTCAAAAAGTAGGCTTACTAAATCTAGTCAAATCCCCCATAAGTGCATAAAGTAGTTTCCAAATCCACCAAGATGCTCACGAATTGGCTAAGTCAAGTAGGAAAGATAATGAGGGATGGAAAGAAAACTCATACATGATTTTATTAGGAGAAAAGGATGGGGGATGATGTGGGAAAAAAACAAGTCAACTACACCTAGTCTAGCTTTTCCTTTTGCCTTAATTCTCAATAAAACAGGCAACTTTTCAGAAAAAGCAGATATGTGCTTTGGAGGATATGGAATAAATAAGACATGATAAAATGGGTTTCCAAGAATTTTCCCAACCGCTCCATGACTCAATTTTGGCATGTGTTGAATTCTAGGACATGTAGAAGGCAACTAGCATAGAGTGGAACCTAGGAGACTAGGTAATAAGACAAAAATGATTTAATTAATGTCTAAGGTAGGTAACTATGGGTTTATTATTCTAAAAACCCCCATTAATCCTGAAATTATGTGTAAATATTCTAAACTATAGGGCCTAGCAACAAGGCTTAGTTATCCTTTACATACTGCTTGTCCATACAACCAAGGAAAGAGGCAAAAACCCAGTGGGAAAATCCTCCCTTAAACATGGACAAGAAAACAAAATTTGGAAATCTTGTCATCAATCATGATTCATAGCATGATCAACAATCCCCAACAGTGATTTTAGATTGTTGAATTTCTTCTCACAAAAAACTTTGGTGAAGATGTCTACTACTTGTTCTGAAGATGCACAGAAGAGTAGATGAATGGTGCCATCATGCACAAGCTGTCTGATGTAGTGCATGTGGATCTCAATTTGCTTGGTTCATTGTCTCTGAACTGGATCATTGCAGATTCGAATGGTGCTTTGATTATCATAGTAGATAATAGTTGAAAACTCTGATTTGAAGCCACATTCTCCATGTATTCCCTGCAACCACAAACATTGAGTTAATGCATTTACAACTCCTCTATACTCTGCTTCTGTATACAAGAGTGCTATTGCACTCTGCGTCTTACTTGACCAGATTATTTGTCCTTCTGCACACATGAACACATATCCTGATGTTGACTTTTGATTTGTGTTGTCACCTGCCCAATCAATGTCAGTAAACCCAATCAAATCAAGATCAGATTTTGCTTTGTAGAAGATCGCATGAGTTCTTGTTCCTTGAACAAAGTTTAGGATCCTTTTGGCTGCCCTCTAGTGGATCTCATGAGGATGATCCATGTATCTTGAAGCCAAACTAACTACATAATATAGATTAGTTCGAGTGTGTGTAAGATAAAGCAAACACCCAATCAACAACCTATACAGTGTATTATTTACCATAGGAGAAGAACCTGCTTCTTCAAGCCTAACTCTTGAAAGGAAAGGAGTCTTGATTGGCTTGTAATATTTCATGTTGAACTTGTTCAACAAATATAATGCATACTTGGACTCATGTGATTTTATTCCATATTGGGATTGAACAATTTTGAGACCCAAAAATTGGTTCAACAATCCCAAATCTGTCATAGAAAATGCATGGTTCATTGCATATTTTAAGGAGGCAATATCTTTCTTTGAACTTCCTGTAATCATAAGGTCATCCACATACAAGACAATAATAATCAAAGAACCATGAATCAACTTCAAATAGACATTAGGATCATAATTGCATCCAACAAAACTTAATGACAGCAGAAAGCCATCAATCTTGGCATACCAAGCCCTGGGGGCTTGCTTGAGCCCATTCAATGATTTGTTTAACCTACACAATAAAGATAGATTAGATAAAAACCATTTGGTTTACTACATGTAAATATATTTAGTGATATATCGATTTAATAAATCACACTTCACATACATGTGATGTACCTCCCATTGCTTCGAAGCTACAATGGCTAAAGCTAACCTTATGGAGTCCATCTTTTCCACTGGTGCAAAGGTTTCATTGTAGTCAATACCATGTACTTGTGAGTAGCCCTTGGCTACCAATATTACCTTATATTTCAAAGGTGAACCATCAGCAGCAAAATTAGTCTTGAAAACCCACTTACATTGAACTAGCTTCCTCCCTGGGGGAAGATCAACCTGTTCCCAAGTGCTGTTCTTCTCAAGCGAGATGAATTCTTATTTCATGGTTTTTTTCCATCTTGGATCATGTGCTGCATATTCATATGTCCGTGGATCTGATTCAACCATCATATAGCACTTCTCAACAAATAAAGGATCTTTCATACAAAGGGCACTCTCAAACTAAGATCTAGTCCACCTAATGTCACTAGGATTTCCAGCTAGCTCCCCAACTGCATGAATGGTATTTGCTTCCCATTTTGGTCTTGTAGGACTATCAATATCTGCAATCAAATCATCATTATCAGACACATCAGAATCAGCGAAATCATTAGTCTCTCCACTTATAATCAATGGATTTGGTGCTGAAGAAGACTTTCCAACTTCAACTGTTACTAAAGGCTCTTCTTGGAACTGAACACTTCTTTCAAGGAAAGCTTTTTTAGTGCTCAATTTGATCAGCTTGTACCCTTTTGAATCTTCAAAATACCCAACAAATATGAACTCTTGGCTTTGGGGCTACAAAGTCTTTCTCTTTTCAGTTGGAATTCTAGCCCAACCCTTTGAGCCAAAAATCTTGAAATGGGCCACATCTGGCTTGTTCCCACTCCAAGATTTGAAAGGAGTCATACCATCAAGATTATTATGAGGCACCCTATTTTGGATGTAGGATGGATAGTTTATATCCTCATACCAAAACTTTGGTTGAAAAGTCTTAGCCTCCATCATGCAGGTTGCCATCTCCTTTAGTGACCCGTTCTTTCTCTCAGCAACACCATTTTGTTGTGGTGTGTAAGGGATTGAATGTTGGATTTGAATACCTGCATCTTTACAATACTGAATGAAATCAGACTTGACATACTCACCACCATTGTCATGTCTGAGGATCTTGAGTTTCCTCCCAGACTTGTTTTCAACCAAGGATTTAAAGACTTTGAAGAGGTCAAAAACTTCAGACTTGTGCTTTAGGAAGTAAACCCTACAATACCTAGAAAATTCATCTATGAAGGTCAGTGTATATTTGGCTTGACTCATGTACATATGAGGAAACGGACCAGCAATGTCACTGTGGATCAATTCAAGACGTCCAGAGGTTCTCTCATGACTAGCTCTCTCAAATTTGTTCTTTGGGTGTTTTTCGAGGATACAACCTTGATAGACTCCCTTGGAAAAATTGATCTTTGGTAACCCTATGACCATATATTTTTCACTCAAATAAAAAATATACTTGTAGTTAATATGGCCTAATATTTCATGCCAAATCTTGCTTTCCTCATTAGCATGAATTAGAAGAGCAGCGGGGTTTGAGTAGGGTAGAAAATGGGAAAACATGTCTACCTTTGAAGTGTGATCAACAACACCTTTTGCTATGACTTTACCATTCGAAATCTCAGTGATTTCAACATCATCATGGGAGAATATGACCTTCTTTAGATACCCGGTGTGAGTCATCTGATACAATGACAAGAGATTAAAGGAAAGACCTAGAACATACAACAAATTATTGAACTTACCATGGTCAAGATCAATCCTTCCTTTTCCAAAACTATCAGTGAGAGAGTCACCTCCCAAAACTATTGGTGGACCTTTCGACATGTCAAGAGAGGATAATTCCTCTTTTGTCAAAACTATATGTCTAGCAGCTCTAGAGTCTATGATGAAGCTAGGTGAGCTTGATTTTCCAGCAACCAAGGCATGTACTCTCTCTCTGTCCTCTGAATTTGATCCTCCTTTCCTCTTCTTTAAGCAATCAAGAAGGGAGATGTTATTCTTCTCCAGGAGTTGGGTCAACATGTCAATTTGATTCTTCATACAAGATATCTCTCATGATGATATCCCTTACTACAGTTGCGCACTTTCTCATTTCTCCTTTGTTCTTCTTCTTCTAGAATTTCTTCTTGGAACCTTGGGGATCCTCTTGAGACTTGTTCTTGTCTCTCTTTTTCTCAAGTGGATTTTTATATTTTTTCTTGCTTTTTGAATCCACCCTTGAATGTCTAGCAACCAAAGCTTGGTATTTGGAAGGTTTGATGGTGCCCATCATCACCAACTTATCTTGTTCCTGTGTGAGGGATTCCATGAACTCTGCAATCTTAGGCATCTTCCAGGATCGAGATTTCAACTTGGTGGCATGGAAGGTCGAAAAAAACACTGAATAGTGAGGGATAATCTTCGAGAGTATGGAAAAAACTAGTTTCGCTTCCTTCTTTTCGATCCAACACTATTTTAGCTGCAAAACAAGGGCTATAAACTTGGAAAAATAGAGTTGCAAGGATTTGAATCAACTAGGACTCAAGGAGATTAGCTCATTCTCGATTTGATTTCCTCTCATCTCATCTGTCTTATCAAAAATATCTACAATATTCTCCCACACTTCATTAGGTGATGTCAATCCATCAAGATGGAAGAGGAGGTCTCTTGAAATGCTGAGACACAAAAGACCATAGGCCTCATCCCTCATGTTGTGCCATTTGATTTTCTATGCAGCTGCATTGGGCTCTGCATCAGTTTCCATAGTAAACCTATAGAGACCTTTATCTCTCAACAATATCTCCATCTCAGCTTTCCACTCAAAGAAATTGAATGGAGTCAAGATGATCTTCTGAGATTGGTCCATAGCTCAGAAACTGTGCCCTTCAGTCAGCAGAATATGCTCCCAGTCAATATGTCAAACCTGAAATAGAAATATGGAAGGAGATAAATCGATCTACAAAGGCTTTTATACCATGTGGAAACTGAACCCAAGAGATAGAACAATTACACTCACAAAATTTCTAATCAAACATGCAAAATTAACATCAAAGGAGACTGAAATTGGAGCATAACACTAATCTGTATTGAAATAAGTGTACAATAGACAACCTTATAAAGTAATAGGTTGCTGCAATATATAATTACATGAGAGATTTGAATGCATAAGGATTCCATTCGAAAAGGTCAAAAAGTAGGCTTACTAAATCTAGTCAAATCCCCCATAGGTGCATAAAGTAGTTTCCAAATCGACTAAGATGCTCATGAATTGGCTAAGTCAAGTAGGAAATATAATGAGGGATGGAAAGACAACTCATACATGCTTTTATTAGGAGAAAAGGAGGGAGGACGATGTGGGAAAAAAACAAGTCAACTACACCTAGTCTAGCTTTTCCTTTTGCCTTAATTCTCAATAAAACAAGCAACTTTTCAGAAAAAATAGATATGTGCTTTGGAGGATCTGCAATAAAGAAGACATGCTAAAATGGGTTTATAGGAAGTTTCCCAAGCACTCCATGACTCAGTTTTGGCATGTGTTGACTTCTAGGACATGTAGAAGGCAACTAGCATAGAGTGGAATCTAGGAGACTAGCTAGTAAGACAAAAATTATTTAATTAATGTCTAAGGTAGGTAACTATGGGTTGATTATTCTAACAATTTTTGCCATGAAATTGAAGAAATGTTTGAGGAAAGGCTGTAAGATTCATGCGGTTTGGGTCACTGACCTACTCCTTGATGAAAATATAACACATATAAGTGATCACCCAGTTTCTAAGGGTATTTATAGATGTGTTTCCATAACAGATACCAGGATTACCCCATCAACGAGAAATAGATTCTTCCATTGATATTATACCTGGATCTGCACTGGTATCTAAAATAGCGTATCGAATGAGCATTCCTAAACTAACTAAACTAAAATTCAGTTACAAGAACTACTACATAAGGGTTATATCACACCTAGTGTGTCACCTTAGAGAGAACCAATTTTATTTCTTAATAAAAATAATGGAAATTTACGAGTTTGCATAGACTACATGAAACTAAACAAAGTAACCATTAAAAATAAATACCCACTGCCTCAAAATAATGATTTTTTCGATCGGGTAGGGGGAGATAAAATATTCTCAAAGCTATATTTACGATCTAGCTATCACCATATCAAGATTAAGTAAGAAGATGTTAATAAACAACTTTCAAGAGTTGTTACAAGTACTAAGAATTTGTGGTAATTCCTTTCGGTTCAACTAATCCCCCTTCTACACTAATGTGTCTAATGAATAGTATCTTTAACAAGTACTTGGATCAGTTTGTGTTAATTTTAACCAATGATATCTAAATTACTCCAAGTCGGAAGAGGAATATTAACAACATTTAATAATTGTTTTACAACACTTAAGAGATCATCATCTTTACGCTAAATTTGAAATGTATGAATTATTTAAAAATGAAATTTTATTATTTGGGTCATATTATCTCCGAAATAGGAATCACGGTAGATATGTAGAAAATAAAAGCTATCTCAGATTGGACAGTGCCAAAGGATGTAGCTTATATTCAATATTTCATGGGACTCACTGGTTATTACCGGAGGTTTATTTAATGATTCTCAAGGATTTCCTATCCCATTATTTTTTTACAAAAGAAAGGAGTAAAGTTTGTATGGTCCCTAAAGTGTCATGAAAGTTTTGAAAATATCAAAAACTTATTAACCATGGCACCAATTTTAAAAGCAGATGACCCTTATTAGAACTATACGGTTTGTATAGACGCTAGTAAAGAAGGTTTGGGTGGAATGTTATCTCAAGAAGGACATGTGTTTTGTTATGAATCTCATAAATTAAAAGACCATGAGCGGAATCATGTAGTTCGTGACTTGGAATTGGCAGCAGTAATGCATGCTTTAAAAATGTGGCGTCACCACTTATTAGGGAAAATGTTTTTTTTATTAATAGATAACACTTGCATAAATAATTTATTTACACAACCTCGGATGAATACTATGCAAGCAATATGGATGGCCTTCTTGAGTGAATTCGACTTTGAAGTAAAACACATCAAGGGTAAGGAAAATAAGGTGGTAGATGCACTCAGTCAAAGAACTCATGAAGTATATGAAATAACTATGAGTAGACCAGAAAGTGATCTCTTGAGTAGAGTAAAAACAACAAGTGAACACGATGCTGAATATTTGAATTTACTAAATAATTACAAAGAAATGAAGTAAATTTAAGTGGGACAAAATTCAAGATATGCCAAAACAGATTAATTTGGTTGAAGGACAGACTGTACATGCCTAATATTGTAGAATTGAAACTGTTTATTCTAATTTAAATGCATAAACCTCCTTATGCGGGCCATTCTTGTTATAAAAAATGATAAAAACCCTCAGGAAACAATTCATTTGGTCTGGATTAAAAACATAGTTAGTTGATTACCTATCCAAATGTTTGGAATGTGAACATGTAAAACCTGAAAATCAACACCCAGCAAGTTTGTTACAACCATTACTTATTCATGAATGTAAATGGGAAGTCATATATTTGGATTTCACCACAAGTTTTCCAAGAAATCAAAGACAACATGATTCAATTATGGTTGTAGTAGATAAGTTAAGAAAATATGTTCATTTTATTCCTGTGAAATCAACTTACAAAGTGGCTAATATTGCATAAATATTACTTAAAGAAACATTTCAACTGCACGGAGTACCAAAGATGGTAATTTCTGATCAGGATGTTAAATTTACATCAAAGTTTTGGAAATCTTTGTTTGCAGGTTTAGAAACCAAAATAAACTTCAGCACTACTTATCACCCTGAAACAGATGGACATACATAATGTACAAATCAACTCATAGAAGATGTAATATCCCAAATTTTTTACCTTTAGTATATTGGGCATGAGCCCCACTGCATATGAGTTACTTTGATGTTATTTTATGTTTATATATTGGACGTATTCCCACTGCAAAAGAGTTATGTTGATTAGATAGATATATTAGGCATGAGCCAATGCACATGTTTTATTATCTTGTGTATGATTATATATGTTGGGCATAGGCCCTGATGGACAAGGACTATTGTCGTTGTACTGGGCATAGGCCCCAATGTATTGGATTTATTATTATGTGATTATCCCTAATATATATATTGAGATGATTATTTGTGATGTATTGTGAAGAATACTAAATGCATGATTCAGTTCTATGATGTGTTGGGTATAATCCCTAGAGCACATGAGTAATGAGATTATGTGTTGAGTTGGAAAGAATATAAATACCACTGACCCTGATCATACTTATTTAAGTTTATTAATTGAAACTTCAAATCTATTTCTCATCAAGGACTAGAAGAACTACCACGAATACGAGGTAATCCAACATTCAAGGAGGATCTAGAACTACCTAAACTAATTGATCGTCCAAACCCTACATATGGCCTTGTAAACTAAGGAAAGCCTCAAAATAAAATAACTATGATATATGATGCATGAATAATAATAAAGGATAATAAATAAGTTTATATAATATGTATANCAAGTCAGAAATAGTAAAAGTTCATATTTAAGCAAACCAACTATTTATTCCATAAAAATCAAACTAAATATTATTTTCAAGAAAATACTAAATTCCTGATTCAACTGAAGTTAAACCAACTTCCCTTTCCCAAAATGTTATCTATAAGAACAAAGCTAAGAGAAGGCTTAGGGATCTGATGATTGTTCATGGATGGAATTGGAGAGCATTTTCCAAAACCAAACACTCTTATATAGAGCCTGAGTTCCAATCAGCAACGGCCTCATCATTGGGAGTTCTAGACAAGTTGCATGTTGGAGACAACTTGGCGGGATCCGAATTAGAACCAGGAATGGTTCAGGGTCATTGTTGGGAGGAACGTGGTAGTTCCAAAGTTATCCAATTATCATCCCTAAGGCCATATATATAAAGTGTTTTATTAATTCTGGGTGTTGAAGTATGCAAGGTTCTTAAGTTATTTCAACCTGCATAATTGAAGGTAAGAGTTTTCTACATTTCAAGCTCTTATCTCCGTTTTGATTATGTTTTGAGGTTGTGATTATAGCCATTGGGTGTTGCAGTAGGACCTGTAATTTTACCCTTCATCAGTTTGAATAAATGTTTTAGGTTGTTTTATTAGTTAAGATAAAATATTAGTTTAAATTCTTATATAGATTCTAGGATAAATTTCATATCACATTTATGTTAAACTAGATTTAAAAGTTTCTATATATGTTAGGGTTTAACCTAGACTTAACATGTAGTTATGATAAAGTTAGTAACCAGACCTTTCACAAAATATAGAAACAATATTAAATATATATATATAAACCCTATATCTGAGCACCTGTATAATTTCCTCACCTAGAATTATAAAACCAGAGTAAAAATAAAACCCTTAAGTATAATATTACAGAGCATTCATAAGAGCTCACAACTTTAACAAAAATAATAACTATAGTCAAATAAAATATCCATTAAAAAAACTATCGAATAAACTATCTTCTGAAAGAAATAAATCAAAATAAACTATCTTCTGAAAGAAATAAATCAAAATAAACCATGGACATACCATCCAATAAACCATCTAATGAGTATACATAATCGTTAAACAGGGATTGAATCACTTGGAACCCAAAACCAGATAAATGATGCACAATAGTTGTTTCTTTAAAAATAAAAATTAACTCAATAAAATATATAGTAAACCATGAATAAAAAATTTCCATCCATCCTGTAAAAGGATAGGCCAAAATATTAACCACTGGCATATTAGCATTTGGCAGCGTTGAATTATATAAAGTACCTGAGCTACAACCAAATAAATAAATCATGAGAAAGCAACCATTCCTCTAATGGAGGTTGAAATCATGTTAACATTTCTTGAAAGGAAATAAATGCGACATAAACCATAAATTAAACACAGTCAAAGTATAACGACATCCTTCAACCCACTATCTAAACTTATTAAGAGTTGGTTGGAATGCCTTCACGTAAACCCAAAATGAACAATAAATAACCCATCATCGAATTCCATAAGCTCTGGCTAGGAGCATTTAAACGATTTAAAATAAATAAGAAACATAACGATAAGATCAACTATCGAATCCCATAAGCTCAGGATAAGAGTGTTTTAAACCTTTAAATGAAATAACAAAAATAACGCCAAATCAAACATCAAATGTGATAAGCATTGGACATAAGTTTTCGTATGTACTACAAAAAATAAATATTTTTTATAACCATTCTAGATATATAGGCTATTCCATATAGGAAAGCTAGGAGTCACAATAATACGACCACCACCAAAAACATAGGGTTAAAATAACAATGATGGAATTGTATCCTTTAAACAAATCATATCAAAAATATAAATGCTAAACAGATAGCACTTTCCCTCTGCTACGATACCGAAATGAAATTTATATTTCGATACAGTGATTAAATAAAAAAAACAATCAAGAATTTATCTAAGAGCTAATATAAAGTACGAAGATAGGGTTTTTCCCCTTCATTTCTATATAGAATCGAAACAACCAACTGATATAAACTAATAGAAGTAAAAAACCCCTTTAAATCGCTAAACATTTTATAGATTATAGCGTGGGATAAATCCAAAATACATCCACATCCAAGTAATATTACGAATAAGCATTACCATAGTGCCATTTCTAGCAATGGCACTAATGTCTCAGAACACATATTAAAATTAAATACAGTGCTCTCGAAAAATGATGTGCCAAATTAAACTAATTAAATAAAACCCCAATTTCCCAGATACACTCTTGTACACATAGAGCTACAATTAAAAACACATAACCAGGATTTAAACATTGAGTCTAAAAAAATTAAACATAACACCCATTTAAGACATCACTATCACCATTATAGTCTGCACATGCTTAAAACTTAACTGTGATTACATAAATTAAACCAACAAAGAGATGGGAAAATAAAATAGAAAAACCATTATAAAATGTCAATCAGAAGATTTAAATTACATAGTAAATCCACCAAATTCGATACCATTTTACAAATGCACAAATGGACCATAAACCATAAAATACCCAAACCCGTGGTTAATCCTGAGCTTCGTTACTATTCCCAAACCCTGGAAAATACCAAAGGGGAAGCCTTTTACAAAATACATACAAAGAACCCCTGCAAATCCCATAAATGACCAAACATATGGTTGAAGGCCCTTTTTTGGGGGCTTACCAGACATACGCTTGACGACCCTTTCATTCCCAAAGTCGCAAGCTTCTCCACGCTCATCAAACTTGCAAATAAAACCAGAGAGGAATAAGAAGTATGCTAAAAAAATACCAAAAATGAATGTGCAATATTTAGAAAACACAGAACTGCATTTGCATACCAGTTAGCATTTTGAGTAAGTGTTGTAACCATGCCTTAGTCACCGAATCCCTAACAATGGATTCTGCCCCCACCCCCCTTCAACAACAACAAAACGCTATGCAAAATAATGGTTGCTAAAACCCTATCATGGGTTTTATGTTTGTGCTGGCGTGGAGGAAACCACGCAGCCTTCACATGGGCTCAATAAATATGAAAACTATCATCCACCCTATTTTAGATTTTAAATCCCTTTTCTATTGTTCATTGCCTCATATATATTTGGTTTTGTTTTAACACCATGCCACTACCCCTTAGTGTTTAGGTTTAGAGAACTTCTAGGTGCTAGCTCTTATTCCTTTTCTTTTACGCACATGCAACAAAGGATTATTGACGGAACACCTATAATAAACATGGGCACATCATGCATTAGTTCATGAGAACTAAGTAAGCCCAAATCGCAGGATTTCCTTACCTTTCCGAGCGAGTCGTTAGATAAAATTCATCCACTCCTCCCCTTTAGATGGAGAGGTAAGTTAGCCTCATCATTTAGTAAATAAAAAAACTAAGTAACATAAAAAGTATCCAACATGATTAAACAATATCAGAGGATCATTAAAATAGATAGAATACATCTGTATACAAGTACATCAGTATATAAAAGAATGAAAATAAACATCATCGCACAATAGAAAACATATGAGAATAGAAACATAACATGAAAATAGGTACAATTCCTATTAATATTTTATAAGTCTGAAGTTAATTATAGATGTCCCTTAGATCTTAACAGTATTATTAAATTTACAATTTTTTTTATATACGGATTTTTGGGACATTACAAGTGGTATCAAATCCTAATTTCAAACACTTAGATACCTTACGGGTGCTACTGAACATGCGTTGTAGAAACAAACATTTCAAAACTTTATTTGTGACTTTGTAAACTAACAGAAGATTACATGTTACTAAATGTGTAAATTGCATATTTAAAGAACAGTCCAAATCATGGACACATAAGAGGACAACAATCGACAAAGGAACCTAAATTCCCAAACTAGAGAAGAAGAAGTTGTGGTGGAATTGAATTCTGATCTAATGAATACTATACAAAGTCTACAAGAAGACCTACTGAGATTTAAAGATGTAACATGTGTGAGATAAAGTAATAGAAAGCCATAAATGAAGATTTACTTTGGAATTTGAGAAGAGTAAACCCTCATGGACAATATACCCATTAAACAAACAATTCCAAGGAAAATTATCATTGTAAAAGAAGGACCAACAATCCAAAGGAAGAGGGATGAGAAGAACGCACTCCGGATCTTCAAGAAGAATAATATCACAGTTCTTCTAGTGATGGATCACCCTCTCCTTGCAAGGAAAGGAAGAAGAATGATGACAGCCTTCAAGGAGAATTTCGAAACATCAAATCCCCAACCTATGAAGGAGAAATCAATACTGTGGAGAAGGCTGAAGAATGGATCCTGGGTATGAATAAATACATCTGATTACATAACTACTCTAGTGAGATGAAATATCGGTTGGCCATTTACAACTTAAATTGAAAAGTAGTTAAGTGGTCGAGAGACCTGAAAAAAACTAAAATAGATTAAGTAAAAGAAATTGGATGGAGCAATTTTCGTAGAATCTTCTAGGAAAAGTACACATCTGAAAGATTCGTTGGCTGAAAAGTAAATGAATTTCATGAGTTAAATATGGGCTCCTGAACATGTATTCCTTTATCAACATATTTTTGGATCTACTAAATTACATACCTTACATAAAGGACAAAAAGGTCAAGATACAACAATTTTTGGGATGTCTTCCTCCAAATTTTTGAGAGAGAATTGAGTTTGACATGCCGAAAACACTAGACACTGCCTTACACAAGGCTAGAGTTTTTTATGAACATGGAAAACTGAGGCAAGATAATATAAATAGAAGTAGAGATAGGTCTAGGACCTTCTCAGACAACCAAAAACATGGTTTTAAACCACAACCATACACAAAATAGGACATTAGTTTTCTTCCTAACACAAATTTCATCAAGATAGGTGCATGACCAAATGTGCCTGCATCAAATACCAATAGACCAACAACAATCAGAGGAGCCAAGGATGCCCCACTGTAGGTTAACTATTGAAAATGACAATGGCCCCATTATGCCAGATATTTTCCAAACAAGAATAATGGAGTCCTACACAACCTAAAGGAAGACCCAACATTAGAATACATGGATAGTAAATCTAGGATCTATGCAGCACACGATGTCCAAAAAGAAGACCATCATGCCACTATGGTAGAAATAGAAGGTAAGGTTTCAAGCACTTCTATTTCAATTTTAATTGATCTCGGCGCTTTCCAAAACTATGTTTCCCCCAAGATTGTTGACACGTGTAAACTTAACAAAGTAAAACATGAGAAACCATGGCTGGTACAACTAGCCACTAATACAGAAAGAAAGGTTTCTGAACTAGTAAAATTCTTCGAGATAAACATGAACGATTTTCCAGGTAAGGTATATCTAAATATCCTACTATTAGGATCATACGATGTACTTATAGGAATGGACTGGTTGGAACAACACCATTTCATGCTTGATTATCTAAAAAAGTCAATATTGTGTACAAATAACCAAGGGAATCAAACAAAGATTTAAGGCATAAGTAAGAAGGTTTTCGTTAAACAGATATCCACCTTACAAGTGAAGAAATGTATTAGGAAGGGTTGCAATCATTTTGCATTTAACAACCAAGATGGTGCCAAGATATAGAAGCTGAGAGAGAACAACAAATTGAGCACTTTCCTATTCTCATATACTTCAAGGATGTATTTCAACGTTTAAAACTGCTCCCAAAAGTCACTTTGAGGGGCATTTTTGATCTCTTCTAGAACTGCCCCTAAAATTCAAAACTTTTAGCGTAGGTTCTATTAGGGGCAGTTTTTTAAAGGCCTCCTCCAAGGCCAAAATTGCCCCCAAAAGTGACTTTCGGCGGAAGAAGAAAACTACCCCTAAAAGTCAAACTTGTTGTAATGTGAAATAGAAAATATTCAATGAACCACACTACGGTCTAGCTAGAGGACATTTTCAGAATGAAATGACAGCCATAAAAATCCAACAATTGGGATTATGGTGGTCGATGATACACCGGGATTGTCGAGAATTTGTGAATAAATGTGACTGATGCCAATAGCTAGTTCAGCCTCTATCAAGTACTGAAATTACTTTAGTATTTGTAAATCCAAGATTAACATTTGGAATTTGGGTGATTGAATTCATATGACCATTTTCTATACCATCTCGATGAACAAGGGCACGGTATAGTATAACAGCAATCGAATATGCCACCAAGTGGGAATAAGTAGAACTAGTCAAATCCTTCTTAAGTGAGATAGCCACAAAATTTATATGCGAGAACATTGTCACACAATTTGGGTGTCTGCTGACCCTGATTAGTCATCAAGGTCACATTTTGTAATCAAAATAATCGCATCTCTAACAAAACAATTCATTATAGAGCATCAGAAAAGTACAACGTATCACCCTTAATATAATGGTGCAATTGAAGCTTTTAACAAAACATTAACTAGAGGATTAACAAAATATGTAACACCGAAAAAGAGGACTTGGACGACAAGATACCTATTGTTTTATGCACATACTGAACGACATACAAATTTTCTACGTGTGAGAAACCATTTCAACTTGTGTATGGACAAGAAGCAGTCATACCCTTGCACTTTCTCCAAACAACCCCCTTGATTGTCGAAATACTACACATCAATGTCGAAAATTATAGAAAATAAATATTAATGCAAATATCCAAACTTGAAGAGCATTGACTAATCACAATACAACACTAATAAATTCAGAAACAACAACAAAAATACTGGCATAATAGAAACATCAAAAATAAAAATATGTCGGTTGGAGACCTACCATTACTATACAATAGCTGAGTAAAATGAAAACCTAAGAAATTACACACTAAGTGGATGGGTCCATACATTGTAGAAGAAATCAACACTAAAACGGTAACTACCAGGTCCACGAAAAACAAACTTAAACAGTTGGAAAAATCCATCACACCATTAGAGAGCCGATTACACAACATTCATAATACCAAAGTAGTCGAACAACAATGCAAGAGGCTATGGAAGGAAATCAAGGAATTGGGAACCGAAAAAGAGGGTAAATGGAGAGAGGAAGCTCATAAATTAATTTCTAGTAGAATCCTTAGCTACATGAATGCACTGTTTATGGATAGTTTCGCAAAAACATGGAAGCTATACTTTTGGGCTGAATACTTACCTGAGGTAATTAAACATATCTATGTAAAATGCCAAGATGAGGGCACCCAGATCCTGTTTCCTTCATTGATAGTCTGTATAGCTATGTACCATCTTTGACAAGTCAAAGATAAGGATTTCACTGCACCAAATTGATCAGCCATGTGGAACTTCAAATAATTCGCCCTGAATGGTTGTCAACTGGGAGCAGCGACAACAAAAATATGGATAAATACATGGTTTCAAGCATTAAAGATCGAAACTTCTTGATGTAGGTTACCTTAGAATATCCTACGAATTCTACCATCGACACTGCACATCCAACTTGACTTGGATGATACGTCGGTCTGGTACTTACAAGGTGCCAAAGGTACCACAAGAGAACACAACTTCCACCCATTAGTTGAGGAAATATTCAATGAAATTATTCAGCAATCCAACACCAAGTTGGATATACCACCCATAGTGAGAAGAGTCGATCAATCAATGATCGAACCCTTAACCGATGCAGAAAAAGTAAGAGGACTATTAAAATCACATTCATATGAAAAAATTTTCTCTTGACAGTGACAATATTGGTGACATCAAACTAGTGGGGATCGCACTACTGTCTCAACAGCAACCACAATAACAAACAAATCAATCTGATGAAAGTACCTGATATGATACTCCTCTTTCGGAATAAGCCCTCACTAAAAAGAATATATGTTGAGTGTTCGATGAATTGTTTAAATCCCGATAGAACAAAAAGAGTATTGCGGAAGGAAAATGGAAACACAACCCCATTCTTCAAGAACCAACTAAAGATGACAATGCAAAGTTAATTGATAGTGTGACTCAGATCTTGGAGGATGCGTCCAGAAACAAAATACCAATTGATGAACAATTAGGCATGTTTATGATAGAGGAGAAGCAACAACAAGACTGACTAGACTCAACCCAAAAGAAACTCAATTTTTCTATGACAACTTATGTTGACCTTACTAATACCCCACCACCTCCACCCCAACCCCTGTTGTCGAAGAAGAAGTCATACCGACTTCAAAAATCACCACATCCTTATCCATAATTCATCCATACTTCCAGAAATTACCAACACCACTTAGAGATCGTATTAAAAAAGAAAAGGAATTCCAACAATTTATTAGTCAATTACCATCTCTCCTCCTCGACTAGCATAAATTGACAACGAAAAGACCGGTTTTCGTCGTGGAAGCACTGCAGTCTAATGTATCCATACCTAACATTCTCGACATTCCACATTCATCCATTCCACAAGCACAAGTTGTTGGGTACACCGAAACTATCTTACAAATAAATATTGGCTTAACCAACAACATTTTAGCCGAACAAACTTCTTCATTTACCCCTTGACTTGTAGACAAACTGACTGCACGACAACACTGTCCACTTATTAAACCCTTCACCGCTGACCCTATTGTCAAACATGTCGAACATGTCGTTACTATATTACCATTGAATTCTATACCAACTATCTTATCATCGACTTTCGATTAACCATTACCATAGGAGGAAGTAAGCTTGCTCAGTGATCCCAATTCAGTTCCTTCACCTATTTCATCCCTTCCACCATCATGCATGTCACCAATATCATCAATTCCCCTGACATTACCCACACCAACCACCCTAGTCCTAATATTACTACCCCAGTTACTGAACAAACCCAAAAAGAAGCATTAGAAGTCCTACCAGAACAAGTCAAAGATACCGACAAATAGAGAAAAGAGTAGGAACAAAAGAAAAGAAAACAAAGAAAAGAGAAGAAAAAATAGGAAGAAGAAGAACAACAAAAACAACAACAAATACAATAGTTATAACACCAGACACCCTTATTAATTCGTGTAGATAAGCTTGGTCCAGTAGTCACAATTAATCAACAAAAATCCAAAGAGGAAATACTGGATCTATTGTTAGATGCAATTAATAATGAATATAAACACATAAGAGTGAGGATAAAAGAACAAATCTAGAAGCTAAAAGAAGAACATAATGAATCTTTAGTGAAGTGTGAAATCTTGGCAGAAAAATTTATTCCAATTCCAGCAGCGACCGACTTGGATAAACCCCTCAACAAAGCATATCTAATTTTTGAAAGCATCGTGTAGACATTCCAGGAACAATTCAAAGAGAGGAGACAAGAGCAGGATGAAGAAACCATTGAACATTTACTTCGAAATTAATTTACAACATTAACCAAAGCCTACAAACTGTTGATACAATATGTTTTCGAGTATGTTGTCATCATAGATGTCTTGCGAAACTGGTATAATTACTATGGTTAGGTGTTTTAAGAAATGAAAAAGACCCGTGAACTCATGAGTTCACTACAACAACTTTGACCAATTACCAGTGAAGCAATGGCATAGACCATTGATGACAATCGAATAGACCATTGACAACCAACTCCTTCTGGAGACTCATAAACTTGAAAAATTGGAAAGGTAGGAAAATCAGTGGATCAGTCAAGCCCGAGCTAGTATATCTAATGTTAAAAAAATCATTTCGCAGCTACAACGAATGCTATCCACCATTGAGGAAAAGACGCGACCCTTGGGAGCCAACATCATTAATAATCTAGACTTAGATATGCATAATAAGATGGAGAACTTATCGAGTCTCACTACTCTTAACATAGACATACAAAGTTCCCTCCACACTTGGGAGGAATTACAACATCAATTATTAGTGTCTGCAGGGACTATTATAGAAGCGTGTGTTCAACAACAACCATCCACCAATTAGAACATCTCAGAGTGAAAGAACAATAGGGGATCATAGCTACTCAGACATGAAGATGTCATCTCTTTATTTCTTTGGGATGAAGAAATATTTTGAGGTGGGGGAGATGTTGGAGGAGCCTAAGTCGGCTAGCCAACTAGATCCCTAAGTTGACTAGTTGTAAACAAGTAGATTATATCAATCTCATAGGTCGTGTCAGTTAGTTTAACTGACAAGTAGTTGGGTAACTGTTTGTAAATCTTATATATAGGATGTAGAGCTGGATAAAGACTTGGTTCAGTTGGATGTATGAACCCCCTTACGTTCTTGAATAATATAAGCATTGTATTATGTCTACCATTCCTTGTCTCTTGTTATATCATTTTTTATACGAATCTGTAATATGTATCATTGGTAACTTCGCAATCGGATTGATGTGACAACAACACGCCTAATGGTAGTTTGGGGGTCGTTCATGGCCCCAATGCTCATGATCTTAAGTAGCCTACATGTTACAAAATTGCAGTTGGATGAGCATAGGGTTTGGCTTATTTGCATCATGATTGTGTGCCCCCTATCATCTATCCATCATTACGTATAGTCCAATAATATCCTGCCAGATGCTTCTTTCGGTGCTCGTGTCACTAGTTTTGGACCTATCAAGGTCCTTGAGAGCAGTGAGATGGGAATGGATTACATATCTGCAATTGCTTGGTCATATGGTTACATAGCTCAAAATACATAATATGTACATACACGCAACTTCTCTTTTCCATCTAAATGTTAGAAAAAATAGTTTTAGTTGAAAAAAACATTTGTTGGCCTTGCCTCTAGCCTCACCAAAAAATTGAAAATATAATTTTATAGCCTTGCTCCCAACTCCACCTAAAAATTAAAAACCAATGTAAATATACAAAAGAATAAATACCAAGTGTAAAACTCTAAAAACATAATAAAATTTTAAATTAAAATAAATTTATTTCTATTTATTATTAATTTATTTACTTACTTACATAGCAAGGTTATATCCATACAATCAAATTTGCTACCCTCACCCTCACCCTCACCCTCCCAGTTAAAACCATTTAACTAGAAGAATATCAGGAATAAAAAAAGTTCAAAACGAGCTTTTATTCCATAACTATATCTTAACCATGTCGACATGATCAAACCAATGTTCAAAATTGAACCCTTCACAACCCTTCCAAAGGGTTCTAGTCCTTCCCAGAAGTGTAAACTTAAATTTTCCCTTATAAAAAAATTTAAAATTTGAATTTCACCCTTCCACTAAAGAAAGGTATAATTTATATCAACATTTCAAAAGAAGAGAAACATTTGAAATTACCCATTCATATAAATATCTCAAGATGTAGCTAGGATCACAAATTGTGTAGAAATTGATTTATGCATTGCTATAGAGATGTGTCATTGGGAACATGATATGGAGAAACAATGGTTATTAATAAAATTAAAAAAACAATTGTTGGCTCAAGAATAGTCTTCAGTTTGATGAGTTGCATGATCATGATGTTATCTCCCTCTGTCCTTCCAAACATTTGTGGTTTCTCATGACATTTGTCCTCAACGCTATCAAAATAGTTATTACCAATATGATTGAAAGGCATTCATTGAAGGTGAAGTCCATAATTTTAGGTCTTCTTCCTGATTATCATGCCTTTTGGTAAGACAATAAAGAGGTTGGTGGCAAGCATCAGCATGGAAAACTGTCTCGACATAGAAGTTATACACATTAATTTTTTTCATTAAATAATTTAAATTCCTACCCATGATTATGGATTCAGTGAGTCATGGACTAGTAAAAAAACAACAAATTTTAGAGCCACAAGCACTTAACTACTCATGCCTATAACTTTCTGAAGTCAACCATTAATAAACTTCTTTTGGTATTCTGGGTCAATCTAAACTGCAGATCGTTAGACTCAGACATGCAACGAGTTGCAAGGATTCAATTGACTTAGGCCCTTCCATCACATACATGCATGCTTTCACAAGAAGCACTGAAACAACAATGGAATAACCTATCGACCCGACCATTTGCACCAATCGGACAACGAGGGCTCGATTTAGGCGACGACGGCCAAGGCTCCATTTAGGCGACGACGGTTCTCTGCTGGGCGTCCGATTGGTGCAAATGGTCGGGTCGATAGGTTATTCCTATGTTTGGTTTTTGCATTTTTTTGTGTGAAAGAGTTTGGTTAATTTATACTTGTCCATTAAAGTACAATTATTTATATTTCCCTTCATCTCTCAAGGGCTCAGAGAATGAATGCGCTTCCAATTGAAATTAAGACCCACCATTCAAATTTGATGATTGCATCCAACCACAATCTATGCGAGTGTGCTAATTGTCATTCCCATTCATGGGACAAGGACATTTATTAGCTTAATGCAAACACTTGTCATGTTGTTTACCCA
Organism: Pseudotsuga menziesii; assembly: GCA_001517045.1. NCBI lineage: Eukaryota > Viridiplantae > Streptophyta > Pinopsida > Pinales > Pinaceae > Pseudotsuga > Pseudotsuga menziesii. The sequence continues at coordinate 136,920 of LPNX010483438.1, forward strand.
CAGCGACGCGGCCAGCCGGCATGATTCTTTGCACAGACTGTACCGCGTTTGACGTGAAGTTCCTGTGTAGACGTTGGAGAGATGTTGACTTTTAGATAATGCATTGAATCCTTCCCCATAGACGCGGCTGTAAAAATCTCTGGCTGCAGAACACGCCAAACACATATGACTTGCAGAATACTCGGAAAAGTTGATGGAATAAGCGTGCTAGGGAGTCGGCAGCGTCCACAAAGGAAGGTCGTCAGCATCGACGAAGGATGGTCGGATTTGACAGAAGTTAGACACCGTGGCAACATTTTATTGGAAATACGATGAACAAATGAAGCCTTTTTATTGTTTTGGAGTCTAGCACATTGGCACAGACCCATCTACCTTAATTTTGACATTTAAAAATATTAATAATTAAGAACATTGTTTCTATTATGAGATTAGAGATTCAAATTCCATTGTAGCATATGTATGTTTGACTTTAGTAGTTATATTGTTTAGTATGGGTGGTTCTTTATTTCATAAACACAACGTTTTGCACACCAATCAAATTGGTATTTGGTATTTAACTTGACTCTAGTTTTAAAAATAATTTATTATTATTTTGATAAAATATTAAAATTATAAATTAATTATACCATTAAAAATATACAAAAAATGATATTTTAATAATTATAACAGATATCAAACCAAGGCTTTTCTAACTCTTCAATAATTAAATATCAAGGACTTTTATTTATTTTTATAATATCATGGAGGTTTTTTTTTAATATTTTCAATAGTGTAATTAATTTTATTTTCTATTTTTTTAAATAAAAGTAGTGTCATATCTTTATTTATTATTTATGTGAACTTTCAGTTCACTTAGTGTGAAAGGCATTATGGAAAAATGATACTCAGCTTTCAGTAGAGTAAAAGACAAGGCAAAAAAATAATTTACATGCAGCAAACTAATAAATGCTACGGCGGGTGCACTTTGGGTGGTTGGATCTCAACCTCTTTGAGATCCAACTACCCATAGTGCAGTCGTCGTAGCATTTATTAGTTTGCTGCATGTAAATTATTTTTTTGCCTTGTCTTTCAGCCTCCACAACATTTATTACTATGTTGCATGTTAAAAAGAAAGCATACGGAGACAACCAAAATCTCTTATATTGAAATCTCCATTATATTTCATGATATTGCCAAACGAGTACTTTAAGGTGACTGCATTTGGTTTTTGTATTTTAAATTGCATGAAAATTAACCTAATTGTTTATGAATGATAGTTATTGTAAAAATGTTACATAGTTTATCTTAAAGGTTTATTCTACGGGTTTAAATTTCATGAAAAACGGTTAGTGTGTGAACTATTTATGAAAATAAATTCAGTTTGTAATTGATGGAAAACAGTTAAGAATGTGAAACATTTATGAAAATAATTTCACTTTGTAATTGATATTACCAAAAAAAAATATTTTATATAGATTATTTATTTAATTATTTATTTACTAAAACAACCATTTAATTTATGATTAATGAATATGAATAAATCACACCTTAAATGTTACTAATAAAATATTATTTTATATAAACAAACAAACTGCAGATCCCTTCTCACCCTTTCGTATAAATACTCCATTGCTATTAATAAATTAAATCGCTCATAAATCTAAGGCGATCACTAAAGTAAAGTTTATTTTATTATGTTGTTGAGGTGGATACAAGCTTTTGGGTGTCTATTTTAATTGGGCATTGAGAAAATATTGATGACATCCAGTGGGTCCCAGTTGTAATGTCACATATCATTTTGTCACAGGTTGTTCACAACCAAGAGAAAAGGTCACCTTCTTAGGAAACCCAACGTCAAAAATGTGAGCCCGGCATGATCAAGTCCATTTGCTTTAGATTTTCTAATGTTGCGTGTTGTAATGTAGTATCATAGATTTCCCTGTAAATATGAGCACTGTCGTGTTTTTATGAAAGGATTTTGGGTGTGAAGTGTACCTAGCGCAGGAGCTGCAATGCCAAATATAATCGGAGGAAACATAACTCCCTATCTGTGGGGGTGGAGTGGGTTCTCTACTCGTTATGGCACCCACTGCTGTGATTATTATTCTGAGTTTCTACTTGAAGGAGTCTACCAGCAGTGATTCTTGTTAGCATAAATTTTCGATTATGAAAAATGCGGAATAAAACTCTGAAACAGAATCAAAATAGGAATACCAAATAGATCATACCTCCAGCCATTGATGCTACTTGAATTGCTATAGAATATTTCCCTATTCCACACAAGTTTAGCTTTCTGTACGGTACTTCCAAGCTCTGCTTTCTCTTTCTTGATGGTGTAAAACTGAAGGAGATTGAGTTAGTGAGCTTGGGGACCTAACAGGGGTTTAATAGCCAAGCTTCCATCAAGCTTCTGTTGGCTATGTGTAAATTGTTCCACAAATCTAGGTAGAGAACCCTAGATGGAGTAATGGACCACTCCAAAAGCTCCTAGCAAGAAAACAGTCTCCATAACCAGAAATCAATTCAAGTGTAATGATAACCGAATGAACCGGCAGTAGTGGTGAGAGAGCCGTGGAATGCGGGAGCGGATGCGGGAGCTTACATTCTCCCACTTGGTCCATACTTCCAAAATTAATGTCTCATCTTAAAACCTATTGACAATCTGTATTAAGTAATAGATACAAGAATCATGGCGATAAGTCCTCTTATGACAAGTATTACCTTCCATGTATTACTATGTATTTATTGCTATTTTAATTTACGTGGCAACAATTTCTTAATGAATAAACCTTATGTTTATTCTTGGTCCTCATAGATGAATTTTCTCAAATTAAATTAAGGTGCACATAAGTATGAGAAAAAACATCACAGTAATTAAGAATTTCATTAAAAACAACATTGTCCATTAAATGAGAAACTACATAATGGAACCAAGTCCCATATTCATTACATGATCCTTCAATTTAAATGGTGGCATGCCCTTAGTCAAAGGATCAGCAATCATCAACTCAGTGTTGACGTGCTCAATGACCACTTTCTTTTCTTTAACACGTTCCCTTATGGCTAAATACTTAATGTCGATGTGTTTATTTCGACTCCCACTTTTGTTGTTTTTAGCCATAAAAACAGCAGCTGAATTGTCGCAATACATTCTCAATGGCTTAGAGATAGAATCCATAATTCAAACCCTAGAAATAAAACTCTTAAGCCATACACCATGTAAAGTAGCCTCAAAACAGGAGACGGACTCGGCTTCCATAGTGGAAGTGGCAATCAATGTCTTCTTGGCACTCCTCCATGATACAGCTCCACCGGCCATCATAAAAATGTATCCTGATGTTGATTTGCATGAATCAACACATCTAGCAAAGTCAGAATCTGAGTAGCCAATTAATTCCAAATTGTTCGTCTGTCTATACATAAGCATGTAGTCTTTAGTTCCTTGAAGATACCTCATTACTTTCTTTGCATCTCTCCAATGGTCTATACCTGGATTACTCTGATAGCGTCCCAACATTCCCACAACAAATGCAATGTCAGGTCTTGTGCAGACCTGAGCATACATTAGGCTTTCGACAGCAGAAGCATATGGAATGTTCTTCATTTGTTCCCTTTCAAGGTCGTTCTTTGGGCATTGGTTCAAATTGAACCTATCACCCTTCACAATGGGAGCTATACTTGGCGAACAATCATTCATCCGAAATCTCTCTAAAATTTTAATAATATAGGTTTCCTGAGACAGACCTAAGAGGCCTCGAAATTTGTCTCTATGGATCTTAATACCGATGACATAAGATGCCTCACCCATATCCTTCATATCGAAATTTTTAGAGAGGAATTGTTTCACTTCATGCAGCATACCCTTATCATTGGTTGCTAGCAAAATGTCATCCACATATAAAACAAGAAAACAAATTTTACTCCCACTAACTTTCAGGTATATACATTGATCCATAATGTTTTCTTCAAAACCAAAAGAAGAAATTACATTATGGAATTTCAAATACCATTGGCAGGATGCTTGTTTTAAACCGTATAAGGATTTCTTGATCTTGCAAACCAATTGCTCACCATCACTAGAGGGGAATCCTTCAGGTTGTTTCATGTAAACCTCCTCCTCTAGATTTCCATTTAGAAAAGCCATTTTCACATCCATTTGATGCAACTCCAAGTCGAAATGGGCTACTAATGCCATAATAACGCGTAAGGAATCTTTGTTAGATACAGGAGAGAAAGTCTCCGTGTAGTCAATTCCTTCTTTCTAAGTGAATCCTTTAGCAACAAGTCTAGCCTTGTATCTCTCAATGTTTCCCTATGAGTCTTTATTTGTCTTAAATACCCATTTACATCCAATGGCTTTTGCACCATTAGGCAACTCAACAAGATCCCAGACTTCGTTACTCTTTCTAGAATTCATCTCTTCCTTCATGGCATCGTATCATAATTCTGATTCTTTGCAATTCATGGCTTGTGAAAAGGACTCGGGATCATTTTTGGCTCCAACGTTAAAGTCAAATTCTTGTAGATACACAACATAATCATCAGGAATTGCTGATCTCCTTGGTCTAGTGGATGGCTTTTGCACCATTAGGAAACTCAACAAGATCCCAGACTTCGTTACTCTTTATAGAATTCATCTCTTCCTTCATGGCATCGTACCATAATTCTGATTCTTTGCAATTCATGGCTTGTGAAAAGGACTCGGGATCATTTTTGGCTCCAACGTTAAAGTCAGATTCTTGTAGATACACAACATAATCATCAGGAATTGCTAATCTTCTTGGTCTAGTGGATCTTCTTAATTTTGTATCATTGTATTCTTGAGAATTATGTGGTTCAACGCGTTGTTCAAAAGTTCTTGGAAACTCTTGAACTACCTGATCTACTAGAATGCCATCAGCAGCTTGTGGAACTTCAACAATTGGTTGTTCAACACCAGTTTGTACTTAAGGGGTGTTGTGAACAATAACCAATCTATCACTTGAGGTGGAAGGTTGAGATTCTGAATGATCATTCTCGGAAACTATGTTCCTGGTTAGATCGCTCCCACTGATCAAGTCATTTTCAAGAAATTTTGTATTTCTTGATTCCAGAATCCTAGTGCCGTGAGATGGACAATAAAATCTGTAACCTTTAGACCTTTCAGCATATCCAATGAAATACCCACTAATGGTCCTTGGATCCAACTTCTTTTCTTGTGGATTATATATTCTCACTTCAGACGGGCATCCCCAAACACGCATATGTCGCAAACTTGGTTTCCAACCTTTCCATAATTCAAATGGTGTTTTAGGAACGGCCTTGGTTGGAACTCTGTTTAATATATACACTGCCGTCTTAAGTGCTTCAGTGCACAAGGATTTAGGAAGATTGGAGCTGCTAAGCATACTCTGCACCATGTCCAATAAAGTTCAGTTTCTTTTTTCTGCCACACCATTCTGGTCGGGTGAATTAGGCATGGTGTATTGGGAAACAATCCCATGCTCTTGAAGAAATTTTACGAATGGACCAGGTGCTTGTCCATCTTCTGTGTATCTACCATAATATTCTCCACCTCTATCTGATCTCACGATCTTAATTTGCTTGCCACATTGTTTCTCTACTTCAGCCTTAACTATCTTAAAGGCATCTAATGCTTTGTTCTTTTTATGAAGCATGTAGAGATACATATATCGTGAGTAATCATCTATAAAAGAGATGAAGTATCTCTGACCATGTGAGTCCATATATGGACTACATATATCAGTATGTATGATCTCTAATATGTCCGAACTCCTATTGGCACCTTTCTTTGACTTGTTGATCTGCTTTCCTTTTATGCAATCAACGCAAGTCTCAAAATCAGTGAAATCCAGAGTATTAAGTACTCCTTCATTTACCAATCTTTCAATTCTTTCTATGGAGATATGACCTAACCTCTGGTGCCATAATTTAGACGAATATTCATTAAGTGACACATCTTTTAGTGCTAGTGTGAACATGCATTGAATCATAAGTGACATTGTTTTGTAAATTAATGCGGTAAAGACCATCAGAAAAAATGCCATTCCCAACATAATCAGATTTATAAAAGAAACTGACGGATGTTTCTGAAAAGTTAAAGGAATATCCAAAAGGTACAAGTCTTGAAACTGAAATCAAGTTTCTAGAAAAACTTGGAACATAAAATATCTTTTCTAATTCTAAAACAAAGCCACTACTTAAAGTTAAATAGCATGTTCCTATAGCTTCTACATGCGAGCCCATCTTGTTTCCTGACAAGATGCTTTGGTCACTTCCCATTAGCTTCCTTAGGTTTTGCAAACCCTGCAAGGAATTCAAAATGTGAATTGTTGATCCAGAATCAATCCACCAAGTGTTAATATTGACATTGACCATATTAAATTCATAACAAACAAACGAGATTGCATTACTTTTGTCCACAAGCCATTTCTGAAATTTTTCACATTCCTTCTTCATGTGTCCCTTCTTTTTACAGAAGAAACAGTTGGAATCCTTCTTAATATTAGCTTGGGGAGGTACTTTACCTTTCCCTTTCTTATTGGCTTGGGATTTTCCCTTCCTATGCGTTGCCAGAATTGCACTTTCTCCCAGTTCCATCACCAGTCTTTCTTCCTCTTGAACACACATGGTCATGAGTTCATTTATTGACCATTTATCCTTATGTGTGTTGTATGAGATTTTGAAAGGTCCATATTGGTGCGGAAGGGTGTTCAGGATGTAGTGCACCAGGAAAGACTCCGATATTTCAACCTTGAGTTTCTTCAATTGAGCCACAGTGTCCCTTATTTGCATGATGTGCTTGTGCACACCTTTCACACTGCTGAGCCTTAGGGATGAGAACTTCATGATTAGGGTGCTTGCTAGTGCCTTGTCTGAAGTGACAAATTGGTCATCAATGGATTTTAGCAAATCTCGGACCCTTTCATGCTGATCAACTGAACCACGAATACCAGCTGAAATTTTAGTCTTAATGAACATCATGCTTAAACGATTAGATCGCTCCCATCGCTCATAAAGCGTGATGTCCGCTGCAGTGATGGTATTGGTGAGTGCTGGTGGTTCATATTTCCTAATAGCATAATCTATGTCCATCCATCCCAAATGAAGGAGAATTCTCTCCTTCCAGACCTTATAGTTATCTCCCTTAAGTTCAGGGATATCACAACGAATTTCAGAAAAATTTGCAGGTTGTACAAGTGCATAAAAATAAAGATCACATGCTTACGTTAAAATTGAGACCAAATAAAATTTCATGTTTTACCAATGTAAATTCATGCTTTAAGATTGAATCTAATGACATAAAAATTGCCTGTGGGCTAAATTTTTAATTCAAGTAGATTCGAATATTCTTTATGATAAAACTATTAATTCACAATTCCTGTGGGTAAGTTATGAATAATTCAATATTTTATCATAATTAATTATATAAATATAATAAAAATTCCTGTGGATAAAATTTATTATATTTAGTATAATTAATTACAATTAATGTCTAAACTTTCTTTATGTGATCCTTGACAAAAAAATATAATATTAGTTAATTAGAGATGATGTGGCTATTCTCTAATTAAATATCATATAGATCACTAGACATTATTGCTGTTCACTGTAACAAAACAAGCTTCAAATGAACAGATCTAAATGAGGGCAAGCTAAGAAATCTAAACTCCACTGTCAGTTCCAAAATTTAAAACGGATCAATATATATATGTCTATCTATAAGCCCATATAATTCAAGAAAGCGTTCACCAAAATGCTATTTGATAAAATACAGATCTTAGAGACTGGCAGCTTCAACAATCTACAATGTAGCTTCAACAAAAAATTCTCCATGCAAAATAAGAAATTCTGGAATATGAAATCCATTACTTTCATATAAAATAGATATTCAAAATATCTTACACCCTCAGATAATGGCACCTTCAAACATAGCAGTAGCAACCTCAAAGAGTTAAGAAGGGGCAAGGGCACTCTTTAAACAGGCTCAGCAAGTCATGGCTTGCTACATCAAGCTGAACAATTGTCATGACAGACTCAACGAGAAATGTTGTAAGCACCAGCAAGGAAACACCGACTTAACAGAAAAACCTAAACAAAGTTCACTGAACCACACAATGGCTATGGGCTAAAGGCTGTTCTTTTCTTCTTCACAGAATGAAGAAAGAGGGCAAGAGGGATAGCAGCAGATCAGCTCAGGAGTGAAGAAATGCTAGAGGGAGGAACACAATATATGCAAAACCAATAACAAGTAATTCCTGACATCAGTCAATCACACACAACTCATGTAAACTGAGAGAGCATTTTTCAATACTAAAATCAAAACTGGAATGTTTGGCATGGGATCAACTCCATTGATTGAAGCCACCCAGCCTCCTTAGATTTCAACCAGCAGATAATAATTTTCAGTAAACAAAAAAAAAAGAAGAACACCACCATAACCGGCATGGGATCTATTTCATTACTTGAAATCTCCCAACCTTATTGGCTTTCAACCTACAAGATATTCAGTAAATAGAAATCCAACTTCAATAGCTAGTATGGGATCGATTTCATCGATTGAAATCGCCCAGCCTCATTAGCTTCTCAAACATTAAGTTATCAATTTTTGTAAAATAGAAATCCAAGCTCAATAACTAGCCTGAGATCGAATTCATCCCCTTGAAATCGCCCAGCCTCATTCCTATCAACTCCAGCCATTGATTCTACTTGACTTGCTGTAGAAAATTTCCTTGTTCCACACAAGTTCAGCTTTCTGTACAGTACTTCCAAGCTCTGCTTTCTCTTTCTTGATGGTGTAAAACTGAAGGGGATTGAGTTAGTGAGCTTGGGGACCAAACAGGGGTTTAATAGCCAAGCTTCCATCAAGCTTCTGTTGGCTATGTGTCAACTGTTCCACAAATCTAGGTAGAGAACCCTAGATGGAGTAATGGACCACTCCAAAAGCTCCCAGCAAGAAAGCAGTCTCCATAACCAGAAATCAGTTCAAGTGTAGTGATAACCGAATGAACCGGCGGTAGTGGTGAGAGAGCCGTGGAATGCGGGAGCTTACAATTCTGTCATGCTCCTACTTGAAGGATTGTGTTCTATAATCGTTTTCATAGGCGTTGCTTTGATTATTCTATCATGGTCCTACTTTAAGGAGCAGAATAGGAGTCCAACAGCTACTTGGTAACATCCACATCCAGAAAATAACAAATCACATCGGCATCAAAGCCAGCTCAAACATGGAGATCGAGATGGAGATGGAGATGGCGGGAGGAATGAAATGACTGAGGATCATATGCCAAATATTTCAGAAGATAAATATACGAAACGCGAGTTGTTGTGATTATGGCGGGCGATGAGAACCCTAGCTCTATTGCTAAACCGAGCACTATGTCTGTGTCTGTCCATGAAGTTTAAAACAGCCGTAAGCATGTAGCTTTTGTTGAGCTTCTCGTCGGGGAAAGTGAAGAATATTGCAAATTACATGATAGAGCTGTGATATAGCTCGAATTTAATCAGCGTTTACAAATAGTAAAATTGCAACACTCTTTTTCTCTCTCTATATAAAAGAGTTTAGAACTTAATCTGAAATATTTTATGAAACCATCGAGGGGGAGATTCAGCATGTGGTTGTAACCCCGAGAATATCACTGCCCTTCCGCATAAAATTTGTATTGAATTGTATGAAGGGATAGTTACTTAACTTTCAATGTGGAATTGTTGATTGTTTTCAATTTTATAAATATATTAGAACTGTTTTCAGTGACTGATAGTAATCGAGAACGTTTATGGATATCATCCTCTAATTAAAAATTCAGAACAACTGAACCAGAGCTAATTATTTGAAGCCTGTTATCAGGTAGAATTATTCCTTTAGTTTTCTGTGCTCCACGTGTAGAGTCGGGCCCGGGGCTGGGGAGCTTTATACCTTAAAAAATAACTCTGGGTTCAAATCGAATTAGTCCTTTTGTTTTCAATGCTGCAGCTGTATAATCGGGGACTGGGCATTTATTTGGAGAAGTCTCGAGAGATGAAAACTCTTGGCTATATCTCAATGCAGATACTCGATTGGGCGTAGGATAAATAAGAACCAAAACGCCTGGATTTTCTGGCTTTTGTTTAATTAATTCGGGTCAAAAATTGTTTTTGAAAATTGTAATTTTTACTAATATTTAATTCCATCATGGATTTTCTTAGTCTAATTACAGAATTTTAAAACAACTCGAATCCTCAAAAACTAATATTTTAACCATTTTCAACCATTTCTACTTCCAACGACAAGGCAATTTGGTTTACCGATTGCGCTAGCTTTCCTATGACAATCTTTCCAGGGTCCAATACTAGCTGGGATAAGATAAGTTTTATAACATGTACAAGTTTTAAGCAACGAGCAAAGTAAAATTTCCTTGAACTTAATGATGAAATTGTAAATCCAATGTTGTCGAAATGGTAAATGACGAAATGACCTTTAAAATCTAAGCAAGAACTCCAAACTGTTGTATATGCATGTTAAATGATTATTATTTATATATTAAAAATATATTTTATAAAGTTTATTATGTATTTATTTTTAAATAGGAATAAAACATAAATAATTAATATATAACAAAATACTAACCATCACATTCACATTTGGTCTATACAATAGATTGGATTTATTGCTTTATGTTGAGAGTTGTGATGGTATAAGCCTTGGGTATTCACTTCCAACCCATGGTATTTCATGTTAAGAGTCATGATGGTATAGGCCTTGGGTATTTTCTTTCAACCCATGGTATTTCATTAATTATATCGACAAGCATTTATATCTTAAAATTTTGGGGTGACTATCATCTATGTTTTTTCATCTATGGACAAGATTGAAACAAGTGTACTTTCCACATTGATTGTATTGGCCTCATTCAAAATTCATAATTAAGAATTTAAAAAAATAAAAAAATAGCTTACTTAACATGTGATACAACTATTTGATTTTTAGATACAACTATTAGTTTAACTCCAATGATGATACAACCTTACCTTAACTTGCAAGCCAATCTCACTTATATTGGAGAAGTATTAGATAACTATTACATTAAATCCAATAATGATAAAACTATTAAATTAAAATTAGATGAAGATGGTAATTAAACATGGTAATAAAAAAACTATGAGATGAACTTTTAGTTGTACTCAAATGACTTCATCTCTTAGTCTCATGAAAGCATCACTAGAATAATCACTTGGGTAATCTGCTATGAGGGTGAGGGTGATAGTATGTGAAAGCATCATTAGAACAATCACTTAGGTAATGTGCTATGAGGGTGATAGGGTTAATGCAATCTATAAATATGAATAAGAAAGAGTGAGGGTTCTCAAAAGCTTTTGCTTCCATTAAGATTGGATCATAAGTGAGTCCAAAACTTCCATTAAATTATGTATTAGTTATTTATTATAGATATCAATGTATCCAATATATGTTTTTGGTGGTCTTCTCAACATATTATTCTTATTAGTATGGTTGAACTGCTAGTAAATATATATGAGTATAATAAATGATTTTTGAATCTTGTAAATTTCACTTAGCAAAAAAAATAATCAACCCCACATGGAAATGGTTTGAAATTGTAGTGACATAGCTCAAGATTATATATGGACATGCAACACATGTAAATTGTAACTAAGATAAAGGTATGACCTTGTCGATTTTTTTTTTGAAATATTAATTACAAACAAATCTACAGCACATCTAAGTAGACTGAGCTAGAGTCTGTAGAAGTACATATTTTTTAGTAGATCAAGTTATAAGTTCACATCTCACTATATTTAAGCAACCTAATAGAATTTATGAAGTCAAGTTCTTAGATATAAATTAATTTCAAATTTTAATGTTAGTGGATAGCTTCCAAGATAAGCAAAATTTAGTCTTTGTATATGTAGAAGAAAATTGAATGAAAAACAAAGAGAGTGAGAGGAGAAGAAGAAAGGTTCTCAGAGTTAAAGAGCTGAAGCTCTAGTGTTTTGGAATGTGTTGAGAGCCCAAGCTCCATAAAAGATGAAACATACAAGTAAATGTAAATTCGGTGGTAGTTCCCTTGTTATGGTAGGATAATATATAAAACTATATTTTTATGGTTGAAAGCATGCTTTATTTAAGCCTCACACTTGTGAAAATGTTGTTTACATTTACCATTTGTAAAAGACACAAGGAATTCTCAAATATTTCACCGTGTAAAAGTTCAAGTTTTAACCTTAAAGGGCTCAACACAAGTCTTATTTACTATTTTTTGGTATACAATTTTGAATTTATAAGAGAAAAAAAATAGAAAGAAGTGACTCAAGAAATACTGTGAAATTATTTTTGATAATATAATGTCATGAAGATTTTTTTTGCTACTGAATGAATGAATGGTTTAATGAGTGTTAACTTTTATTGATGGAATGGTAAATGTTTCTCTATGATGAAATATGCATAGTATTTTTTTTCAAGTACATGCATTAGGTATGGAGAATTGAGAGTGATGTGAGTGGGGGGGTACGAGGGGGCATAGGAGCTTCCACCTTCATGTGGTTGGTCCTATTCAATAAAGAATATTAGATTATTTTCGAAACAAAGAGGAGCTTAATGGATTTCTACGATGGTTCCATTCTACAACCCACTCATGTGTCATCTAAATTTTGACAATTTCATTGTCTTGTTATGAAACTAAAGCATCTTATCCTACTTTCCAATCCTTTGACAAGGTAAGGAATTATCCATTTCTCACTTACTTATGGCAGTTTGAGAAAATGTAAAATCAAATGAAAGTAAGCACCTACAATATATACATAAGCAAGAAATTATTACATAGTGATATTGTGAGATAGCAGTCATTGAAATCAAGTTCCACAAACCTATTTATGTTAAAGATCCATTTTCATTTGCAAAACATAGTTGATCCTACAGATATCTTGACATCTAATCTCTTTCCCCACAATTGTCATAATGTCCTTGTAGATTCATGACAGTGCTAGATCTCTTGTGAACCTACAACCTTCCTTGGTGGTCTGCATGTCTGACTACCCACCATGCTCTCTAGCCACACTAAAGGCTCTACAACAAGCTAACACCAACACCAACAATTCCAATTTTCTTATTTCACTAAGCATGCCTCACGACAGCTCTCTAACCAAAGAGATCCAAGTATCGTATAGGGTTTCTTTGTCACATGCCCTAGGATCGACCTCCATCTCACAAAAGGACTCAAACAGTAACACTTCAAGTATACTCTAATTGTTTCCCCCAAAACCCTAGTTCCTTCCTTGCTTGCATATATACAAGTACAAAGACTCAATACAAATGCATCTTCAAGATACAAATGATGTATGAACTCCCAAATGGCTTAAGGCAAGATGATGTTCAAAATTCAATTGGTATAAGGAAATTGATACATGGAATATTTATGATAGTTTGAGAAATGGTAAAATCAAATGAAGTTCAGCATCAACAACAAACATATAAGCAAGTAATTCTTACATAGCGATATTGTAAGATAAAAGGAATTGAAATCAAGTTCCACAATCCTATTTATAGGCATACTTAAGAATATCACTAATCAATTCAATGTTTAACAATAAACCATGGGAATATAGCTATGTATGACAAAAGATAAGATTTATAGGATCATTTTATCAATGTCCATTGAATCAACACAATAGTAGGTCAATAAACCCTAGGGTTACAGCTACGACATAAACCCTAGTTGTGGGCATAAACCATTAGAGAAATGAGTAAGGAATTCCCACACTCTCTTGTATAACATGTTGAGGTTCATAAGGGACCACAAGGATGAAATTGAACCAAACAACAAACTTTAATTCTTGTAATAAACAAGGAGAAAAACAATGTTAGGGTAGCACAACATTACAACCTAAGAAGTGTATTAGAGATTATTTATGGGTGCACTAGAGAGATGATGCAAACCAATAGCAAGAGAGTTTAGGGTTCTCATAGTCTAAATCACTTGTATTCAAGAGATTATGAAGTTCACATGAGGCATGGATCCTTGCCCAATTTATGCCAAATGTAAAATTGTGTCATTCGAGGGTTTGGTAGGGTTTTAGTTCTAGTTGTGGTACATTTTTGGATAGTTCATTGAGTGAAGACCTTACTATAATTGTTATATTACAATGCTATCATGCAATCTTTGCATTTCTGATTTATAATGGAGCTAGGATGAACAAAATTTATTAAATATGTTATAGTTCATCTAATTTTTTCTACAAGCTAAGGCAACAAGTGAATTGTTGATGTTTTTTAATTCATGAGTTTGTTAGCAAACTAATGTAGTCTTTAGATATTTGGAATATATTTTCTATCTCTTATCATTTTCATGGCACTAATAATATTTGTAATATGATGTAGTTGTGAGGGACCCTCCATGAGGTCTTTCCATCAAATAAGAGAATCTCGAGAGGATTCCAACTATAAATCTCTAGGTTTAGCAAAAGTACAAGTAAGGGTAAGTTCAAGGTATCAACACTTCTTGTAAACATGATGCTAGTTTTTGTGCTTTTCCAATTCTTGTTATTATCTTGATTTCCCATGATTACTCGTATTTGGTGCGGGATATACAAAACTTCTATCAACCCTAAGTTGTAAGCATAAGAAGCATCAGTACAACTTGATAATATGGATGCTATCTAAAGTAACATGTTGTCTTATGGACATGAGTATCTTTATGTGAACATATATAATATATATTGACATGGTGTGTAGCAGGTCCCATATATAGCTTCTTCCTCGGCGAGCGGTGTCAAGACTGGCACAAATGGTCATAAAGATCTATTTGACTCGATCACTATACAACTTACAAAACTTAATGATCAACATGATGTTGTACAACTTTTGATCACAATTTATTGTTTCTCGTCGAGGGTTATTTTATGTCCTTGGTTGACTTTTGTAATAAAGGCGTGTCCTCACTACTAGTTGGAAGCACAACCATGCCTTCCAAGCAGCCTTAGAGACCTCATCTCAGTCATCCATCATTCAAACTTTGCTGCTAGGGTTTAGGCATAGTTTTAATGTGTTGGAAGACTTTTCAAACCCCTCATTTAGTTTTTTTGGTCTACGGAGAAAGAGAGAGTCAAGCTCTACTATGATCATGGTGAATTTCTTTGTTGTGTAACCTCTACTTTTGTTTGACTATGATTAAATGGTTCCATTCGAAGGTACTCATGTACTTATTCATGGCCTCCAATATTGTCTGCAACTCGTTTCTTCTCCTTCATGAGCTCGATCATACTTATCGAAATGTCACTTCCCCTTTGCCAGCTAACCCCCTCAACTCATTAGAAACACTTGTAAATTGGGTTTTATAAATTATTTGAGCCCTAACTGATTCTACATGTGGAAAGTTGCAGGAAGAAGAGGGATAAGTGTAACCCTGGAGGAGCCGACCCTAGACCCTCTTTGCAAGTTTCCCAAGGCAAGCTTAAGAATGGTTTACAAATCTCTTCTACTTGTAATGTCGAAATACCATGGTTTTTACTGTAACTTAACCTTATTGGAGGTGGAGGGAGCTGGAGAGGCAAGAGACATGGTCCCCTCCTAGGGTGCCCCTAGGCCTTCTTTTTTCAACACTCAGGTAAACTATGCTTAAAACATTTTGTTTATTACTCCTTTTACTATGGATTCATTCCACATTCACTGACTGGCATAGATATTTTGTTTGCAGATAATACTTGTATGAGGATAGGGTCAAGAGTGGAAGCCACACCAGTTTAAGATAAGTTCCCCTTAAAAAAGTGTTGTAATTGTAAAACCCTTAGGGTTGAACTTACCTTGCAGAGGCTTAGCATCCATTCTTCCTCAACAATTTTCTTAGATGTACTTTAATTGTCTTTAAACTTTTCGATAAGATTTGGGTGCCATCTCAGATGGAATTACTCCCATACTCTTACAGTTTTTAACAATTGTTTAAGAAAATGAAGGTGGAAGCCATCCTGGATGGTCTTACAACCACTTTTGCGTATATGATTTCAATGAATAAGAAACTACCCGGACCTAGGGTCTGTACGATTTTTGTTATGAGTTTTGCTTGAACTTATTCTTGTATACTATTTGATTTAACTTAATAACTGCTATTTCTCGATGGTCTTATGGCCATGAACGCATTGAAGGATGCCTTCATTCGTAATACAGTAGAGTATGATTTTAAATTTATAAACTTGTTTGAGATTTTAGAGTTTGATGTAGCACAAGTTAGCCCATTGTATTATGTTCTTATCCTTAGCGTAAATGATGGTAGACATGAGATGGAATTATGACCATTTCTATTTTTTTACTTGGTGTTTGTTTACAACCATTAGGGTCTGCGATTGTGTGTGGATTAATCTATAATTAAAGATGAGGTTTATGTGTATGTTATCTGTAAGGATTTGGTTCAGATTTATTAGTGGGTTGTCTATAGTCTTTTATTAAAGCTTGGCTGCCATCATTGATGGCTTAATGCCGGTCCTTGGAAACATAATATTTACATTTGTGATTTATTTTTGATATGGAATCATAGTTGCAAGAGCTAGCTTTTATGCCTACTATTTTCGTTTGGATTTGGTTTACATGCATCCAAACTTTGTTTAGTTCATGGATCTATAGTCTAATTATGATTGTTTAAAGGAGAAACGTAAGGAATTATTTATACATTAATTATATATGCTCTGTAGTTGTTATTACTTTGCATCTTAGATCCGGTTATGATTGTTTACTTTGATCCGTAAATGATTGTTTATATATTTAATTATGTTGGTTATGTAGGGGTTTAAAGATATGGATTTATTTGTATAATATTTTTTCTATAAGAATAGAAATATCTCTGTGACTATAGCCTCTGGAAGCCACTGCTCACCTATATACCCACCATCAGTCTTCTGTCGAATGGTTGGATTGTTTTTGTATTCCTTCAAGAGGGTCATACAGACCTCATTCTTGATCGGATGTGGTGTGTCGGAGTGGGGTCTCTGGTCTTGGGGCCCTGGCATCCTCACTTTGATCCTCTCCATGAAAGGGTTACGAAGCCCCACCTGTGGGTGTTGTTACCCCTCCCTCCCCTTTCCACTCTTACATTTGAATATTCTTGAAGTTATAGTGAACACCATGGGTAGATTTGTGGCAGTGGATGAGGATTTCCACCTCTCATTCGATAAAAAGGTGGCTCAGGTGTTAGTGGAGTTGATATCTCCTTTGTCTTACCTGCAGAAGTGGAAATTCTATGCAAAGAGAAACTATTGGTCTAGAGGTTGGACTATCTGCATGTGCCTTTTCACTGCAGGAAGTGCTGTGATACTGGGCATCTTTGAGGACCTATCCCTATCTCCTGAATGTACACTCTGCTACCAATTCGGAAGTGTCTCTGGTGGCAACGGATCCCTCTGCATATTTTGCACCTGAGCATCCAAAATACAGTATTTATTCACACTCCCTTTCACTTTTTGATGGTGTACCTGACTCTATGTTTGATGCTTCAGATGGTTTGGTGCATGACCCTGTCTCAGTTGGTATGGAGGTTTCGGTGTCTGATCCAGTGATTGCATTTCCTTCTCATCCTTTACCACCGAACGTATACTCTAAACTTACTACGTCCCCCTCTATAGTTACTCTCCCTGAACTGGTTCTTCCTCCTCAAACCTCACCTATCACCCCGACCCATCACCCACCACCTTTTGTTTCTCCCTTTTCTTCTCTGGTGCACTTTGCTCCACTCCATGCATCTAGCTCGTCTCACCTTCATCCCACCTCTCCTCACAACCCTACTTCCTCTCCCTCCTTCTCTGATCCCACTTTGCAAAAATCGCTCTCGATCTTCTCGGCCTCTACACCTACTTCCCCTTCCACCTTACACTTGAAATCGATACGATTTGAGAATGTCACTGTCAGAAAGAAGAAAAAGGATAATAGGGGACTGATTGGAGACCTCTCATCTACCTCTCCTCCTTATATACCCCTCTTGGTATGCATGAAATATGCTGCGAGAGGTCACTCCTCCAGGGGACTTAGAGCATCTCCTCCCTGCCCCACTGTTCCTTGATGCTGATCCTATCACTAAATGTCAGGGGCCTAGGGGGTAAGGCCAAACAATATAACCTCCGCTCACTTTTTTGTACGATCAAACCTGATATGGTTCTACTACAGGGAACCATGTGTAGCACATACCCTGCACTCCATGCCTTCTCCAAACTCCTACTGAACTGGGAATTTTGTGCCTTAAGTGCTTCGAGTCTCTTAGGCAGTTTATTGTCCGCATGGAACCCTCATCGAGTTAGATGTTGTGCTTTTTATACTGTGGCCGGTATCCTTGTTAAGGCCACCTTTAGGGGTATGCCTGATCTTGTTGACATATTCAATGTTTATGGTCCTTATAGGAATCGAGATTCATTTTGGGAGAAAGTTTGCCTAGGAGGCCTCCTCAATTTACCTAATTTGATCTTAGGGGGTGACTTGAAT
The DNA here is from genome assembly GCA_001517045.1 of Pseudotsuga menziesii. NCBI lineage: Eukaryota > Viridiplantae > Streptophyta > Pinopsida > Pinales > Pinaceae > Pseudotsuga > Pseudotsuga menziesii. The sequence goes on from LPNX010483438.1 coordinate 155,350, forward strand.
CTTACTTTGAGAGCATTTGAAACTTGGGGGATTAAGGCAGCCATTGATCCTCTCTCCTCGCACTTTAACCATTTATTTGACTCACTAGGGCTTGTGGACATAGCTACACCCATTGCTGGCCCTACTTGGAGAAATGGGGAGTGGGATCGGACAAGATCGGTAAGAGGATTGATCACTTCCTCATTGCATATTCTTTGATCCCTTCGCTCCAGTACCATCGGGTATGGACACAACCATCTGACATATTTGACCACTATCCCATCTACCTTGAATGGAACAAGAATATAGGGTCTCATAAATTTCCCTTCAAATTCAATAGCTCTTGGCTTAATGACCCTAATTTCTCCTCTTGGGTGTCTTCGAGATGGTCTGCTTTATATCCTTCGCCTTCTAGATTTCACTGTGTACTCCTTACACATAAACTCTACACTCTTAAACATGATGTTAAGGTTTCGATAAAGGAAAAGGCAGCTGTCCTGGATTTTGAGGCACTTAGATTGGATTCAGACATATGTTCCATTCTCTCAAGCTCTGTCTGTGGTATTCTTTCCCAAGCTGAATAGTCTGCTTTGTCTTTGCTCCGGTCCGAGAAAAAAAAGCTGCTGGATCATACCCTTCTAACCTGGCAGCTTAAAAGTTGTACTAAATGGGCTCTTTATGGGGATTCCAACACAAAATTATTTCATTCCTTGGCTTCTGGTAGAAGAAACCAGAATTCTATTTCGTCTCTATTGGATGAGAATGGTAACCGTGTGGAGGATGAGTGTACCCTCAAGGAGATGGGTTGGTGCCATTTTCCCCATATTTTTAGAGATGATAAGAAAACCAGCTTGCTTGATCAACTGAGGCTTGTCATGTTGTTTCCCAATATGATCACACCGAAGGATTCCCCTGGACTCATGCAACCTGTTACACTTTTAGAAATTGAAGCTGCTTTACACTCCTTTAAAAAGGACAGGAGTTCTGGTCCTGATGGATGGCCTGCAAAATTTTATATTCATTTGTTTGACTTATTGGGAAAAGATCTACTATCTGCTATAGATTCTACCAGGGTTCTGGAATGTATCTCGTCCTCCCTGAATTCTACTTTCCTAGATTTGATCCCTAAGAAGGATAAACCGACTTCTTTTGCTGATTTCAGGCCAATCTCCTTATGTAATCTGTTTTACAAGTTGATTTCAAAGGTCATTGCTATTAGATTGAAACCCCACTTGGACACCCATATCTCCTGTGAACAGTATGGGTTTCTAAAAGATCGCCAGATTGTCGAACCTATTGGCATCCTACAGGAGACTCTCCACACTGTTAAGACCAAAAACATGTCTACTCTCATTTTGAAATTGGACCTAGTAAAGGCGTTCGATAGAGTTTAACTCATATTAATTCAGATTAGGGTCCCTCTCCTTGGGTTCAACTGGATTATGTCCTGTCTCACTTCAACAAACTTTGTTGTCCTTATCAATGGCACTCCATCAAAGTTGTTCAAAGCTTCTTGGGGTATCAGATAGGGTTGTCCTTTATCTCTCTTGCTTTTCATTTTAATTATTGAAGGGCTCAGCCTACTTATTGAAGATGCAAGGGAACATGGACTCATTAACGGTATCAAAATATCTTCTTCACTTGCCTTAACACATCTTCTCTTTTTGGATGATGTTATCCTGCTAGGCATTGGTACTCTATCTGAATGGATGGCATTTGACGTCATCGTGAGTACATTCTGCAAAGCATCCGTCATATGTATTAGTATGGATAAATCGTGCTTTCTCTTCAACAATATGGATGTGGACATTGTTATGGACATTGCTTGGATTCTTCCTTACAAAATGGAGCCAATCTCTACTAGTTTTAAATACCTTGGCTATCAAATCAAGCCTTTGGGATATTAAACCACTGATTGGTATTGGCTGAATCAGAAATTTGAGAATATGATACTTCATTGGTCACACAAATTACTCTCTCTTGGTGGTCATCTGATCCTGGTACAAGCAGTGATAACTAATATTCATGTCTGCTGGTTTGGTCTTGCCCCCATTCCTATTTCGGTTATAAATAAGCTCAGAAGTATTGCTTTTGATTTCTTATGGGGATCTTCAGACACAAAACATAGGTATCATCTGTCTAATTGGCAGCTCCTTTCATGGCCAAAAAAGAATGGGGGATAGGGTATCAAGAATTTGCATTGGTTCAGCATTGCCTTAAGACTTAAAATTTTTTGGATGGTACTTCAGGGTCATGGTTTATGGCATTTGGTTATTACGAACAAATATTTGAATAATTTCATGGTTGTGGAATGGCTCCAAGGAAAGAACTTTTCTTCTCACCGTGTCTCAATTATCTGGAGGGGTTTTCTACAAATGCTTCCTTGGCTAGGTCGTGATCTTTCTTGGCAGGTAGGCAATGGAGAAAACATACTGCTTGGCATCAATCCCATAGTGGGTGCATCATATTCTGGATCTCTTCCTTCGGGGATGCTTGATTTTTTAGATGATATGGAGATTAATACACTTGCTCAAGCACGTAATACCCTTCTTGGGTCTTCCCATTACTGGTACAATGCAGAGAATCTTTGTATTTCTGGCACATGGAAATCAGCCTGGGACTCCTTTACGAATGCTTTGGATCTGGGTGGTATTCGTCTCTACACTAGAGCTGACCCTCTTATTTGGGTTTGCAATAAACAGAATGGCTTTGTCACTACTAATTTGGTATATGAATCCATTGTTCTTTCATCAAACCCTCTAGTGGGTAGCAGACTGATCGACCTTATCTAGAATGACACAATGCCCAAGAATATTTGTTGTTTTATATGGCTGGCATTAATGAACAAATTGCTCACCTGGGATAATCTACAGAGGAGGGGGTGGACCGAGCCGGGTATTTGCTTTCTCTGTTATGCAAATGATGAAAATATCCAACATTTATTCTTTCACTATCAGATATGGAAGAATGCGCTCCATCTTTTATGTGATCAACACCATATTACACCCCTTGTTCAGTCTGATAATCTCTGGGATTTTTTAGATTCATGGACTGACATATTTTCGGAGCATAGAGTTGGTTGTTACCTTCCCTTCTTCATCATATGGATCATATGGAAAACTAGGAATATCTGTATTTTCGAAGGGAAGAAGGTTTCCATCCTTAGTATTATTCAACGGTTTGGGTACCTCTCATAGATGTATGGTCCACTAGTTAAGAAGAGGAAAAAAACTAGAGTATTGGGTCCTGGGCCTAATCTAGTATATCCTTGTGGTTTTCTCGATGGAGCATCAACAAATTATATTGGAGGAGTCGGTATCTGCTTGTACTTGAATGAGACACACTCTTTCGAATTTGTTGTGGGGTCGGGAAAGTGCACCAATACCAAAGCAGAACTAATCGGGCTTTGGGCCCTTCTGCTTATTACCCAAATGATGGGGATTCCCAACCTTAGGGTTTTCGGTGACTCATTAGTCATCATAAACTCGACAAAGGGTAATGCTGCCCTCTCTCCTCCTGAGCTGCACTACTGGTGCAGGGAAACTAGAAAGCTCTTTTCACACTTTCTAGAACTGTCATTTAGTCATATCTACTGTGAACATAATCAACACACAGACCGACTATCTAAATCTTCTCTTTCTTTGGCTCCGGGATTGTGCACTTTCCCTGAATTTTTTGATGGTCTTTTGATCACTCAGGATACTCTCAAGCTCATATGAGTTGGTGCTTGGAGCATCTACTCCATTTTTTTTTCATATTGCACTCTGTATTCTTTTAGTTTGGAGCTGACTCCTTTAGATTGCAGCTCTACTGCTCTTTTTGTACATGGTAGATATGGGTTAGAATGGACAGTATATATTACTGATGGGTATCTTTCTATGGTTTAGTAGTGATGCCTCTCCCTTACAGAACCATGAGATGTGTCTCTTCTCGAATTCAGGCAGTAGACCTCCTCTTATGTACTGCTCAAAGAATATAGCCCATTTATTGGGTGGGCCCATTAGATGCCCTTTGATTGAATATGAATAACAAGGATAGACTTTTTTCTTTCTGAACAAAAAAAACAAAAAAACAAAAAAAAAACTATAGATTTATTTTTAATAAAATCTTATAACTATATACTAAAGTGATTATAGACATGTAAAGAACTAGGTTATATATATTCGATTGTATAAGCATATAGTCTTGATGTTTTGAGGAATGGAGTAGAGAGTATTCCTCACTCTTCCGACATCATGAGATATTTAGATTTATACAAAAAAATATTAGAAGATCTCGTTATTCTACAAACAAGCATATTAATTTACAGTCTAGGGAATTAATAAAATGGTAAGTATACAAAGATACATTAAAACTAAGTCTATCAGATAGGAAGTAAATAGATGTAAATTGTAAAGTAAAGTAAAGTAAATAGATGTAGATGTAAATTAATTTTATTTTCTATTTTTTAAATAAAAGTAAAGTCATATCTTTATTTATTATTTATGCGAACTTCCACTTGACTTAGTGTGAAAGGCATTATGGAAAAAAGATACTCCACTTTCACTAGAGTAAAAGCCTCTCCGTAATCTCTTATACTGAAATCTCCATTATATTTTATTATATTGCCAAACGAGTGCTTTAAGGTGACTGCATTCAGTTTTTGTATTTTGAATTGCATGAAGATTAACCTAATTGTTTATGAATGATAGTTATTGTAAAAAAGTGACATAGTTTATCCTAAAGGTTTATTTTACTGGTTTAAATTTTATGAAAAACAGTTAAGAGAGTGAAATATTTATGAAAATAATTTCACTTTGTAATTGATGAAAAACAATAAAGAGTGTGAAACATTTATGAAAATATTTTCATTTTATAATCAATATTACCAAATAGAAAAAGACACATTTTATATAGACTATTTATTTAATTATTTAATTACTAACACAACCATTTAATTTATAATTAATAAATATAAATAAGTCACACTTAAATGTTATAATAAGTAATTATTTTATATAATCAAACAAACTATAGATCCCTTCTCATCCTTTCATATAAAAGTAATTATTTTATATAAACAAACAAACAGACTGACTGTAGATCCCTTGTCATCCATTCATATAAATACTCCATCGCTATTAATAAATTAAAATCGCTCATAATTCTAAAGTGATCACAAAACTAAAGTTTATTTTATTGTGTTGCTGAGGTGGATACAAGCTTTTGCGTGTTTATTTTAATTGGGCATTGAGAAAATATTGATAACATCCAGCGGGTCCCAGATGTGAAAGTGACATATCATTTTGTCACTTTCACACAGGTTGTTCACAACCAAACCATCTATTTAAATTTAGATGGTTTGTTTTGCTAGAACCCTGAAAAAATGGTTGAAATTTGGATGGTTTGTTTTGCTTGAAACCTGAAAAAATGGTCGAAATGTTAGTTGAGGTTCTGGTTATCGAAATCCATTTTTACAGTTAAAATTGCAAAATCGGTGCAATGTTTTATTTGCAGTTTTTCTGAAAAAATGGTCGAAATGTTAGTTTCGAGGTTCTGGTTATCTAAATCCACTTTTACAGTCAAAATTGCAAAATTGGTGCAATGTTTTATTCGCAATTTGAACCAAAAGCTACTTGACCGGGAAGTGTTGCAATTTAGATGGTTTGTTTTGCTAGACCCTGAAAAAAATGGTTGAAATGTTAGTTTTTGTGTGGCTGGTTATCTAAATCCATTCTTACAGTCGAAATTGCAAAATTGGTGCAATGTTTTATTCGCAGTTTTAGCCAAAAGCCCAAAATCATACTTGACCTGGAAGTGTTAAGTGTTGCGTGTTGTAATGTAGTATCTTAGATTTCCCGTAAATATGATCACTGTCGTGTTTTTATGAAGGGATTTTGGGTGTGAAGTGTGACTAGTGCAGGAGCTGCAATGCCAAATATAAGCGCAGGAAACAGTACTCCCTATCTGTGGGTTGGAGCGGGTTCTCTGCTCGTTCTGGTAGCCGGTGCTCTGATTATTATTCTGTGTTTGTACTTGATGGAGTCCAGCCGCCAAGATTCTGGCATGGTCCTGCTTCAAGGGTTGTGTTCTATAATCGTTCTCATAGGCGTTGCTTTGATTATTCTATCATGGTCCTACTTCAGGGAGCAGAATAGGAGTCCAGCAGCTACTTCGGAACATCCACATCCAGAAAACAACAGATCACATCCGCATCATAGCCAGCTCGAACATGGAGATCGATATGGAGATGGAGATGGCGGGAGGAATGAAATGACTGAGGATCATATGCGAAATATTTCAGAAGATAAATACGAAACGCAAGTTGTTGTGATTATGGCGGGCGAAGAGAACCCTAGCTTTATTGCTAAACCGAGCACTATGTCTGTTTCTGTCCATGAAGTTTAAAACAGCCGTAAGCATGTAGCTTTTGTTGAGCTTCTCGTCGGGGAAAGTGAAGAATATTGCAAATTACATGATAGAGCTGTGATATTGCTAAACCGAGCACTATATCTGTCCATGAAGTTTAAAACACTCGTAAGCATGTAGCTTTTGTTGACCTTGTCGTCAGGGAAAGTGAAGAATATTGCAAGTTACATGATAGCTCCAATTTCATCAGCGTTCACAAATAGTAAAATTGCAACACTTTTTTTTTCTCTCTCTCTCAAAGAGTTCAGAACTTAATCTGCAATATTTTATGATTATGAAATCATTGAGGGAGAGAAACCGCATGTGGTTGTAACCGCGAGAATATCACTGCCCTTCCGAATAAAATTTGTATTATATTGTCTGAAGGGATAGTTATTTACAGTTCAATGTAAAATTGTTGATTGTTTTCAATTTTATAAATATATTAGAACTGTTTTTCAGTGACTGATCGTGATCGAGAACGTTGATGGATATCATCCTCTAATTAAAAATCCAGAACAACTGAACCAGAGCTAATTTGAAGCCTGCTATCAGCAACTGTCAGTTCACTTTGACGCAGTTTGCAACTCTAAACACCATCAAAGTCTAAAACCACGTGGTGTTGAGTAACCATCAAAGTCTAAAACCAAGTGGTGTTGAGTCGGGCAGCTGGAGCTTTATACCACAAGTCTAATTAATCTTTTAGGATGATTTTAAGGAACCAATACTTAGTATAAATGTTGGCTAATCTTACAATTTCTTAAAACCGTAATATTTTTCAAAATATATTTTAATTTTCAAGGATTTTATATAGTTTATATTGGCTATTTTTAAGGTGAAAAACCCTTTAAAATTAAAAAAAATGCAAAATGACTAATTTTTTTTGGAGAAAAACCCTAAAAATAGTCTATGGGTTAAATTTCTCCCCTAACATTATCCTCTACTTTCCATGATACAGCTGTAGAATCGGAGACCAGGCATTTATTAAGAGCAATCTATGGAGAGCAAAAGTCTTGGCTATATCTCGATGGAGATACCAAATTGGGATTGGGCGTAGGATAAATAAGAACCAAAAGGCCTCGCTTTTCTGGCTTTAGTTTAACTAAATAGGGTCAAAAAATTGTTTTGGTAAATTGTAATTTTTACTAATATGTAATTTTAATAATTATTTTAAATATTTTTAGGTCTAAATATAGAATTTTAAAATAGCTTAATTCTCAAAATTACAATTTAAGCAATAAAAACTAAGATTTTAACCATTTTCTTAAATTCTCAAAATTACAGTTTAAGTAATAAAAACTAAGATTTTAACCATTTTCTTCCATTTCTAGTCTGCCAGATTCCAACGACAAGGCAATTTGGTTTACCGATTGCGCTAGCGCTCCTATGACAATCTTTCGAGGGCCCAATACTAGCTTGGATAAGATAAGTTTTATAACATGTACACTTGTTTTAAGCAACGAATAAAGTAAAATATTCTTGAAGTTAATGTCGAAATTGTAAAGCTAATGTTGTCGAAATGGTAAAGGTTGAAATGACCTTTAAAATCTAAGCAAGAACACCAAATAGTTGTATATGCATGTTAAATGATTATTATTTATATATTAAAAATTTATTATATAAAGTTTATTATATATTTATTTTTATTATCATAAATTAATTATGAGCAAAAATACGAATAAAACATAAATAATTAATATATAACAAAATATATTATGATGTTATAAGCTTTGGTATTTCTTTCCAACCCATGGTATTTCACTAATTATATTGATAGGCATTTATATCTTGAAATTTTGGGGTGGATTATTATTTATGATTTTTCATTTATGGATGAGAATGAAACAAGTGTATGTTTGGAGTCTTCTGAACATATTATTCTTATTAATATGGTTGTTGCTAGTAAACATATATGTCTATAATAACTGATTTTTGAATCTTGTAAATTTCACTTAACAAAAAAATAATAGGCACCACATGGAAATGGTTTGAAATTGTAAGTGAGATAGCTCAAGATTATATATCGACATGCAACACATGGAAATGATAACTAAGATAACTAATTGAAGATAGGACCTTCTGGATTGCCTTTTTGGAAATATTAATTACAATAAAATCTACATCACATCTCAGTCGACTCAGCTAGAGTTTGTAAACGTACATTTTTGTCACTCGGTCACTCATTCATTCTATCAAGTTATGCAATTCACATCTCACTATATTTAAGTAGGCGAATAGTATTTCTAAAGTCAAGTTCTTAGGTATACATTAATTACAAATTTTAATGTTAGTGGTTACAAATTTTAATGTTAGTGGATAGCTTCCAAGTGAAGAGAGAGGAGAGTCTCTAGGAGAAGAAGAGAGTAAGAGATAAAGGAGAAGAAGAAGAGTTCGAGAGCTCAAGCTCGTGTTTTCGAATGTGTTGAGAGCCCAAGCTCTATAAAAGGTAAAACATACAAGTAATTTTTCAAGTATGTAAATGCCCCCGTAGTTCTCTTGTTAAGTCAAGATAATATATAAACCTATAGTTTTATGGTTGAACACATGTTTTATTTAAGCCTCACATCTTCTCTAGAATTACTTGTGAAAATGTTGTTTACATTTACCATTTGTAAAATACATTTAAGGAATTCTCAAATATTTCACCATGTAAAAGTTCAAGTTTTAAGTTTAGAGTGCGAGACACAAGTCTTATTTGATATTTTTTGGTATACGATTTTGATTTTGTAAAGAGAAAAAAAATAGAAAGAAGTGACTCAAGAAATCTTGTGAAATTATTTTTGATAATATAATGTCATGCATATTTTTTCCCTACTCAATGAATGAGAGTGATGTGACTGGGAGAATAAGAGCTTCTACCTTCACGTGGTTGGTCCTGTTTAGTAGAGAATATTAAATTATTCTCGAAACAAGAGGAGTTTAATGAATGGCTACAGTGGTTCCTTTCTACAACCCACTCATGTCATCTAAATTTTAACAATTTGTTGGGCTTGTTATGAAACTAAATTATCTTATTCTTCTTTCCAAGCCTCCAACAAGGTAAGGAACTATCCATTTCTCTCTTACTTATGAAATTTTGAGGAAAGGTAAAAACAAATGAAACTAAGCAGGTCAACAATATATACATAAGCGAGCAAACCCTACATAGTGATATTGTCACATAGAAGTCGTTGTAATCAAGTTCCACAAAACTAAATTTATGTTCAAGATCCATTTTCATTTGCAAGACATAGTGGATCCTACATATCGTTGCACATCTCATCTCTTGCCGCACAATTATCATAATGTCCTTGTATATTCATGACAGTGCTAGAGCTCCTGTCAACCTACAACCTTCCTTGGTGGTCTGTATGTCTCACTACCAACCATGTTCTCTAGCCACACCAAAGGATCTACAACAAGCTAGCACCAACACCATCAATTCCAATTTTTTTTATTTCACTAAGCATGCCTCACACAAGCTCTCTAAGCAAAGAACATGAAGTATCCTCTAGGGTTTCTTTGTCACATGCCCTAGGATCTACCTCCATCTCACAAAAGGAATCAAACATTGACACTTCAAGTATCCTCTAATTTTTGTCCCCAAAACCCCAGTTCCTTCCTTGCTTAAATATATACAAATACAAAGACTCAATACAAATGCATCTTCGAGATACAAATGATGTTATGAACTCGCAAATGGCTTAAGGAAATATGATGTTAAAAATCAAATATTTAAGGAAATCAAGACATGTAATATTTATGATAGTTTGAGAAAAGGTAAAATCAAATGAAATTAAGCATCCACAACAAAAAAATAAGCAAGCAATTCTTACATAGCGATATTGTAAGATAAAATTCATTGAAATCAAGTTCCAGAATCCTATTTACAGGCATACATGAACAATAATATCACTAATCAATTCAATTTTTAATAGTAAACCATGGGCATGTAGCTATGGATGACAAAAGATAACATTTATAAGATTATTTTATCGATGTCCATTGAATCAACACAATAGTAGGTCAATAAACCCTAGGGTTATAGCTAGGATGTAAACCCTAGTTGTGGGCATAAACCAATAGAGAAATGAGGAAGGAATTCCCAAACTCTCTTGTATAACATGTTGAGGTTTGTAAGAGATTGCAATGATGAAATTGAACCAACCAACAAACCCTAATTCCTCTAATAGACATAGATAAAAACAATGTTAAGGTAACACAACATTACAACCTATGAAGTGTATTAGAGATGATTTATGGGTGCACTATAGGGAGAATCCATAAGTGTCCTATAGAGAAGATGCAAACCAATAGCAAGAGAGTTTAGGGTTCTCACAGTGTAAATCACTTGTATTCAAGAGATTAGGAATTTCACATGAGGCATGGGTCCTTTCCCAATTTATGCCAAATGTAAAATTGTGTCATTATAGGATTTGGGAGGGTTTTAATTCTAGTTATGGTACATTTTTGGATAATTCATTGAGTGAAGACCTTACTATACTTGTTGTATTACAATGCTATCATGTAATCTTTGCATTTCTTATTTATAATGGAGCTAGGATGAACAAATTTTTTTACATATGTTAGATTTCATCTAATTTTTTTCTACTAGCTAAGGCAATAAATGAATTGGTGATGTTTTTTAATTCATGATTTTGTTAGAAAAATAATTTAGTCTTTGCAGATTTGGAATATATGTTCTATCTCTTATCATCATTTTTCATGGTACTAATCATATATTTGTAATATGATGTCGTTGAGGGACCCTGCATGAGGTCTTTCCATCCAAATAGAGAATCTTGGGAGGATTCCAACTATAAATATCTAGATTTAACAAAATCACAAATAAGGGTAAGTTCAAGATGACACCACTTCTTGTAAACAGGATGCTAATTTTTGAGTTTTTCCAATTCTTGTTATTATCCTTATTTCCCATGATTACTTGTATTTGGTGTGGGATATACAAAACTTATACTGCCTAAGTTGTAAGCATAAGAACCATTAGTACACCTTGATAAAATAGATGCTATTTAAAGTAACATGTTATTTTATGGACATTAGTATATTCATGTGAACATATATAATATGTATTGACATGATGTGTGGTAGGTCCCATATATAGCTTCAGCCTTGGGGGGCAGTGTCAAGATTGGCACAAATGGTCATAAAGACCTATTTGACTCTAGGTCATTATACAACTTACAAAACTTAATGATCAACGTGATGTTGTGCAACTTTTAACGACAATTTTTTTTTTAGTGCATTGAAATAAAAATATGGTAGTGATAATGTTCTAAGATATTCATACTTTTTCTCATTTCCTCTCTTTCACTATATGTGACGATTCTATAGTACATACCAGGACAACTTCATGTCTAATGGGATTAAGTTCTTAACCTTTATGTCCCAAGGATATCACTCCATCGTTAGAGGAGCTAGACTTTTTTCGGTACATAATTCCATACCACTTGGTTGGACAAGCTTAAAGATTGTATCATTATGGACTTTTATGTCCATTTTGTTAACTTAGGTTTGAAGCAACATGGACCCATCCTGAACCTTCAATGGATCCTAATTTTCCACAGTAATTTCAAACATTCTCATGGCTTCAGAGGTTCTTTCTTTTCTTACAAAAAACATTAAAGGAGGGGGGGGGGGGGGGGGGGGGGGGGGNTGGCCACCTATCCAACGACTCTTCCTATGATTTCGACAACCATGACATACATCTATCAGTCATGTGTTCAGATATCCAACGACTGTTCCTACAATTTCGATGATCATGCCATACCACCGATGACAAATGTCATCGATCCATTTTTTTGTTGGTATATGTGTCGGATATCCAATGTATATGTTGTCGGATATCCAACTTTTTGTAAAGTAACGTGGGTCGGATATTTGATGGATATGTTAATAGATTTGTGGTTGGATATTTGACCATGTCATGTCCGATATCCAACAAGATTATATTGTTGTTGGATATCAGCCAAAAATCAATGAACGTTTAAAAAAGGAGAGGCTTGTCGGATTTGACAGATTGCTGTCGAAAATCGGGCATATATGTCATCAGATTTTGGGTTCATATTTTCATGTGGCTTTTGATGTATGATGGTACTATTGTACAACATATAACAAGTAGCATGTATTGCTTAAAGTTTCAATGTAATATGAGCAAGTGTACCTTCTTTAGTGCTACCATTAACATATAATAATTGCTCATACTCAATAATCCTTTTCATTGGTGATCGTACACATAAGCCTCCTTTAGAACTAGACTTTAGATAATTTGCCAAAGAAATCATTGTGAAATCTATACCCAAAAACCTTATTTCGAACTAAACATATAGATTGCATCCTCAATTGGATCAGTGTTGCTCTACGCGATGCTCGGGTAATTCAAAATTAATTGATTTATTTTCTCTAGGGAACTTTTACAATGGGCTATGCCACCCATTGTTTATGAGGTAAGTTGCATCCATCCTATTTATGAATGTTAATAACTTTTACTTCCTTTATTTCTAACCCAAATCCCGTACATGAAACTAAAACATGCTACTTGTACTGTATGAAGATTTCATTTTTCTTTTTCAGAATAATATTACTCCTCTAGTGTAGATTTAGATAGAGAGATAATTTAAAAAAAAAAATTGTGTAAGTAGTTGTGGGTAATTAAAGTGACTGCAATTCAGGATTAAGATTCGCTCCCTTGGCTGTGTATATGCTTATTGAAATCCTTAGTGGTGTATATGCTTATTGTTTACTGAACAACCTTGACATAGAGAAATTTCAAAATTACACTCATTTTACCGTCATAGGAAGAAGGCTCAACCATACAAAACAACACTCTCTTTGAAAATAAATAAATAAAAAAAATTATATGCAAACAATAGTAAATAAAAGTACAAGTACATACTAGAAATCCCTTTCGTGAGATATACACCACAGATTATTTAACGAGATTTAAATAATTGAGTTGCCCAAGCCTTTAAGAGTTGAATGGTTAGTCTAGTAAGGTGTGCAATTTTGATAAGATTAAGAGTGTGGACATAGGGAAATCTCTAAAAGCAACATGCTATGTATTTCCCTCAAAATTTGAAAAATCCTTAGTTGTGAACATTTGTTGATTCAATAGTAAGTATTCAACGACAAAACATTTAAATAATGAAAATAGTAGTCAACCAAACCAAACTATGTCAATGCTATTCCTGCATGCATTGATAGTTCATGTTATATCTAGTCTCTCCTCTTTAGACCACGCATAATCCTCATGACTAAGTTCAGACAATAAAAATCATGGAATTTTGTGCCATTTGTTTCTCTGCGTAAAATATTTTGTGATAGTACATGCTTACGTCCACCCTAGTCCCTCTCCCCTCAATACTAAACTCCATTTGTGCTAATATGGTTTTCCTGCTCCTACCTTCGAAATCATGCGAGTAATGGTTAGGTAAAGCTTAATAACATGCCTACACATACTTATAGTATTTGAAATGGTCATGTGGTCATTGTAAATTAATTCAGAACCAAACACTTACAAGTATTGTGAGTCGTAATAAAAATGAAAATGCAAATATTGCTAAAACAAAATCATAAGAAACTTTTTGAGCAGTCTATTCTGTATATGCTCTTATCATGGGAATTTTAGGTGATGATCTTTCTTTGAATTCAAGAAAGCATATAGAGAAGAGGAATTGAGATTCCACACAACATGCACAGGGAGTAGAATGGAGATGGTAATGAACCCATGGGACAACCTTCATCCTCGTTACAATGGTTGATAGTGTAATCTATAGAACAATACTACAATTTACTAATGAATTGATGTGAAGCTTTACTTATGCAAGTCCTTCAAACCATTAAATTGTCGATAATGGGAGCACACTTCCAATGCTTGGGGATGGATTCCTAAGGTTGGCGTGGCACCGTGTCCACCAATCAAAACATTACAAAATTGCATATTTTGAAAATTAATTAAATTATTATTTATCAATCATGGTCATAACATTATATTCGGTGAAAAATTAAGCCTCGTTAAGCCAAACTAATGGATATGTGATTTTCATATCTGTACCCCATTGAGGACATAATTATGTGGTTGCAATGTATTGTTTATCATCATAGATCCATCTTAAACCCATATTTATCAATAACAAAGACACATCCAATTTGTTGAGGTGTAATTCTTTTTAATCTTAAATATTTACACGCTCAAAAATGTACACTCAAGGCATTTGATCCCTCTTCGTCGATTGATATATGCTTTTTATATTTTTATTTTATAATCCGACATAGATTTTTTTAATAACTTTTTCTTTGGTTTTAAATTTTTATTTCATGAGTCTACCTTTTATTTGGTTTTATTTTTTATTTTATAGTCCAACATGATTTTTTCATTATTTTTTTATGTTTAGTAACATAACTTTAGTAATGTGACAACATTTCCCCCACACCAAGCTCTACAACACTTCACTATAACTATTTAAGTGGTTGTATCATATTAGTAAAATCATTGGTGAGTTGGAATGCACAGATTGGACTACCTATCAAGTTATCCAAATCACTCTGAAGTAGTTGACTCGATGTTGTGTGGTGCTAGCATGCGGGATGATAGCATAATTTTTTTACATTCTAAACATTTCTCCCAATTTATGAAAATGGGAGAGTCATAAAGTGGAGGAAGTATCCATGAATATTGACCTCATGTGCTCTAATTATACTTCCTACTAAGGTTGGTTTAGCACAAGCTTCTCCTTGTTTCCTTTTGTAACCTTTCATTTAGGACCAAGTCCATCTCCTCTAATATAACTAAACATACCCCTCTAAGTATTTCATGCATTTATATTTTGTATGAATATAACTAATTCAAAATAACATTTCATAGAACTAAGAGAATCTATATTTAATCTAATGATATGTTTCTCATCAAGAATTCTATTATAGGCCATTCATAAAAGGCTTGTTCTCTTTGCAAACAAATTGAACAACAACCATCAGTACTCTACATTATCATGAAAACTCTTTTCAGATTGCATCACAAATAACTTTAAGTTGACACCACAAATAACTTCAACTAATTTTTTTCTTTTTTCTATGTACTTAAAACAACTCTAGTTATTGTAAAAAAGTTTGTAAACTTTTACATTAATTTGGAAAGACAGTTTTTGTAACATAATAACCACTATATAGCTAAACATCTCAATGGAAATGCATCTAAAAAATGTAATTTTATTGAGCACCTCTCCTTAAATAAAAATACGATGTTTTGTTTTTTATTTTATTTTTTAACGAAAAAAGAAGAAGCATATGATGTAATCCAATGACTAAATGGTTTACTTGAATCTCATATTTTTCTCACACTTCTTCTTAGTCTTATACATCCTCTTCTTCTTAATATTCATGGATAACATATTCTTTAGGAATTTATTTATATACTTTATAAGTTTATTTCTTCTTGAATAAAATCTAATGACATCACGATATGCTTTATTACTAAACAATATCCTTATCTGTTTGGTGTGTTTTGTGGGCATGTGTGTACTACAACAATAATATATACTATATATATATAGTTGAATCAAGTTGTCCTTGATGTATAATATCAATCAAGGTAGTATGTCAAAGATGAAGCAAGTTGTCATTGATGTCAAGGTTCTAGTACAAAGAAACTTGGTCTAAGGACAAGAAGTAGGGACAATGTCAAAGGTCAATTACATCTTAAATAACATAATCAATCCATCTACAATATGTACAAAATCATCATCCATTTGAAAAAGAAAATACGTGTAAGTTTATGGACAAAAAGATAGATCCTCTGGTGGGTATCAAGTCCCCTCTTCATGTGTACAAAATGCTTATTTATGTAAAACAAATTGTGGGTAAGTGGTACTATGGTTAAGGGACTTGATGGATCACATAAAGATATGAGGAATTCCCATACATTATGTATTTCTCAAGATTATAGGTTTCCTCACCAAAATTTAAATGTCTATTTTCGAAGGTATAAGTACACCTTCATTTCACCTCATTTCATCATCAACTCAAGCAACTTTCTTATGCAAAATCAAGAGGAGCCAAAGAACCTTTTTTAGCAAGGTTTCATCACTGTTTTGTAAATTTATTTTATTTCTCTTGGGTTCACTATCCTTGCATGAGGAATCTCTCTTCAAGGAAAGGTTGTAAAGGTCACCTTGATCTATGGTACTTTTCGCATGCATAAGATTCATAGAAATTTGCATAAATTTCTCATACAGTATCGAAGTCACAAACTTATTTGCTCATTTGAAAGATTATTGTAAGAGATATGTGATAACAAACTTAAAGGAGGATATTTTTTTCAAGTGTTATCTATACTATGATAATTTTTTCTCTCTTGTTGAGGTCTTAATCATGACCTAGGGATTGTGTATGATTTTTGGGAAAAGTGCAAATCTTTTGGGATGAATGATTGTGCTATACCTCGAGGAGAATAGATGGATCATAATGTTCATGAGGATACATGTTGTTTTCATTATTTTTTTTGGTTTATGCATGACATAGGGTTTGAGTTTCTTAGCTTGAATTAGGGTTTCACTCTAATCATTCTATATCAATAATATGTATGATTGTTTTTGGATTTGCAATAAAAAATTTCACATGCCAACTAAATTAATATCTTGACTATAACCTTAAAAATAAGTTATTATGATTTTAATAAAATATTAAAACTATAAAATTAATTAGATCATTAAAATATAAAAAATTGATATTATCATAATCATAACAAATATCAAACTTAGTTTTTTTTATTTTTTATTGATTAAATTATATAGACAATCTCTTCATTAAAACTATAAAATTAATTACATCATTAAAATATAAAAAAAATTGATATTATCATAATCATAACAAATATCAAACTTAGTTTTTTTTATTTTTTATTGATTAAATTATATAGACAATCTCTTTATTGCCAACTTCTTGTGCACTTAGTGTGAAAGGCATTATGGAAAAGAGATACTAAGCTTGCATCGGAGTAAAAGCCAACGATACGAAGGCAGCCCAAATCTCTTATACTGAAATATCCATTAGATTTCATTATATTGCCAAGCGAGTGCTTTCAGTGACTCCACTCAATTTTTGTATTTTGAATTGCATGAAGATTAACCTAAATGTTTATGAATGATAGTTATGGTAAAAATGTTATATAGTTCAAATCTCATGAAAAACGGTGAAAAGTGTGAAGTATTTATGAAAATAATTTTATTTTGTAAAGGAAATTATCAAAGATATATTATATAGGTTATCGATTTAGTTATTTGTATAATTATTGAATTTGTGATTAGTGAACATCAATAGATCATAGGTTAAATGTTATTAATAAATTATTAATTATATGTTCTTGTTTTAATTTACTTAAATAAGTTATTTTTCACAATTATTTTTGATAAACAAAGGCATCAATTATTTTTGATATTCTTGTTTTACTACTTGTTTATTTTGAATTTATAATTATTATCATATAATCAATATCAACTATATACTTATTTCATACTAATTCATAGATAAAAAAACATAAATACAGTAACATACTTATCCACCCCTAAATTCTCAAATAAAAATTCCTATCAATATAAATCTAAAACATATAACATATGATTACTCATTAAAAGATTTACCTGAACGCTATCTTTTATAAACAAACAATGGTAACCCATTGTACATTCCCTTCTCATCCTTTCATATGAACACTCCATCGCTATTAAAAAATTAAAATCGCCAAGAAAACCCCATAATGTAAAGTGGTCCCTAACGTAAAAATCAATGTTGCACAAGTTTCTGGAACGTGGGTATGTTGGGTACGTGGACACGAGTATCCGATACGGCTAGAAGCTTCGCCCAAATTTGCAGGAAACGTAGGGTTGGGAGCGCCAATAATATATATTGATTTTTTTTTAAATATATTAAAAAAAATAAAGTTAAAAAATACATAATTGATTAATTTCATAGCTTAAACTATTTTATCCTCTTAATCCTCTAGTAGTGTCATGAAATTCATTTTTTTTAAATTTGCTCACTCCTTTAGGTCCACATTATACAAATTTTACTGTAATCTCACATTGCTCCTAAGAGTTCTTAGTATTTGGGTGCCTCTCCATTTTTTTTATGGTAACTACTACTTACTTCTAATTTGAATGAACTTGATTGTTTTAAGTTCAACTAACAAACTTTCAAATCTTTTGGTATCTTGAATTTGATATGGTTTATGATCCTAAATTGCTATATTAGTCAGTATGAATAACATAAGCTGCTGTAATCATTTGAGATATGAATTAAAGTAGTTCAATATCTTAGTATTGTAAAAAATTCATGTATATTCACTTAAGTACACTTGCAACGTATACTGAGTGTGAATGGATTTAAACATTTAAGAAGTGTGGGCCCTCTTTATTTATATAACCTTGAAAATAAAAAAATGGCATTATTGATAGATTCAATTGAAATTTTTGTTACTGGTGATTTCTTGACACAATAAACTTGAATCATTCAATTGATTTTCAACACTTTTCTTATGATTTTGGCCTCCGCATGGTCAGGAGCTTGTAGAAGCTCCCTATCTGTTTGGGAGCTTCTGGAACCTCCCAAACAGACAGGGAGCTTCTACAAGCTCCCAATAAAAAGGGAGCGGCAAAAGCAAGTTCTCAAAAAGCCCCTGAAAAGCTCCCAAGTTCCCAAGGAAGATCCCATAAAAAAGGGGGCGTTTCGTACCAGCTCCCAAGCTCCCAGGAGCGAGGAAACGTCGGGTATAGGGTACCAAAATCCCGGGAGCGGTACCCGTGCAACTATGGTAAAAATTATGTTTTATGTTGCTCCAAATTGTAATTTTTTATGTTCCTGCAAATTGTAATTTTTATTTTTTTTATTTTTTGGTCAATATGCAATTTGAGCAATTACCCAGACTTTCTGGAATAAATGTAGAATTAAAAAAAAAACCAAATTGTTAGAATTACAATTTAAAACATAAAAACTAAAGTTTCAACCGTTTTTGCTCTACGAGATTCTAACGATTACAAAGCTATTTGGTTTTTCCCATATACTGCTCCGAATTTCTCTAGCTCTCCTATGACAATCTTTCCGGGGCCAATACTAGCCGGGAAAAAATAAGTTTTAGCCGGGATAAGATAAGTTTTTAAACATGTAGAGTTGGTTTCAGCAACGAATAAATTAAAATTTTCATGAAGTTAATGTCGAAATTGTAAAGCAAATGTTGTCGAAATGGTAAAAAGATGAAATGACATTTAAATTCTAAGCAAGAACTCCCTACTGTTATATATGCATATGCATGTTAAATGATTATTATTTATACATTAACAAAAATATCATATAAAGTTTATTATATATTTATTTTTATTATTATAAATTAATTATGAGCAAAAATAAAAATAAAATATAAATAATCAATATCACAAAATACTAGCCATCACATTCACATTTGGTCTTAGATACAATATAATCAATATCACAAAATACTAGCCATCACATTCACATTTGGTCTTAGATACAATAGATTGGATTTATTGCTTAATTTTTATAGTTGTGATGGTACAAGGATTTGTATTTCCTTCTAATCCATGGTACTTCATTAATTACATCGATAGGTATTTATATCTTAAATTTTTGGGGTGGACTATCATATATGCCTTTTCATCTATGGACTATAATGAAACAAGTGTACTTTCCAGATTGATTTTATGAAAACGATTCAAAATTCATAATTAACAATTTAAATTTTTTTTAAAAAATAGCTTAGTTAACATGGGATAAGTACACTAGTTGAAAAAATTAATGATGATGATAGAACTATTAGCTTAACTCCAATGATGGTACAACTCTAGCTTAACTTCCAAGCCAATCTCAGTGATAATGGAGAAGTATTATATAACTATTAAATTATCTCCAATAATGATAAAACTATTAAACTAAATTTTGATGAACAAGGTAATTAAAGCATGGTAATAAAAAACTATGCGATTAACTTTAGTTGTGTGCTCCAATGAATCCATCTCTTAGTCTATGAAAGCATCATGACAACAACCACTTAAGTAATGTGCTGTGAGGGTGATAACTTCTATGCAATCTATAAATATGAATAAGAACCGGTGAGGGGTCTCAAAAGTTTTTGCTTCCTTCAAGATTGGATAATCAAGTGAGTCCAAAACTTTCATAAAATTGTGTATTAGTAATTTATAATACATATCAATGTATCCAATATATGTTTTTCAGCATCTTCTGAACATATTATTATTATTATTATTAATATGATTGTTGCTAGTAAATATACATGACTACAATAAATGATTTTTGAATCTTGTAAATTTCACTTAGCAAAGAAAATAATCGACACCACATGGAAATGGTTTGAAATAGTAACTCACGTAGCTCAATATTGTATATCAACACGTGGAAATGGTAACTAAGATAACTAATTGAAAATATGGCCTTCTTGATTGCATTTTTGGAAATATTAATTACAATCAAATTTGCATCACATTTGAGTTGACTCGACTAGAGTTTGTAGAAGTACATTTTTGTTAGCCGACCAGTCATTCAGTTTATCAGGTTATGTAGTTCACCTCTCACTATATTTAAGCAACTGAATAGCATTTCTCAAGTCAAGTTCTCAGGTATAAGTTAATTACAATTTTTAATGTCAGTCGATAGCTTTGAAGAGAAGAAAATTTTAGTCTTTGTATATGTAGAAGAAAATAGAATGAAAAACTGAGAGAGAGAGGAGAGTCTCTTGGAGAAGAACAGAGTAAGAGGGAAAGGAGAAGAAGAATTGTTCTAAGAAGAGTTCAAGAGATCAAGCTCGTGTTTTGGAATGTGTTGAGAGCCCAAGATCTGTAAAAGGTGAAACATGCAAGTAATTTTCCATGTATGTAAATGCGAGTGTAGTTCTCTTGTTATGTCATGATAATATATAAACCTATAGTTTTATGGTTGAAAGCATGCTTTATTTAATCCTAACATCTTCTCTAGAATTAGTTGTGCAAGTGTTGTTTACATTTACTATTTGTAAAAGACATAATGAATTCTCAAATATTTTCTGTGTAAAAGTTTAAGTTTTAATTTTAGAGTGCTTGACACAAGTCTTATATAATATTTTTGGGTATATGATATTGTGAGCTTGTTGTAGTAAAATGGTGTCGATGTTCATATCAATTTAATGAGTGTTTAAGTGTGGACATAGGTCGAAGTGGAGTCATGCCGAAGTTATCTCTAGGTGCTAAAAATGTGTCCTTCATGTCAAAGTGAAAAATATACTTCATATAACAAGGTAACCCTTTAGTATTATAATCTCATCGAAGTGGGAGTTGGTCGCAGTTAAAAATGTGTCGCGGTAAAATATCGTCCAAGTCAAGTGGATGTCTGTTGAAGTAAAAGTATGTCGGGACAAAAGTTCGTAAAATGAGTGTCAACGTGAAAGTGAAAGTTGAGTCTTGTTGAAGAGAAGTCTATTGTGGCCAAGTTAGAATACTTATCTGTCGCCGTAAAATTTTGTCAAAGTTAATCGAGTCATAGTAAAACCCTATAGTCTCTAATGTTAGTTGATAGCTTCCAAGAGAAGAAAAATTAGGTCTTTGTATATGTAGAAGAAAAATGAATGAAAAACATAGAAAGAGAGAGGAGAGTGAGTAGGAGAAGAAAAAAGTATGAGAGAAAGGAGAAGAAGAAAAATTCTAAGAAGAGTTTGAGAGCTCAAGAGCGTATTTGGAATGTGTTGAGAGCCCAAGCTTTGTAAAAGGTGAAAAATCCTAGTATATTTCAAGGTATGTAAATTCCTTGGTAGTTATCTTGTTATGTCACGATAATATATAAACCTATAGTTTAGTGTGGAATGGAAATTCCAAAAGATATATTTTATTTATGATTTTATGCTTTTTACAAGGAGAAAAATGCGACTTTATACAAACTAAGGGTCATCATTAAATGATGTGACCTCTAAGGAAATTAATTAATAAATAAAAAATTACTAACTAAGTTACTAAACTATTTAGTTTTATTACAAGTCATCCCTCTCTGGAATTGGTCGTCCACAAAGTATTGGTAAGGATGGGTGGTGTGAACGAAAATATTCATTCTCCCATATAGTTGAACATCATTTGGTAAGTTTCTCCACTTGATAAGGTATTCATTTACTGATCGAGAGAAAAGTGTTTTGGTTTTAATTTCCAAAATACATTCTGGTTCTAGCACTTAGATTTCCTTTATCATCTCACATAGGAAATTCAATTTGTATGTGAGTGGTTGAGCCCAATTTCTTCTTTAGGCATGAGAGATGGAATACATCATGGAATTATCTTTTATTTGGGATGTCTAGAACATAGGCCACTTGTCCCACTCGTTTTGGAACTTGATATGGACCATAGAACTTGGGTGCAAGTTTATGATTTTTTGAATTTTTTAGTGAAGTTTTTTTGTACGGTTGAAGGCAAACAAACACCCAATTGCCCACTTCAAATAATATCTCACTTTTTTTTTAGTTTGCTTGTTGTTTCATGTGGTTTATTCCTTGTTCAATATGGTTCTTCAAAATGTGGATGACCTCATCGTATTCCACTAGGTAATCTCTTGCTATTAGAACTTTGAAATTGTTGATGACATATTCTCTTGCTATAGGAGGTCGATACCCATATAAGGCTTGAAAATGTCGTTGTCACAACAATAAACTAGTAAATAGTTAGGTTATAACAATTAGTAATATTAATTAAGTATTAAACATATTTATGAAGAGAAATGTCTCTTCAACATTTGATGGAAAAGCCATATTTAAGGAAGCCATATCCATTGTAATAAATCATCCCTTCAAATATTATATATTTATAAATTTAAATTATGAAGATGCAACATCTCCCCCCTTAGTATCCAGATACATATTCTCCATTAGATCGGATACGATGTAACATTGGTATCAGAGTCAATTCACTCCTCCAACTCGAGCTTGAATTCGTCTCATATGTTCCTAATTATTCCGCTGCTCCATTTCACCACCTATTATTCCCCAATGCTTCACTCTAAATTTCCTCACTCCATCCGAAATTTCCTCCCTCCATCTGAAATTTCCTCCCTCCATCCGAAATTTCCTCCCTCCATCCCCCTCTCCTTGTCTCTCCTCCTTCCAGACTCCCACACTTACCACCACTACTCTCTCTCCTCATAGACTACACCTTCACCATTCTCCTTTCCCAATAGCTCTCACGCACACTTCCACGAGCTCGAACTCGTGCCCAATCTCTATGCCTGCCACCTCTATATTTCCACAACCCATCTCCATGTTAAATTTTCATATGCTTAGCTAAGACATCAATAGTTCATTTCATTTTCATAACAAAATCATATAAACAGGATCACTGAAAGATAGACAAGCACAACCATACAAAAGGAACACAAAGATTTATCCTGGGAAAACCCTAAAGGGGAAAACCCAGCAAAATATTCCTCAATATAGATGCCCCAAAAAGGTAAAAGATAAAAGATAAAACCAGCAAGGAGATCAAATCTTGGTCCTCCTCCTTCTCCAGCTACTTCTCTTCTCCACTAATGCGCTACACAAGTGAGAGTGTGTGTTCCAAATGAGGAGCACTACACCTCTATTTATATTCATCCGTTCACTTAAGTTAACTCATTTGTCATGTAGGCTCGAGTTAATCATGTAGTATCGAGTTACACATGTAGGCTCAAGTAACCACACTGGGGTGCTAATGACCCACCTTTACAATTAGAGGGGACTACCTCATGACTCTTATTAGTTATTTCGATTAGGAGCATCGCGATACAAAGTAATACAAGTGGTTCTCTCGGTAGGACCATCGGGGACCACAAATAAATACATATAGAATATTCTTCGAAGTTACAATATGTCAACACTCCCCCTTAACGAGAAGGGTATTCTATAACAACATCAACAATGACAATAATAGGAGAGATATAGAGGACATCAGCAATGTCATCAGGGTGATACATCTATAAATCATTGGAAGCTTTTCAACATCATGTAGCCTTCATCTTCAATTTTTAGTCTTCAGCATCATCAGTACTTTGAGCGCTTCGATGAGCAGCATCTTGACTCTTTAATTAGCAGCAACATCTTCAGCACTTTTAGCTTTCGATCAGCAACATCTTCAGCACTTTGACCTTTTGATCAGCAACATCATCTTCAAAACTTTGACCTTTCGATTAGCAACATCATCTTCAACACTTTGGCCTTCCAATCAGCAACAACATCATCATCATACTCTGATATTTCAATCAGACTCATCATTATCATCAGCCTCTGATCTTTCAATTAGAGCCATCATCAATCGAACATCATCATACACTAACATCAACTCATCATCATATTCTGATATTTCGATCAGTACGTCATCATCATCATACGGCATCATCATCATCAGGATGTCATCATCATCACATTCTGATCTTTCGATCAAAAACATCATCATCATCATCGCATTCTGATCTTTCAATCAGAAAACATCATCATCATCAGCAACATCATCATCATCAGCAACATCATAATCATAAGCAACTTTTGATCTTTCGATCAGAAAACATCATCATCATCATATTTTGATATTTCGATCAGAGAACATCATCATCAACAACTTTTGATCTTTCGATCAA
The DNA here is from genome assembly GCA_001517045.1 of Pseudotsuga menziesii. NCBI lineage: Eukaryota > Viridiplantae > Streptophyta > Pinopsida > Pinales > Pinaceae > Pseudotsuga > Pseudotsuga menziesii. Next base: position 180,358 of record LPNX010483438.1, read on the forward strand.
AGAAACATCATCATCATCATATTCTGATCTTTCAATCAGAGAACATCATCATCAGCAGCAACACCATCACCATCATATTCTAATCTTTCAATCAGAGAACATCATCATCATCAGCAACTTCTAATCTTTTGATGAGAGAACATCATCATCAGCAGCAACATCTGATCTTTCGATCAGAAACATCATCATCATCATAAAAACATCAACATCATCAAAACATCAGCATGATCCTTCCTTTCAGAATTACAAGATTTAGGTCTTTACGAAGTTACCAATGATCCTTCCTTTCAGAATTACGGGATTTAGGTCTTTACGGAGTTACTAACTATCCTTCCTTTCAGAATTATGGGATTTAGGTCTTTATGGAGTTACTAACGATCCTTCCTTTCAGAATTACAGGATCAACACATTTGTGGAACTCAGACAATCCTTCCTATTGGAATTATGGGATCAACACATCTATGGAACTCAGACAATCCTTCCTATTGGAATTATGGGATCAACACATCTATGGAACTCAGACAATCCTTCCTATTGGAATTACGGGATCAATTCAATGATCCTTCCTTTCAGAATTATGGGATTTAGGTCTTTACGAAGTTACTAACGATCCTTCCTTTCAGAATTACAGTATCAACATAGATGTGGAACTTAGACAATCCTTCCTAGTGGAATTACGGGATCAACACATTTGTGGAACTCAAAAAATCCTTCCTATTGGAATTACGGGATCAATTCAATGATCATTCCTTTTGGAATTACGAGATTTAGGTCTTTACGGAGTTACTAACGATCGTTCCTTTCGGAATTACAGGATCAACACAGATGTGGAACTCAGACAATCCTTCCTCTAGGAATTATGGGATCAATGCATGTTCTCGAGTACCAAAGTCACTTGATCCATTCTGAACCGAAGTTCAAGGATGATACAATCCTACCACATTCACAGGGACCGAGATCTCCAGATACATTTTGAACTGAGTTTTAGGGATGATGCAATCCACCACTTCCACGGGGGCCGAGACCTCCGGATACATTTTGAACCGAGGTTCAGGGATGATGCAATCCACCACTTTCACGGGGACCGAGACCTCTGGATATCTTTTGAACCGAAGTTCAGGGATGATGCAATCCTACCACTTTCATGGGGGCTGAGACCTCCAGATACATTTTGAACCGAGGTTCAGGGATGATGCAATCCACCACTTTCACGGGGGTGAGACCTCCGGATACATTTTGAACTGAATTTCAGGGATGATGCAATCCTACAACATTCACGGGGGCCGAAACCTTCAGATACATTTTGAACAGATGTCCCAGGATGATACAATCCCTCTTCGTTCTCGAGGACCGAGGTCACCGGATCACTTTTGGACAGATGTCCCAGGATGATACAATCCCTCTTCATCAATATCAAGATCATCAACATCATCATCATCATCATCATCATCATTAACATGATCATCATCATCACCATCATCACCTTCCTCATCATCTTCATCTTCATCTTCATCACCTTCATCATCATCATCATCATCATCATCAACATGATCATGATCATCACCATCATCACCTTCCTCATCATCTTCATCTTCATCTTCATCATCATCTTCATCATCATCATCAACATCAACATCATGAACATCATCATCATCATCATCATCACCATCGTCATCATCATCATCAACATCAAGATCATCAGCATCATCATCATCATCATCATCATCATTAACATGATCATCATCACCACCATCATCACCTTCCTCATCATCTTCATCTTCATATTCATCATCATGATCATCTTCATCATCATGATCATCATCATCTTCATCAACATCATCATTGTTAACACCCAAAAATGGTTAACTACCTCATCTCCCCCATTTCATGGCTCATTCGTCCATTTACCTACCATATTTCCCTGAAAATCCCACTAAAAG
>LPNX010483440.1:0-23113 GCA_001517045.1 Pseudotsuga menziesii
TATATATATATATTATGCAGCCTACTAGTGAGCAAGTGGTGCTTCAAGAGCACCCAATCAGGATCACTGCTAATGAGTCACCATCACTTACACCACGACCCACCATAACTAACTCATGTACAGTAAGTAAAAATGTTATATTGGTTGGAATTTGAACAAATGTAAATAAATTTTTTATAAGTTGGAAAACTAACTTACAAATTTTGGTTTGTCTGTAGTCTCCACAAATGATATTTGTCCCTCTTGTTCAGTGTTGGGGGTCACCACTGAGTATCCAGAAAAGAAAGACAAACTTCTTATAAGACATTGGAAGTGGTAGAGAAAAGGGTGGATAAATAGAATTAATGTGTAGGGGGGATACATACATGTAACATTTTGTTTGTAAACACACATGTACAGTTTCATCCACTATTTTGTATTATGGCCATGTGGCATGCCAATTTTTAAAACATTATTTCTATGTATATAATATAATGCAGGGTTCAAATTTATATATATGGTTGACTTGATTTTGGAACGTGATATTTATTATATTCCTTTTAGATATGTTTACCTTTGTATTTCATTAATGATGTATTTAATTAAATGATAATGCGTGGTTCACCTACATGATATTATGATATTATGGACCTTATCGTGACATATCCTACTAACTATTTAAAGATTTTTAATACTTCAAGGAATAATTTATGACTCATCCAACTAAGATCAATTAACCGTTAAGTAATCCATGGGAGATAATCACTATACACCACATCATAAGTTATTCAGGACATTTCAAAAAGATAATCAAAACTTCATACAAGACCAAGACAAATGAATTGTATCTATGAAAATCATAAATATATATAATGTCAGGAATCCATCCTTAATGAAATACCAAGATGATGGTTCAAATAACAATCCATGTAGGCATATCATCAACATTTAAACATCATAACAATGCCATACACTACCTAAATTCCATACACTAGAATCATAACACTAACATCATAAAATCATACATGTATTTCTACTTCTAATTCATGCATGCATGTGAACTTCCACTTGTGATCCATATTCAACCCTTTTCATTTTATTTCATGTATGTGCATAGCCTAGGTATATGGACTTTTGGTTTCTACTTAAATGATACTAACCAATCTAATGATCTAAACCTAAATATTTCATGAAACCCTAGTTATATCATAACCATACCATAAACTACCTAAATTCCATACACTAGCATCATAACATCATAGTTGTACCACTAACATAATAACATCATACCATATCATACCATACCATACTAACCGTTTGTTTTCTAATTAAATGATACTAACCCATCTAATTTGATATTCAAACCTAAAGAGGTCATAAAACCCTAGTTCCATCTCATAACTTGTAAATAGGTCATAAAACCAATATAATGATATAAACTACATAGGTCATATAAACCTTAGTTGGTTTTTCTTGTTATTCATGTACATGTGTTTATACTTCTAAGTCATGCATGCATTTGAACATCCACTTGTGATCCATGTTCAACCCTCTTCATTTGTTTCATGTATGTGCATACCCTAGGTATATGGAATTTTGGTTTCTACTTAAATGATACTAACCAATATAATTTGATATTAAAACCTAAAGAGGTCATAAAACCCTAGTTCCATCTCATAACTTCTCAACCCTAGTTATAACATGCAATTTGTAGTTCAAGAAACCCTAGTTGGTTTTCAATTTTTACATGTACATGTGTTTCTAATCCTATTTCATAGCTTGTATAGAGGTCATAAAACCCTATTCCCATCTCATAACTTGTAAATAGGTCATAAAACCAATCTAATGATATAAACCTAAATAGGTCATATAAACCTTAGTTGATTTTGCTTGTTATTCATGTAAATTTGTTTATACTTCTAAGTCATGCATGCATGTGAACTTCGACTCGTGATCCATGTTCAACCCTATTCATTTTTTTTCATGTATGTGCATAGACTAGGTATATGGCCTTTTGGTTTCTACTTAAATGATACTAACCAATCTAATTTTATCTTCAAACCTAAAGAGGTCATAAAACCTTAGTTCCATCTCATAACTTCTCAACCCTAGTTATAGCATGCAATTTGTAGTTTATGAAACCATAGTTGGTTTTCAATTTGTATAGGTACATGTGTTTCTAATTCCACCTAAAAAATTTTAAATAGGTTATAAAACATTAGTTCCATATCATAACTTGTAAATAGGTCATAAAACCAATCTAATGATTTAAATCTAAAAAGGTCATATAAACCTTAGTTGGTTCTGCTTGTTATTCATGTACATGTACTTATAATTATAAGTCATGCATGCATGTGAAATTCCACTTGTGATCCATGCTGAACCCTATTCATTTTGTTTCATGTATGTTCATAGGCTAGTTATATGGCCTTTTTTTCTACTTAAATGATATGAACCAATATAATTTGATCTTCAAACCTAAAGAGGTCATAAAACCCTAGTTTGTAGTTCAATGTCTAAATTTGTGAACCCTAGTTTTATTATGTGGCTTGTTGGATTATAATTTAGTATGAGAATAATACAACTTGTGATATTTAGGATGATATGGGAACCCCACCAACATAGGAATGGTCCATTGTTTTGTAGAGTTGACCCACCAATGCAAGAGTTGCATTGAAGAAAAATGAGCAAAACCCTAGTTTAAGAAATCAATGTACAATGAAGTCATTGGACCATGAAAACAAGAGGGAGAGGACCACCTAGAGGTAATCAAATTCTAGGAGACCAATAGAGTCAACGATACTTCGATTCGACCTCCAGTTTCTGAGTTATGTCGAGTTGAAAGTCGCATGAAAATGTCATTCACGAACACTTGGTGACTTTCGTTCCAGGAGCGAAAAACAAAACGAAGAACCAATTTTGCATGTCATTGGATCCTAGATGTCTATATGGGAACTCTACCAACATAGGAATAGTCAATACTTTTGCGGATTTGACCCACCAATGCTAGAGTTGCATTGAATGAATCTGAGCAAAACCCTAGTTTACAAAATAAAATCATAATGAAGTCATCGGGCCTTGAAAATATGAGGGAGAGGGCCACCTAGAGGTAATTGCATTCCAAGAGACCAATGGAATTGATGCTTCTTTGATCTGACCTTCGGTTTACAAGTTATGTCTAGTTGAAATTCGCATGAAAATGTCGTTCATGGACACTTGGTGACTTTCTATGCAAGAGTGAAAAAAATGGAGCAACAAAATTGCATGTGATTGCCTCGTGTAAGTCTGTATCGGCAAGGCCGATATGAGAACCTTATAAACATAGGAACGATCTATTTTTTTCATGCGTTGACTGACCAATGCTAGAGTTGTATTGAAGGAAAGAGAGAAAACCCATAGTTTAAGAAATCAATGCATAATGAAGTGACTGGGCCATAAAAACATGAGGGTGATTTCTAAATAGAGGTAATTACATGCAAGGAGACCAATGCAGTTGATGGTTCATTGATCTGACCTCTGTTTTTCAAGTTATGTTGAGTTGAAAGTCGCATGAAAATGTCCTTCAGGGACACTTGGTGACTTTCGGTCCAAGAGCAAAAAACCAAACTAAGAAGAAAAATTGCATGAAGTTAGCTATTGTAGGTTTATATGGTAAAGGACAATATGGGAACCCTACCAACATAGAAACAGTCGAGGGTTTTGCAGGGTCTACCCACCAACGCAAGAGTTGCAAGAGTTGACCCAAAAATGTAATTAGATTGACATCAATATTAAAAACATTAAAAAAAACTAAATTTCAACAAATTGAGAGCATTTTATTTTCCCAAAAGATTCTCCTCACTGGGTGTTTACTTTTTTCTTATTCTCCCATGATAGATGCACACCATTTCACTATAGATGCAACGTCTCGAAGGAAAGAACTTTTAAACTTCATCTCTTCACTTCAAAAGGAAGTTTTTATGCATGCACCAGCACCATCCCGCTCTCTCTTTCCATCACTAGTTTCAAAGTAGTTCCATATATGTGGCATCTTGTATTTTATGTGCAACAAACACAACCATTTAAATACATGTGCATTCTTGAACTGTCTAGCACAACCATCTCACCAAATCACATGACGATAAAATGTTATATCCATAGTTATCACATGATCATAGAATAATTTAAGGCAATGTTGCATGTAATGTATGTCATGTTTCTGGTCGACACTTACGTAGAAGTGACTTTGTTTTAGTATCACATGTTTCTCTTCATTGCTATCTATCTCATGTCGATACGTGATATGGACCATTATGCTCACCTTGTCCGAGTGATAGTATTGAGTTTGTATTTCATTTTGTTGTTGTAGGGTGTAATTTTCTACAAATTCAGCCATTGATAGTATTGTTCCAAGAGGGAATGTGTCCTGACATATTCTGAATTTCTCATCTTGCAACCATGCCATATCAACATGTTGAATGAACTGTTGGATATTTCCATGAAACTCTGAGATAAAATCACATACTTTCACTTGGTGTAAAAAAATAAACAATGTTATTAAACAACATAAAACAATGTACATGAAGTAACCAACTTAGTGTACATGATGTCACCTGTGAAGTCACCAATTTAATCTTCCTGCTTTCTTTCCCATCATGTGGCTGATATGTATCATACTGATAGTTATGTTTCTCAACAATTGCATTCTCGAATTCTTGATCTTCACTCTAATGGATGCAATCATACCATAACGATATCCCTCTACAATTGTTGCAAGAACCCTCTACACATTGTTTTAAGTAATGTGTTTTCCCATGTTTTCTCGGACACATCATGCTATGGATGACATTGGTGGTACTATACTTGAGCATTCCTGTGAATGGTTAGGATGCAAAAAATGGCATATATGTGCAAATGTATGATAATATAGATCAAAATCTATGTGGTATCTATAACAACAAGTGTTCTGGATGGTATTGATTCTAACATACAAAGGCTTGCATTTTTCAAAATATCTCTTCCTGAGCCTTATCTCTACATGGGAAACTTTAAATATCTCGAACAATTGATTTTGTGTCATGTGAAGATAATGTTTAACATGAGGTTAATTGTTCATAGAACCACTACAGTTTTTTAACACATCCTTTCTGTTAGAAGAAGGCCTACTCTTATCATGCAAAAATGTCTGCACTAGTCCCTTCACTGCTTCGACTAACTTCATGTCTTTGCGGGAAACCTACAACTAAATTCCCTTAATCTTTCCATTTGTCCCTCTGCATCAAGGCTCTCTCTTCTTACTGAATATTTTTTAAGTTTCTTTAGATGTAAAGGAACAATTTTTTATATGCTTTTAAGTAAATGTCCTTGTCTTGTAGATCTACATACAATTCATTCAGCCAATACATGGTGAGCCACATTACAGTCCCATGAATGAGCTTTTTTACCAATTGATTTGAATGCAGAAGAAAGAAATTTAACAATGTTATTACTTGATTCGATATTCTTCAATGTTCTTATGCCTAAGTTTCTTCTAACAATTGCCATATTTCTAGATTTAAGCAAAGCTAAAAAAAATTGGCATTTACTGGCTTTGTATTTGTTATCAAAATATTGTTTCATTATTTGAGGTCAATGATGAAGGAAAGTGTGTTTATCCACCTTACCTTCCATGGAAGTCAATTTTCTCTCGTCCACTTGTATGCATTTAGGAGTTCTCTTTCATTTTGATGCGATATTTCTTTCTGTTTGAAATTCTAGAGTGACGTTTACATCCACTACATGTTGACAACTTCGATTAGGATATTGAACCACCTAGCATGGTTGTTGCGAAGTCATACTTGCATAGTGAGTAACATAATTATTGAACTTTTCAGAATAATTTTCACTTAATAATGGACCAAAATATCATCTCCCCTATAACCATCTTCCTTTAATGCTTCATTATATTCCTTAGCCTCTACGCCAGGTATCTGTTGAGCAGGAAAGGGGAAATTTTTCTCATCCAATGAATGCTGATGATTTATTGAATCTCCCCTCTTATTTTCTTTTTTATTTTCATCTTCTTCCAGTGTAAGCACCTTCCTCACTAACTTTCGACCTGTATTACGTACATTCCCCATTGAAATCCACCCAAACTTATACAGATCCTATGGATTTGTGTAAGAAATTATTAATTTGCATGTTGAACAGTTATATGTGCGCGAGTTTAGAAGAATTTTGTATTTTGATACAATAAAACTGGCCCATAGCACGCAACCCAACATTTTTTATATAAAACATATCGCATATGCAATATAAAACATGTATTTTTTATTGCATATGCAATATAGATACACTGCTTTTTACTTAGCGAGCAGTTTGTATTACGTGATCGCCAAATTTCATATGTGATATATCACATATAATATTTAGTGCATATTACATATTTAAACTTGATAACATTATAATGGAACCCATACCAATGGTTAAGACCTCCATACCTATCCTTGGACCATGGTAGTGTCTTTAGAACTATCTCTTATCTGGAAATATTCATAATGGTTACGATATGACCATGGTCAACACCCCCTGAACAATTCTTCAATGCATAAAATATTATAATGACACATATATCCCTTATTAAGGCGAAATATCCCCTTTAAAGGGCATGTGTATTGGCTTAACACTTGTTTCTGTTACATTATTGTCCCATTTCCATGGATAAGACCCTAATCCCCATCATTAGTGCATAAAACCTCATAATGACATCCATATTCCACTAAAGGCCACATATTCCATCTATAAGGCATGTGTTAATTTAGGGATTTATTTTCTTATCTTCCATGAATATAGTCAATTTCTAGAGACTCATCCCTCCCATCCAAAAACCTGTAATGGAACCCTTATCCAATTATAACACCATTTATACTCCCAATATTCCATCCAAACGGTCTATGGGGTGGCTCATGGCCCAAAATTACATTTGTTAAGAGGGTGGGGGGAGTCAAAGGAGGGAGAGGAATGTGTAGAGGGAACCATGGGAGGGAGGGATGGGTAGGGGACATACACAGGGGGGATGAAGGGAGGGATGGGTATGGGAGAGATATGAGGGGGGATAGAGGGAGGGCCTTGGGGTCTTAGACATTTCCAAGTGATGAAGCCTCTACTTTAGGCCCTAAATGAAGCTTCTAGGAATCTAGGACCACCAATAACACCTTAAACAACAATATGTTACATCTTGAGGCCATTATTAGCTTTGTGTGTGGGCATTGACACCATTAGGTTGTTTTAATCACTAATAATGGGTTTGGAAATTCTTGACATGGTTGAGAGATCCAGAAACCAAGGTTGTAGACACTAAAGGAAGCTTCTAGGGATTCATATGAGAGAATAATGTATCAAGCCACCACACATGACCTATTTACGAGGTCTTTGGCCTTAGATTAGGGATATGCAAGAAATTGGGATTGTTTTTATAGTAGTTATGGGTCTTGATAACATATGCATGGAAATGGGAGAAAACCCAAGCCTTGGGCCCTAAATGAATCCCTTAGTAATTGAATTTAAATAAGGACACTTCAAACTACCATGGAGGACCTATTAATGGTATCCCTACCAAAAAAATATGGATAATCATGCCCTAGAGAGGTTTTAAATAGTATACATTATTGTCAAGGAATTACACATGGTTGAATAAGTAAACACAAGCCTTAGTCCATAAAGGAATATTATATCCATTCAAGGCCTAAAATGATACCTCGAATCACCTCACATGACTTACAAGCACTAGGTATGGGTCATGTAGCCTTCGACATTGTTGGGGGAGTAAACATTGGGATTGGACTCTAAAAAAAACTTCTAGGAATCCATGACCATAGGAAAACACCTCAGATGACCAGCCATGATCTCTTGAAGTTACCCTTTCCTTCGAGTGGTGACATGGATTCATTTACAAGGTTTTTGATAGTAGATATGAATCCATGGGTCTTGGAGATTCTGAAGGTAGGAAACCTAGGCCTTGTACCATAAAGAAAACTTCTTAGAACATAGTTTTAAGAGTGAAATTTGATTCACCATACATGACCTCATGCGCATAACCCAGACATAGCTGTGGGAGAAACCCTAAGTCGTAGGTCCTAAATGAATGTTATAGGAATATTGACCCAAGAATGATGTCTTGAATGAAAAAAAATCATGTCTTAAGAAGATATTTGGCCTCCAAGTGGGAATACTAGTATGATTATGAGTTCTCTAGCATAGCGTATGCATCTAGGAGCGTCGTCATAGTCGAGAGATAACAACTTGGCCTTATTCCCTAAAATATTGTTTTGTGTGTGCACGGAAAAAAATAATGCTTCAAAACAACATAAATGATCTCATAATCCTTATCCTCATAGTGGATGTGTTGCTACCATTAGGAATATTTTAGAGCTAGATATGAGTTTCGAGCCTTAGAGAAAGTCTAGGAAATAAAACTTAATCGTTAAGTCTAAATAACATCTTCTATTGCTTGCGTGCGATGAACAAGCGCCATGGACAGGTGCCTTGAACCTCCAATAATCTGACCTCATTATCCACAACCATTGACAAATTTTAGGTTAAGCATCATCCCTTCGCCACACTAAACAACTTTGGAGTGGCCAATAATTACCGTGATCTTTTATTTTTAGATGGGATTTCTCCCAAATACTATCCACTAACTTAATATTTACTCTTTTTTACTCTCATACCAAGCTAGTAAAGCAAAAAGGCATATGCGATATGAATATCTATAAAATGCATATGCGTTATAACACATATGCATGTTTTTAAAATTTAAAAACTGGGCAAAAATCAGGTTTGGCATTATATTCGGAAATAGATTCAGACTACCGAACCTATTGGCTAGGACAAATAAACTAGGGCTATTTCCTATCTTTTAGAACTCCATGAATATGCTCAGTTTTGATGGCGTGTTTTTCTTTGATAAACACAAATTTTTTTTATGAAAATTTAGAATATTGTAGAGTACGATCTTATGATTCTAAATATGTAATTTTTTCCTTCAAATCTATGTTTTATTTATTTATTATTGTTTTTCTAACTCACACACGTTAGTTTTCGAAAATAGATACATCGATTGTTTTTTATATAACTTTTGATTTCCTTTACCATTTCCTAAGAAAACTATATGGTGCACTAGAAGAAAGTAAGATCTATAATATTATATATATAAATAAAGGATTTCATTAATTTTTTCCCCTAAAGTGTTGCACCCACACATAACGTTTTCATTTTCATCTTTTCTCACTTCAATAATTAATAATAAAAATAATAATTTACGACAAATTTTGAATAAATAGTGTTGCACTAGGCCCATATGTCATTTATATGTCTGCAAGATTTTATCTAAAATTGACATCATTTACATCATATATTGTTGCACCCACATAAACATATATGTTATGATGTGCTGAAAAATTGAAAACCCAATTTCACAAAAACTACTTTTATAACCATTTACCCAAATGTTTTCTACAAAAATGTTATATATTATGAAATTTTATTCAATTACCTATATTTTTTATTTTTACTTCATATTCAATTATGTTAGCGAAGTACCCCTAATTCTCACCTAAAGTCAGAGGTTCCAGGTTTTTCCAGTATTATCTGGCATCTAAAGTGTCTTAAAAGGAGTCCATGATTGTGCATCAACCCATATAAAAGTAATGTTGGTTGAGGATCCTCATCTCTCAGATCCAAAGATATTATTCAGTTGTGTTTGTACCTAAGGTGTACAGTACACTCATTCCCCTTGCCATGGGGTTCGGGGTCAGCGCCCACGAGATACGGGGGTTTGGGGGTGGAGCCTCTGAGAAAAAAAATTTGGGATGTGTGTTGGCCAACAATTTTGTGGACCCATGGTATTGGGTTAACCGTAGTATTTTCTGATGGTATTTTCCCCTATAAAATGAAGAATTGTAACATGACTGAGTATAGTATTATTTTGTATTGTAAAACAATCTCTTTGATTGTGTGGGATAGATTGTGGGAGCATGAAGAGGAAGTGCAATGGTTTTGCTACAGGCTGTATCCCTTCATCTTTCTAGACTGTAATAAAAGGACCGGAAATTTTTTTCTGTATGTAGCCCATCATTTGGGTGAACCATGTTATATCTGTGTCTCTCTGTAATGTGTTTAATATGTTTTGCATCTTGTTTAATGATTTAATTGTATATGTGTTATTGCTCTACAGTCATGTTTTCTAACAATTTGTATTAGAGCCAAAAGGTCTATTTGGTTGGTAAACTTGCAGGAAAGAAGGGTTCCTTGTTCGAGTGGGAGCAATGGCGGAAGAGGGAAATTTTAGGGTTGAGAAATTTAATGGCCAAAACTATCAATTATGGAAGATGCAAATGGAGGACTATCTGTACCAAAAGGATCGGTATCTACCATTGGGTGGAAAAGAAAAAAAACCGGTGGCTATGAAGGATGAAGAATGGGAGGTTCTTAACAGAAAGGCACTGGGAACAACACGGTTGTGCTTGGATTCGTTGGTGGCTTTCAATATTTTGAAAGAAAAAACAACAAAGGGAATGATGAGCACATTGGGTAAGCTATATGAAAAATCCTCAGCTTCCAACAAGGTATTTTTAATGAATCGCTTATTTAATATGAATATGTCAAAAGGTGGATCTATTGTCAATCATTTAAATGAGTTTAATACACTTACCACTCAGTTAAGTTCTATAAAAGTGAACTTTGATGATGAGGTTCAGGATCTTCTAATATTGTGTTCATTGCCAGAAAGATGGAATAGCTTGGTCATGGTTGTAAGTAACTATGTCCCTAGTTCAAACACTCTTAGGTTTGATGATGTTGTTCGTGTTATTCTTAGCAAGGAAATGTGAAGAAAAAGCACAGGTGGGACATCAGGAAATGCGTTGGCCATGGAGAGTAGAGGGAGACAAAATTAGAGAGGAAGGAACACAGAAAATCATGGCAAATCTAAAAAGGGTAGATCCAAGTCTAGATTCAGAAAAATAGAGTGCTGGAACTATGCTAAGAAAGGACATCTGAAAAAAGACTGCAGAGCTCCAAAGAAAAAGGAGACAGATAGCAAGAGACTACTCCAGAATCGAATGTAGCAGGTGATGTGTTACAAAATGCTTAGATTCTTGCATTAGATAATACTAGTGATTACTGGGTAGTAGATTTAGGGGCTTCATGTCATGCTACACCCCATAGGAAATTCCTTCATGATTATGTTCAAGGTGATTTTGGGCATGTGCTATTGGGGGATGATGAACCATGTAAAATTCTTGGAATGGATAAGGTATGGATTAAGTTAAATAATGGAAATGTCTGGGTGCTAAAAAATGTAAGGCATATTCCTGCTATGAAAATAAATCCAATCTCAACAGGGAAATTGGGAGATGGCAGTTGTTTGTCTACGTTTGGAGAAATGTGGTGTAAGGTCACTAAAGGATCAATGGTAATAGTAAAAGGAGATAGGATATGTACATTATATTTATGTTCACATAATACTGATTATTCTATCTCTATAGCTTCCATAGAAATAAGCGCAGCATTGTGGCTATGGAAATTGAACCAGGTGATAGATTAATTTTACTCACAACAATTAATAATTGATCATGCAAAATCACTCACAAAGAGACTCAAAATTGGAGTTGAACACTAAAATGTATTAAATCAGTGTACAATAGCCAACCCTGTAATAACATAGGTTGCTGAATAAATAACATACATCAGGGATTTGAATGCATGAGGAGCAATTCAAATCTAGCATAAAGCAGGCTTACTAAAAATAAGCAAATCCCCCATAGGTGTAAAAAGTTGATCCCAAATCTGTCATGGAGCTAACGAATTGGAAAAAAGGATTAGGCAAGCTAAAGAGTGGTGGAATGGCAGCTCATACATGCTTTTTCATGGAGAAAAGAGAGGAGTATGCTTAGGACAAAAAACTAGTCAACCTCACCTAGTCTAGCTTTTCCTTTTGCCTTAAAACACTGAAAAAGTAGGCAATAAAGCAGAAAAAGCAGAAGGGCTCCTAGGAGGCCAGGAATAAAGTAGATTTGATTCCTTGGGCTTTCCCATGCACTAAATGAGTCAAATAAGGCAAGTTTGACCACTATGGATAGGTAATAGACAACTTGCACAAGGTGGGACACATGAACTAGGCTAATAAGACATAAATAATTAAATTAATGTCTAAATGGGTAAACTATGGGTTGATTATTCGAACACCCCCCCTTAAGCCTGACTTATGAGTAATATGTTAGAAAATTATAGGTCCTATAAACAAGGCTTAGTCACCCTTTACATACTGTATGTCCATTTAAACAAGGAAAGAGGCAAAACCAACTTGGGAAAATCCTCCCTTAAACATGGACTGTAAACAAAATTGTAGAATCTTGTCTTCACTCATGCTTCACAGCATGATCAGCAATCCCCAACAGTGATTTGAGATTGCTGAAGGTCTTCTCACAAAATGCTTTGGTGAAGATATCAGCTACTTGTTCTGAAGATGAACAGAAGAGTAGGTGAATGGTGCCATCATGCACAAGTTCTCTGATGTAGTGCATATGGATCTCAATGTGTCTGGTTCTCTGCTTATGAATTGGATCTTTGTAGATTCGAATGGTACTCTGATTATCATAGTAGATGGTATTTGAGTACTCTGGTTCGAAGCCACACTCTCCAAGTAAACCCTGCAACCATAAACATTGAGTTGCTGCATTAACAAGTCCTCTGTACTCAACTTCTGTATATGAGAGTGCAATGGCACTCTGTTTCTTGCTTGACTAGTTGATTGGCCCTTCTGCAAGCATGAACACATATCCTAAAGTGGACTTTCTATCTATGCTATCACCTGCCCAATCACTGTCAGTAAATCCAATCAAACCAAGATCAGATTTTGCTTTATAGAAGATCCCATGTGTCCTTGTTCCCTGAACAAAGTTAAGGATCCTTTTGGCTGCTTTCCAATGGATCTCATGAGGCTGATCCATATATCTAGAAGCCACACTTACTGCATAACAAATATCAGGTCTAGTATGTGTCAGATACAATAAACATCCAATCAATTGCCTGTGTATTGTTTACCATAGGTGAAGAATCAGCTTCTTCCAGCTTCCTCCTGAAAGGAAAGGAGTTTTGCTTAATTTACAATCCCTCATTCTGAATTTGTTCAGCAAGTCCAAGGCATATTTGGACTGTTGCACCTTGATTCCATCTTTGGTTTGAGCAATCTCAAGCCCCAAAAATTGACTTAAGAGCCCCAAATCTGTCATGGAGAAGGCTTGGTTCATAGCTCCTTTTAAGGAAGCAATCTCAGCCTGTGAGCTTTTTGTAATGAGGAGGTCATCAAAATATAACACAATGATCATTAATGAACCATTAGCTAACTTCAAATAGACATTTGGATCTGATTTGCACCGAACAAAATTCAGTGATAGCAAGAAGCTATCGATCTTGGCATACCAAGCCCTGGAGGCTTGCTTTATCCCATACAATGACTTTCTCAACCTGCACACAAGAGAAGGGTTAGTAGTAAAACATTGAGGCTGCTGCATATATATCTCCTCAGTGAGATCTCCATTCAGGAAGGCACATTTTACATCCATGTGATGTACCTCCCATTGCCTTGAGGCTGCAATGGCTAAGGCTAGCCTGATGGAATCCATCTTTGCCAATGGGTCAAAAGTCTCATTGTAATCTATGCCATGAAATTGTGAGTAGCCCTTGGCTACACATATGGCCTTGTACTTCAATGGTGAACCAGCAGCAGAAAATTTGGTCTTATAGACCCACTTACACTGTACTAGTTTTATTCCTGGAGGAAGATCCACTAGCTCCCATGTGTTGCTCTTCTGGAGTGAGCTGAACTCCTCCTTCATGGATGTTTTCCATATTGGATCTCCTACTGATTCTTCATATGTTTGAGGATCAGACTCCACCATCAAATATAATTTTTCAGCAAACATTGGATCCTTCATGCACAAACCACTCTCAAACTGAGATCTAGTCCTTCTTGGGTCACGGGGATCCCCAGCTAGCTCACCTGCTGCATGTAGTGTCTTGGCTTCCCATTTTGGCCTTGTATGGATGTTAGGGTCTGAAATAAACTCATCTCAATCAGACAAATCAGAATCATCATGTTCAACAAACTCTTTACTTACTTCTTGAGGTTCAGGTGGTGAAGAGGCTTCACCAACTTCCACTGTTGCAAGGGGTTCTTCTTCAAAATGAACACACCTTTCAATGAAGGCTTTGTTTGTGCTCAAATTTATCAACTTGTACCCTTTTGAATCTTCAGAGTATCCAACAAAAAGACAATGTTGGCTTTGGGGATGCAAATCCTTCCTCTTCTCTGTCAAGATTCTAGCCCAAGCCTTTGAGCCAAAAATCCTGAAATGGCTCACATCTGACTTGTGCCCACTCCATGCTTCAAAGGGAGTCATACCATCAAGCTAATTGTGAGGCACCCTATTTTGGATATAGGCTGCATAGTTGATAGCTTCGGCCCAGTACTTTGGTGGCAAATTTTTGGCCTCCATCATGCATGTTGTCATCTCCTTCAGTGATATGTTCTTCCTCTCAGCAACACCATTTTGCTGTGGTGTGTAAGGGATAGAATGCTACATCTGAATACCTGCATCTGCACAATAATTAATAAACTTAGACTTGACATACTCACCACCATTGTCAAATCTGAGGGCCTTGATTTTCCTTCCAGACTGGTTTTCAACCAAAGCCTTAAAGACTTTGAATAGGCCAAAAACTTCAGGCTTGTGTTTCAGGAAGTGAACCCAGCAATACCTGGAAAAATCATCAATAAAAGTCAATGCATATTTGGCTTGAATCATGGACATATGAGGGAATAGGCCAGAAACATCACTGTGGATCAGCTCAAGGGGTGCAAAGGTTCTCTCATGACTAGCTCTCTCAAATTTGTGCTCTGGGTGTTTTCCTAGGATACAACCTTGACAGACTCCTTTGGAAAATTTTATCTTGGGAAACCCTATGACCATCTCTTTTTCTCTAAGATCAGAAATATATTTGTAGTTTAGGTGGCCAAATATTTCATGCCACAGCTTGCTAGCCTCATTAGCATGAATGAGAAGAGAAGAGGGGTTTGAGTAAGGTAGGAAGTGTGAGAACATGTATACCTTTTGAGCATGATTTGCAACTCCTTTTGCAATGACTCTACCACTTGAGATCTCTGTGATCTCAAATTCATCGGGGGAGAATATGACCTTCTTTGGAGACCCAGTGTGGGTCATCTGGTACACTGATAGGAGGTTGGAGGCGAGACCAGGAACATATAGCACATTACTGAACTAACCATGATCAAGATCTATCCTTCCTTTGCCTTTACTTTCAGTGAAAGAGTCATCTCCCAGTACAATAGATGGTCCTTTCAACATTTCCAGTGAGGAGAATGCCTCCTTAGTCGAAACCATGTGTCTTGAAGCTCCAGAATCAATTGTAAAACTGGGTGAGCTTGATGTTCCAGCAACTAGAGCATGAACTCTCTCTCTGTCATCTGAACTTGATCCTCCTTCTCTCTTCTTTAAGATTTCTGGAAGGGAGATGCCATTCTATCTGCTTTTTCATACAGGAGCTTTCAGAGTGATTTCCCTTATTGCAGTATGCGCACTTGTTCATTTCACCTTTGTTCTTCTTCTTCTGGTAATTCTTCTTGGGACCTTGTATATCCTCCGGAGACTGTTTCTTATCTCTCTTTTGCTTAGGTGGCTTTTTAGCTTTCTTTTTTCCTTTTGAATCCAACTTTGAATCTCCAACAATCAAAGCTTGATATTTGGATGGTTTGATGGTGCCCATCATCACCAGCTTGTCCTGTTCTTGTGTGAGAGATTCCATGAAATATGCAAGGATACGCATCTTCCAGGTTTGAGCTGTCAGTTTTGTGGCATAGAAGGTCGAAACAAACACTGAATAATCAGGGACCAACTTTGAGAGGATGGCCAGTATGAGCTGATCATCTTTCTTTTCGATACCACACTGTTTCAACTACAAAACTAGTGCTTTGAACTTGGAGAAATATAGCTGCAGGGATTCAAAGCTCGTTGGACTCAGAGAAATCAGTGCATTTTCGATTTGATGTCCCCTCATCTCATCTGTCTTTCCAAAAATATCATCAAGCTTCTCCCATACTTCATTCGGTGATGTCAATCCATCAAGATGGAAAAGGAGGTCTCTGGAAATACTCAGACATAGGAGGCCATAAGCCTCATCCCTCCTGTTGTGCTATTTTATCTTCTCTACAGCTGCATTGGGATCTACTTCTATTGCCATAGTCACCCTGTAGAGGCCTTTCACTCTCAACAATATCTCCATCTCTTTTTTCCATTCAAAGAAATTGAAGGGAGTCAAGATAGTTTTCTGTGATTGATCCATAGCTTAAAAAATCTATCCCGGCTGTCAGTAGAAGGTTCCCAGTCACTGATGTCGAACCTGCAAAACAATTTTTGAAGGAGAAACAATCTACAATGGCTCTGATACCATGTGGAAATTGAACCAGGTGATAGATTAATTTTACTCACAACAATTAACAATTGATCATGCAAAATCACTCAAAAAGAGACTGAAAATTGGAGCTGAACACTAAACTGTATTAAATCAGTGTACAATAGCCAACCCTGTAATAACATAGGTTGCTGAATAAATAACATATATTATGGATTTGAATGCATGAGGAGCAATTCGAATCTAGCATAAAGTAGGCTTACTAAAAATAAGCAAATCCCCCATAGGTGTAAAAAGTTGATCCCAAATATGTCATGGAGCTCACGAATTGGAAAAAAAGGCTTAGGAAAGCTAAAGAGTGGTGGAATGGCACCTCATACATGCTTTTGCAAGGAGGAAAGAGAGGAGTATGTGTAGGACAAAAAACTAGTCAACCTCACCTAGTCTAGCTTTTCTTTTTGCCTTAAAACACTGAAAAAGCAGGCAATAAAGCAAAAAAAGAAGAAGGGCACCTAGGAGGCCAGGAATAAAGTAGATTTGATTCCTTGGGCTTTCCCATGTGGTACATGAGTCAAATAAGGCAAGTTTGACCACTATGGATAGGTAATAGACAACTTGCACAAGGTGGGACACATGAACTAGGCTAATAAGACAGAAATAATTAAATTAATGTCTAAATGGGTAAACTATGGGTTGATTATTCTAACAGTGGCATCATAGGCTTGGCCACATGAGTGTGAAGGGGATGCAGATTCTCCACTCAAAGAAACTGCTTCCAAATCTAAAGCAGGTAAGTTTTGAATTATGTGAGAACTATGTTTATGGAAAACAAAAGAGAGTTAGTTTTCTCAAGGTTGGGAAACAAAAGAAGAGTGAAAAGTTAGAGCTTGTCCATACAGATGTATGGGGACAAGATCAGGTACAATATCTTGGTGGATTTCGTTATTATGTTAATGTTATTGATAATGCAACTAGAAAAACTTGGGTTTATTGCATTAGACAGAAATCTGATATGTTTGATACTTTTAAGAAGTGGAAAGCTTTGGCTGATAATGAGACAGGAAAAAGGTTCAAATCTTTCAGATTTGATAATGGAGGTGAGTACTGCAGCAAGGAGTTTGAAAGATACTGTTCACACAATGGGATTCGTAGAGAGAAGATAGTCCCTAGAACACCACAAGAAAATGGTGTGTTATAAAGGATGAACAGAACGATCATGGAGCATGCTTGGTGTATGAGATTGCATGCAGGGTTTCCCTTACAGTTTTGGACTGATGCTGTAAACACTGTTGTTTATTTAATAAACAGAGGGCCTTCAAATGCTTTGGATGGTGGCATTCCAGAGGAGGCATGGACAGGTAAACAGGTAAAATACTCATTTCTGAGAACTTTTGGTTGTGAAGCATTTGTCCATATTGATAGAGATGATAGAACAAAGCTTGAAGCTAAATCCAAGAAATGTACCTTTATTGGATACGGGCTTGATGATTTTGGTTATCGCTTATGGGATCTTAAAAATCACAAAATCACTAGGAGTAGAGATGTAGTATTGAATGAAAAGGTCATGTACAAAGATCATTTGTGGGGAAAGAAAGAAGAAAAGGAAAACACAAAGTACACAGTGCTTGATGAAATCAAAGAAAATGAACTTCCAAATGCACCAGAAAATCAAGAGTAGCAGGAGGTACCTGAAACTCCTACAACTGTAACAAAGTCTACCAGGTTAATTAGACCCCCTGAATGATTCTCTCCTTCACTGTATTATTTATTGATGACTGATTGTGGTGAACGAAAATGTTATGAAGTAGCAATGCAAGTAGAAACTAGAAACAAGTGGGAGCAAGGCATGGATGAGGAGATGGACTCATTGGTAAGAAACCAGACTTAGGATTTGGTTAAGTTTCCTTCACAAAAAAGTGCATTGCAGAATAAATGGTTTTATAGGTTGAAGGAAGTATATGCAAGCAAGAAGCGGTATAAGGATAGACTTGTTGTAAAGGGGTTTGCACAAAAGAAAGGTATAGAATTTGATGAAATATTTTCTCTTGTTGTTAAAATGACTTCAATTAGAACTATTTTACATATAGTGGTAGTAGAAGATTTGCATCTTGAACAGTTAGATGTAAAAGCAACCTTTCTCCATTGGGATTTGAAGGAATAGATTTATATGCAGCAGCCACAGGGGTATGAGGTCAAAGGTAAGGATAATTTGGTTTGGAGGTTGAAGAAAATCTTGTATGGACTGAAACAAGCTCCAAGGAAGTGGTATTTAAAATTTGATAAGTTTATGAGAGAATAAGGTTATGATAGATGTCATTCTGAGCACTGTGTTTATTTCAAGAGGCTATATAACAGAAGATATATTATCTTGTTATTGTATGTGGATGACATGCTTGTTGCAGGGTCTAACATGTAGGATATAAATGTGCTCAAAATAAAACTAGCTAATTCATTTGCAATGAAGGATTTGGGTGCTACAAAGCAAATCCTTGGTATGAGAATAACAAGAGACAGGAAAAATCACAAATTGACATTATCTCAAGGTGACTACATAGAAAAGGCTTTGCAAATGTTTAGAATGCAAAATGAAAAACCAGTTAGTACACCTTTAGCAATCCATTTCAAACTAAGGATATGTGTCCAGAGACATAGGAAGAAATAGATTACATGTCCAGGATTCCCTATTCATCAGCGGTTGGAAGCTTGCTGTATGCCATGGTGTGCACAAGACCAGATATTGCATATGCATTGGGAGTTGTGAGAAGGTATATGAATAATCCAAGTAAAGAGCACTGGAAAGCAGTACAGTGGATTCTCAGGTATTTGAGAGGTACCACTTCACATGCATTATGTTTTGGAGGTTCAAACACTATTCTACAAGGATATGTTGATGCAGAGATGGATAATGATAAAGACAGTATGAGGAGCACCAGATGGTATGTGTTTATTGTGGGTGCAACATCAATAAGTTGGATTTCAAAAATGCAATAGGTTGTTGCACTTTCAACAACGGAAGCAGAGTATGTTGCTACTACATAGGCTAGTAAGGAGATGATTTGGTTGCAGAGGTTCATGGAAGAATTGCGTAAGAAGCAGGAGAATAGTAAGTTGTACAGTGACAGCCAGAGTGTTATTCATATTGCAAACAACACATCCTTTCATTTGAAGACTAAACATATACAGCTGAAGTACCACTTCATAAGATATTTTCTAGATGAAGAACTGTTAAAACTGGAAAAGATACATACTAGCCAGAATCCTGCAGACATGTTGACAAAGGGATTAACCAGAGACAAACTAACTTCCTGCTCGATTTCTATTGGTCTTCAAGCATGAAGGTGAAAATAAGAAATCTTCCAAGTCCAAGGTCCGGAGCATAGTTTAGCAAGTGCAATAACGGTGGAGTTGTTGTGGTCAGTCTCCAAATGGGAGATTGTTGGTTGTGAATCCTGATCTTCTAGACCTAGAGATATTATTCAGTTTTGTTTGTACCCTAGGTGTATTTTACACTCATTCCCCCTTCCTTGGTGTTCGTGGAAATGCCCCTAAAAAGGAGGTTTAGGGCCAACGCCCCCGAGACACAGGGGTTTGGGAGAAGCTCCACCGAGATACAAGGGTTCGGTGGTGGAGCCCCTGAGAAATAAATTTTGGGATGTGTGTTGGCCAATAGTTTTGCAGACCCATGATATTGGGTTAATCGTAGTACTTTCCCATGGTATTTTCTCCTATAAAAGAAAGCATTGTAACAGGACTGTGTATGGTATTATTTTGTATAGTAAAAAATCTCTGTGATTGTGTGGGAGAGACTATGAGAGTGTGAAGAGGAATTGCAGTGGTTTTGTTGCAGGATGTATCCCTTCATATTTCTAGAATGTAATAAAAGGACCGGTAATTTCTTTGTGGACGTATCCCATCGTTTACGTGAACCATGTTATATTTGTGTCTCTTTGTAATGTGTTTAATATGTTTTGCATCTTGTTTAATGATTTAACTGTATATGTGTTATTGATTTGTGGTCATATTTTCTAACAATTTGTATCAGAGCCAAAAGGTCTATTTGGTTGGTAAACTCGTAGGAAAGAAGGGTTCCTGGTTTAAGCATAGCAATGGCAGAAGAGGGAAATTTTAGGGTCGAGAATTTTAAAGGCCAAAACTATCAATTATGGAAGATGCAAATGGAGGACTATCTATACCATAAGGATGTGTACCTGTCGTTGCGAAAAAAATAAAAACATTCGGTGGCTATGAAGGATGAAAAAAGGGAGGTTCTTGACAGAAAGACACTGGGAATAATATGGCTATGCCTTGCTTCATCGGTGGCTTTCAATATTTCGAAAGAAAAAACAACAAAGGGCATGATGAGCACATTGGGTAAGCTCTACAAAAAACCCTTAGCTTCCAACAAGGTATTTTTAATGAAGCGTTCATTTAATATGGAGATATCGAAAGGTGGATCTGTTGTTGATCATTTAAATGAGTTTAATACGCTTACCAGTCAGTTAAGTTCTGTAAAACTGAACTTTGATGATAAGGTTAGGGCTCTTCTAATCTTGTGTTCATTGCTAGTTTTGTCATCAGATTTGCTCCAACAAAAGTTATAAGTTTTTGGCAGGACCCAGAATGCTTTCATCTAAGGTGACCCTCAGTTGATCCCACAGGTTAAATTCAAATTCTTATGCTCTGTCCAAGAATTTCTGAAAATAAAAAAATTTCCAGTAAGGGTATACCTCAATTCATAGAAATACAATAATGGATTGACAAAGTAGCAGAAGGATGATTTGGAAAACTTGGTTCGATATCAGAAGCATTTCTTGTTGACCCCTGAAATCCTGAGAAATAGCTGAAAATTAGGCGAGAAGGAAGGAGCAGAATATTCAAATGGAATTTTGAAGCAAGATGATAGTAGCCTACAAAGACAAACATGGTGCACGCTTAAAGTTTGCGCATGCCCTTTGCCAGAGCCCTTCTTCATCATGGAAAAGAATAGAGCTACCTATGGACTCGCTATTGAATAGATATGGAGTAGTAGATGTTTTTGTCTCTAGTCAAATAATAAACTTTGTTGATTCAGAAGGCTTCCCACAGGTGTCCTTGATAATCCTTCAAAACTACAAGGCTCCTACTAGTGCTTGTGTACCGTATGAAGTATGGCAGAAGATCATAAGGTTCCAATTTCAAGCATAAAAGGTACTTGCCCCAATGAACGCATTGTGAACACTGATATAGAGGATTATTTGGCTTCTACTTCAAAGTCCACACCGTCGTCTATAGCTCCTACTAAGAAACTTGAGTACTTGGACATACCACTATCACAGATAAGGAAAGTTACTGCTTCACAACTTCTCCTTTCTAAATAGACAATTCATCACTACTATTTGACTGTTAATACATGCGTTGACAAGCTTATGGAATTGGAGATAATAGTAGAAATCAACAAGTGGTTCCTAGAAATGATTTTCTCCTCTCAACCTAATATGGAGAATAGACTCAGTAATATGTGCATAAGAGATTATTCAATCCCCATAAGCCTGTTATGTGCATGGCAAATTTGTGTGTAGTATCCTCACATACGGTTAATGGAGTGGATTTATTGCATACCAATATTCTAAAAGATGAACTTTTTCATGACTATTACTCAATATGGACAGAGAAGTTTCAGAACAAAACCAATGGTATCACACCCCCGCCGATGGTTGCATTTTTGTAGTCCTAAGCTAAGTGCTATAATTACAAAATGGATCAAGACATCTCAATGGGTCACTAACCTTGATCTTTTAAGTGGGGTATGCCAATTTGTGAACAATAATAAATTACAAAGTGAGTGGGCCTCTGCTAAGATGGCTAACAAAGTCCATTTGGCTCAGTATATTTTCCAAGTGATAGGAGCGAAAGTCAACCCTAACAGTCTTTTTGATATTAAAATCAAATGTATCCATGAGTATAAATCACAAATTTTAAATATTTTGGGTACCATATATCGATACAAGAAGGAGATGAGCTCAGAGGAATGCAAGAATGTGGTGCCATGAACTGTCACGCTTGGTGGGAAAGTATTTGCAACATATACCCAAGCTAAGAGGATTGTGAAACTTGTGAATGATGTAGGGGCTGTGGTGAATAGAGGAACCAGTTAAATGCATCATAGGAAGCATCTAGTGGGAAGAGGATTTATGTCAACGACTTTTTGATAAAGGCTTCTACGTTAGCTCTTCAGAAAGTTCCTCAATGTAACAGCTCAAGAACACAATGGTGTATACGACATAGTTCATTGAAGGATTTCACTTGATGCATCCAACATAATCCTTTTCTTTAGAAAGTGATTTCCTATAAATCAATGATCTTGCAAGTGGCACTTCATTTAAGTGTTTTAGTCCTAGTAGAACTATAACCATTAGAGGAATTTTGGGGTCTAAAATGGGCCTCCTAAGGAAAATAATAAAATAATAGTTAAAATAATAAAAAATAGTTAAAATAATAAAATAATATTAATTAATTTTGGAGGAAGAAAGAAAAAAACTACTTTTTGTGTTCATATTTTCAACATATCTCCCTGTTTTTTTACTCAAATTTCGATCAGGAGAGCTCGTTGGATGCGGAATTTGATTCCGCATCCAACAAGTACCCACACTGCATACTTTTGACGGACCCCGCTACCCCAAAAATAAGAAATACCTGAAAAAATGTG
>LPNX010483440.1:23280-37231 GCA_001517045.1 Pseudotsuga menziesii
CCTATTAAATAGAGATATGAGTCGTTTTCTTGTTTGATTAGCCAAAACTTGGCAAAAACTCATTAGACTAGATCCAAAGAATGCTAAAGAAGTTATCTTTGCTATCTTATATATATGTTTCATGGTAGAAGTGAGAGGAGAGTTGCAGCCAAGGGCTAAGATTGTATTGGCAGGGCATGTATACACTCTGTTTTTCTTTATGTAGGATGGCTTCTTTGAAATGATTATAATCATGAGTCTATTTTGCTTTTATATGAATTGTATCTAGTTATGATTTTATCTTGTATATGGTCAATTACATTCCATTACAAGATTCTTATAATGATGTGCAATTACCTTTAAATGTCCTATTGCAGAACCAGATTCATTCTTTATAAATTCATGCTCGTAGTCTTTCCTATTATTGTATTTTACAATGCTACATTTCCTGTTGATTGGTCTTTAAACCTAGCCTAATATATGTCCTGTATCAACCTTGTTTACAACTATCATTCCTATCCTTTACATACCGCTAATATTCACTAGCCATGATCCTTATGTAGTCAAGGTGCATCTTTTAGTGATAACATCTTCTAGCGCCGTTGTCGGGGACGAAGGAGCGAAGATATCTTTCCCAGGAAGAATGACAACGAATATATCTAGTCTTTGATGGTGAACAAGGGTTGGTGACATAGTGGCTGCAAATTATTCACCTGGCGACTCCAACTTATGTAGATCCAGATTTCAAGGCCTCATTGATGAGTTCATTGGACTAATGAGGACTTCTGATCCGGCTTCTATTGTTTCAAGGTATACATGTCTAGATTTTGCAGAACTTCCTGGTTTTCTGAATCTTCTTCCCTTGGATGAATATTTGTTGAGAAATGGTCCTAAATTCAATGGAGAAGATCTGAGTTTTGCTGTGAAACACATATCTAATTTCCATGAATTTACAGAGTTACTTAGAGTTAAACATGAATATGTCTTCATTAGATTATTCTATGATTCATTACAAGGGAAGTGTAAAAGTTGGCTTGAAGATTTGTCTGTTGGGTCAATTAGATCATTAACAAACTTTTGGATTATATTTCTGAAGACATGGATGGAGAAGACAGAGTTTAGGGTAAATTCTCTTTCCATTAAAAATTTCAAGGAATGGAGTGATATGAGTATTGATGAGGAAATAGATGAAAATTTTTCTTCCATTTTGTCTTCTTATTTAAAGTCAAGCTCATGTAACTCAGAATCGAAAGACATCTTTTTAAAAGAATTTGTTGCACATATTGAGAAAGAGATTAAAGCTTTAGAGGTCAAGATATAGAGTTTGTCATTTCAAATCCTTTTTCAGCTGTCTTTTGATATCAAGATTGAGAATAAAGACAAGTTTGATGATCCAAAACTGAGAAAATAGTACGACCCGGTTGCTAACTATATCAAGGAATTTATTGATTCAAGGTTTCAGTATACATTTTATGATAAGTATGAAAATCAAAATTATAGACAGATGTTGATTGTTGTTCCTGTCTTTATTTTACTAATACACAGATCAAGATTTTCATCAAGTATTCAGATACTTGTATGGCTTCACTGGAAGCATGATTTTACTAAAATAAAGTTTGATACTTCAAGTATTTCCTTAAGTTTGTACAGTGTGATCAGATTGTTGTGAGATGATTATTTCAATTTGCAGAGTAGTTTAAAGATGCAAAGTAGTGTGTTTTCAATATTTTTAAGTAGCAGAGATTTCTGATGAAGACTCCAGCCCAATAAAATGGAAAAGCACTTGGTCTACTTATTCTTGGCAGCTCACAAGGAGCATGCCATCCCCAGACAAAGGCAGATGTTGTCATCATATTTGCTCCAACAAAAGTTATAAGTTTTTGGCAGCACACAGAATTATTTCATCTAAGCTGACCCTCAATTGATCCCACAGGTTAAATTCAAATGCTTATGATCTGTCCAAGAATTTATGAAAATAACAAAATTGCCAGTAAGAGTATACTTCAATTCAAAGAAATACAAGAATGGATTGACAAAGAAACATAAGGATGATTTGGAAAACTTGGTTCGATATCAGAAGCATTACTTGCTGACCCCTGAAATCCTGAGAAATAGCCGAAATCGATGCGAGAAGGAAGGAGCAGAATATTCAAATGGAATTTGGAAGAAAGGTGATAGTAGCCTACAAAGACAGACATGGTGTAGGCTTAACGTTTTCACATGCCCTTTGCCAGAGCCCTTCTTCATCATGGAAAATAATAGAGCTACCTATGTACTTGCTAGTCAACATCTATTGAGTAGTCGATGTTTTTGTCTCTGTTCAAATAATAAACTTTGTTGATTTAGAAGGCTTCCCACAGGTGTCCTTGATACTCCTTCAAAACTACAAGGCTCCTACTAGTGCTTGTGTAGCGTATGAAGTATGGAAAAAGATCATAAGGTTCCAATTTCAAGCATAAAAGGTACTTGCCCCAATGGACGCATTGTGAATGCTGATATAGAGGACTATTTGGCTTCTGGTTCAAAGGCTACACCGCCATCTACAGCTCCTGCTAAGACACTTGAGTACATGGACATACCACTATCACAGATAAGGAAGTTCACTGCTTCATCGCTTCTCCTTTCTAAACAGACAATTCCTCACTACTATTTGACTGTTAATACATGCGTTGACAAGCTTATGGAATTGGAGATAATAGTAGAAATCAACAATCTGTTCCTAGAAATGATTTGCTCCTCTCAACCTAATATGAAGAATAGAATCAATAATATGTGCATCATAGATGATTCAATACCCATAAGCATGCTGGGCGCATGGTAAATTTGTGTGTGGTATCATCACATACGGTTAATGGAGTGGCTTTATTGCATACCAATATTCTAAAAGATGAACTTTTTCATGACTATTACTCAATATGGCTAGAGAAGTTTCAGAAAAAAACCAATGGTATCACCCCCCCGCCGATGGTTGCATTTTTGTATTCCTGAACTAAGTGCTATAATTACAAAATGGCTCAAGACATCTCAGTGGGTCACTAACCTTGATATTTTAAGTGGGCTACGCCAATTTGTGGACAATAATAAATTACAAAGTGAGTGGGCCTCTGCTAAGATGGCTAACAAAGTCCGTTCGGCTCAATATATTTTCTGAGTGACAGTAGCAAAAGTCAACCCTAACAGTCTTTTTGATATTCAAATCAAATGTATCCATGAGTATCAATGACAACTTTTAAATATTTTGGGTACCATATATTGATACAAGAAGGAGATGAGCTCAGAGGAACGCAAGAATGTGGTGCCACAAACTGTCATGCTTGGTGGGAAAGCATTTGCAACATATACCCAAGCTAAGAGGATTGTGAAACTTGTGAATGATGTAGGGGTTGTGGTGAATAGAGGAACCGGTTAAATGCATCATAGGAAGCATCTAGTGGGAAGAGGATTTTTTTCAACGACTTTGTGATAAAGGCTGTTGTGTTAGCTCTTCAGAAAGTTCCTCAATGTAACAACTCAGGAACACAATGGTGTATAGGACGGAGTTCATTGAAGGATGTCACTTGATGCATCCAGCGTCATCCTTTTCTTTAGAAAGTAATTTCCTAGAAATCAATGATCTTGCAAGTGGCACTTCATTTAAGTGTTTTAGTCCTAGTAGAACTATAACCCTATTAAATAGAGATATGAGTCATTTTCTTGTTTGATTAGCCAAAACTTGGAAAAAAATCATTAGAATAGATCCAAAAAATGCTAAAGAAGCTAGTTTTGCTATCTTATATATATGTTTCATGGTAGAAGTGAGAGGAGAGTTCAACCAAGGGCTGAGATTGTATTGGCAGGGCATGTATACACTATGTTTTTCTTTATGTAGGAGGGCTGCTTTGAAATGATTATAATCATGAGTCTGTTTTGCTTTTATATGAATTGTATATATTTATGATTTTATCTTGTATATGTTCAATTACATTCCATTACAAGATTCTTATAATGATGTGCAATTACCTTTAAATGTCCTGTTGCAAAACCAGATTCATTCTTTATAAATTCATGCTCGTAGTCTTTCCTATTATTGTATTATACAATGATACATTTCCTGCTGATTGGTCTTTAAACCTAGCCTGATCTCTGTCCTGTATCAACCTTGTTTACAACTATCATTCCTATCCTTTACATACTGTTAAGATTCACTAGCCATTCTCCTTATGTAGTAAAGGTGCATCTTTTAGTGATAACAGCTAGAAAGATGGAATAGCTTGGCCATGGATCTAAGTAACTATGTCCATAGTTCAAACACTCTTAAGTTTGATGATGTTGTTGGTGTTATTCTTAGTGAGGAAATGCAAAGAAAAAGCACAGGTGAGACATCAGGAAATACGTTGACCATGGAGAGCAGAGGGAGACAAAATGAGAGAGGAAGGAGACCAAAAAATCATGGGAATCCTAAAAAGGGCAGATCCATGTGCAGATTCAGAAAAATAGAGTGATGGAACTATGGTAAGAAAGGACATCTAAAGAAAACCTATAGAGCTCTAAAAAGGAAAGGAGACAGATAGCAAGAGACTACTCAAGAAGCGAATCTACCAGGTGATGTGTTACAAGATGCTTTGATTCTTGCATTAGATAATACTAGTGATTACTGGGTAGGAGATTCAGGGGTTTCATGTCATGCTACACCCCATAGGAAATTATTTCATGATTATGTTCAAGGTGGTTTTGGGCATGTGCTATTGGGGGATGATGAACCATGTAAAATTGTTGGAAAGGGTAAGGTACGGATAAAGTTAAATAATGGAAATGACTGGCTACTAAAATATGTAAGGCACATTCTTGCTATGAAAAGAAATCTGATCTCAACATGGTAGTTGGGAGATGGCGATTGTTTGTCTACATTTGGAGAAACGTGGTGGAAGGTCACTAAAGGATCAATGGCAATAGCAAAAGCAGATAGGATAGGTAGGTTATATTTATGTTCACATAATACTTATTATTCCATCTCTATAGCTTCCACAGAAATAGGTGTGGCATTTTGGCATCATAGGCTTGGCCTCATGAGTGAGAAGGGGATATAGATTCTCCACTCAAGGAAGCTGCTTCCAGATCTGAAGCAGGTAAGTTTGGAATTCTGTGAGAACTTTGTTGATTGAAAATAGAAGAGAGTTAGTTTTCTGGGGTTTGGCGAACAACAGATGACTGAAAAGTTAGAGCTTGTCCATATAGATGTATCGGGACCAGCTCAGGTATAATCTCTTGGCGGCTCTTGTTATTATGTTTCTTTTATTGATGATGGAACTAGAAAAACTTGGATTTATTGCATTGGATAGAAATTTGATGTGTTTGATACTTTTAACAAGTGGAAATCTTTTGTTGAGAATGAGACAAGAAAAAGGTTGAAATGTCTCAGATCTGATAATGGAGGTGAGTATTGCAACAAGGATTTTGACAGTTATTGTTCACACATTGGGATTCATATAGAGAAGATAGTCCCCAGAACAACACAAGAAAATGGTGTGTCAGAAAGGATGAACAGAATGATCATGGAGCGTGCAAGGTGTTTGATATTGCATGTAGGGTTGCCCTTACAATTTTGGGCTGATGCTATAAACCCTGTTGTTTATTTAATAAACAAATGGCCTTCAAGCACTTTGGATGGTGGCATTTTAGAGGAGGCATGGACAGGTGAACAAGTAAAATACTCATTCCTAAGAACTTTTGGTTGTGAATCATTTGTCCATATTGATAAAGATGATAAAACAAAGCTTGAAGCTAAATCCAAGAAATGTACCTTTATTGGATACGAGGTTGATGATTTTGGTTATCGCTTATGGGATCTTAAAAATAGCAAAATATTTAGGAGTAGAGATGTTGTGTTCAATGAAAAGGTCATGTACAAAGATCATTTGTAGGGAAAGAAATAAGAAAAAGAAAACACAGAGTACACAGTGCTTGATGAAATAAAAGAAAATGAAGTTCCAAATGCACCAGAAAATCAAGAGCAGCAGAAGGTACCTGAAACTCCTGCAACTGTAAGAAATTCTACCAGGTTAAGTAGACACCATAAACGATTCTCTCTTTCACTATATTATTTATTGATGACTGATTCCGGTGAACTAGAATGTTATGAATAAACAATGCAGGTAGAAACTAGAAAGAAGTGAGAACAAGGCATGGATGAGGAGATGGAAACATTGGTAAGAAGCTAGACCTCGGATCTGGTTAAGTTGCCTGCAGAAAAAAGGGCATTGCAGAATAAATGGGTTTACAGGTTGAAGGAATAATATGGAGGCAAGAAGCGGTGAAATCCTAGACTTGTTGTAAAGCAGTTTGTACAAAAGAAAGGTATATACTTTGATGAAATATTTTCTCCTGTTGTTAAAATGACTTCAGTTAGAACTATTTTAAGTCTAGTGCTGGTAGAAGATTTGCATCTTAAACACTTAGATGGAAAAACAGCCTTTCTCCATGGGGATTTGGAGGAAGAGATTTATATGCAGCAGCCACAGGGGTATGAGGTCAAAGGCAACGATAATTTGGTTTGCAGGTTGAAGAAGAACTTGTATGGCTTGAAACAATCTCTAGGGCAGTGGTATTTAAAATTTGATAAGTTTATGATAGAACAAGGTTATGATAGATGTCATTCTGACCACTGTGTTTATTTCAAGAGGCTAGATAACAGAACATATATTATCTTGTTATTGTATGTGGATGACATGCTTGTTGCAGCGTCTAACATGCAGGATATAAATTTTCTCAAAAGAAAAGTAGCTAATCCATTTGCGAAGAAGGATTTGGGTGCTGCAAAGCAAATCCTTGGTATGAGAATAACAAGATACATGAAAAATCGCAAATTGACGTTGTCTCAAAGTGAGTACATAGGAAAGGTGTTGTAGAGTTTTAGAATGCAGAATGCAAAACCATTTAGTACACCTTTAGCCAACCATTTCAAACTAAGTAAGGAGATGTGTCAAGAGACACATGAAGAGATAGATTACATGTCCAGGATTCCCTATTCATCAGCAATCGGAAGCTTGATGTATGCCATGGTGTGCACAAGACCAGATATTGCACATGAGGTGGGAGTTGTGATCAGGTATATGAATAATCTAGGTAAAGAGCATTGGAAAGTAGTACAGTGGATTCTCATGTATTTGAGAGGTACCACTTCACATGCATTATTTTTTGGAGGTTCAGACTTTGTTTGAAAGCGATATGTTGATGCAGATATGGTTGGTGATAAAGACAGTAGGAGGAGCACCATAGGGTATGTGTTTACTATGGGTGGAACAACAGTAAGTTGGATTTCAAAACTGCCATAGGTTGTTGCACTTTCAACAATGGAAGCAGAGTATGTTGTTGCTACGGAGGCTAGTAAGGAGATGATTTGGTTCCAGATGTTCATGGAAGAATTGGGTAAGAAGTAGGAGAATAGTAGGTTGTACAGTGACATCCAGAGTGCCATTCATCTTGCAAAGAAATCATCCTTTCATTCAAATACTAAACATATACAGCACGAGTACCACTTCATAAGATTTGTTTTAGATGAAGAACTGTTAAAAATGGAAAAGATACATACTAGCTAGAATCC
This sequence comes from Pseudotsuga menziesii, assembly GCA_001517045.1. Classification (NCBI taxonomy): domain Eukaryota; kingdom Viridiplantae; phylum Streptophyta; class Pinopsida; order Pinales; family Pinaceae; genus Pseudotsuga; species Pseudotsuga menziesii. Next base: position 30,839 of record LPNX010483440.1, read on the forward strand.
TGCAGACATGTTGACAAAGGGAGTAATGAGAGAGAAAATGAGTTCTTGCTCGGTTTCTGTTGGCCTTCAAGCATGAAGGTGAAAATAAGAAATTTTCCAAGTCCAAGGTCCAGAGCATAGTCCAACAAGTACAGTAGCAGTGGAGTTCCTATGATCAGTCTCCAAGTGGGATATTGTTGGTTGTGGAGCTTGATCTTCCAGATCTAGAGATATTTATTCAGTTGTGTTTGTATCCCAGGTGTACTGTACACTCAGTCCCCCTGCCTTGGGGTTTGTGGAAGTGCCCTGAAAAAGAGGGTTCGGGGAAACACCCCTGAGTCATAGGGGTTGGGGGGTAGCTCCTTTGATATATGGGGGTTTAGGGACAGAGCCCTCGAGAAATTTGTTTTGGGATGTGTGCTGGCCAACAACTTTGTGGACCCATGGTATTGAGTTAACCATAGTATTTTCCCATGGTATTTTCCCCTATAAAAAAAGGCATTGTAACACGACTGTGTATGATATTATTTTGTGTTGTAAAAAATCTCTGTGATTGTGTGGGAGAGACTATGAGAGCATGAAGAGGAATTGCAACGGTTTTTATGCAGAATGTATCCCTTCATCTTTCTGGACTGTAATAAAAGGACTAACAATTTCTTTTTGGACGTGGCCCATCATTTCGGTGAACCATGTTATATCTGTGTCTCTTTGTAATGTATTTAATATGTTTTGCATCTTGTTTAATGATTTAACTATATATGTGTTATTCCTCTGCGGTCCTATTTTCTAACAAGTAAAAAGTTTCACATTATAATGTAATTTCTTTTCAAGTTGAAGCACTTTTTTGTTATAATATTTTGTTGTTTTCTTAACTGAGAGGTTGAGTAGGTATGTGGTATAAAAGGGTATATGTTGTGAGAGAATACATCACTTTAGGTGAAATCCTTAGAGGTTGTTGACTAGGCCAAGTCTTTAGAAACATAAATCAAATGTGATAACTCCAAAGCAAATATTGGAAGGTCTTTGTAGTGGAATGAAACAAAACAAAACAAAAACTGATTAAAATAACTTGAAATATAAAATGGAAAATAGGGGATGTAAACTACAAACAAGACCAAGAGAAAGATTCATTTTATATTTCCAAATGGTTAATAAAATACATATAGTGTCACCTAGGATATGTGAGCTCCAAATGGAAAAAATCAATTCCTCTTAGGTAGGTCTATTTTGTCCACATTAGATTCCTAGTAGCTTGAAGAAAAAATTAGAACACTTTCCCCTTGAGGAGGGTGGAAAGGGAGGATGGAGGATGCTAACAAGGGGGAAGAGGTGAGATATAAGGGAGCTCTATCACAATTAAAAAAGAATAACATTGATATAATTGCTTGTTTTGATATGGATTCCCACGAGTTCCTTTTATAGGCCAAGAGATAGACAATAAACAACTAGATCCACATGTGAACCCCTTGACTCCATGATCTATCTCCGAGGTACATAATGGGGGGCCATTCAATGAGCCCAAGTGTGTGAGGTGCCAAATCAAAATTATTTGAGGTAATGGATCTTTCATGAGTCCTTAATGTGTCACAGGTGGTTGAGATCCTGTCGTTCTTGTTACTTGTGTGGATATTAATGGGAAATCCGCTAAACTACTGAGTGGGAACCAAACTAATTAAACATTTGTTAGCAAGTAAAAACAATTTTTTCTTCATGTAGTTTTGTCTTTTGAGTGTTCTTTTCCATTTTTGGACTCATACTACTTCTTATATCTAATGAGGATGTCCTATGTAGGTTGCTTGATATATGTTGATGACGCCTTACTATGTAGATTATGAAAATTTCACATGTGTGTAAGATTTAAGCATTAACAGATGCCCCTCCCCCCAATGTATGAGGTTTGAAGAGTATATGTATATTCATTATTTTCTTGTGTTATCTCTTGTTCTTGAATGCTCTAAATCATCATTATTCATTTTTCCATTGTTGGAGACAACGCATGTGGAGCCTGTGGTGGTGAAATTATTTTTCGATAGTTTCTAACCCTAAATAAAGTATGTCATGAGGGGAGGCACTTTGAAAAATTCATGGATATTGAGAACTCACTTTCACTCAATTAATAGGTGAAAATCATAATATTTGAGTTTTTTATCTCCTTTTTGAGGTATGGGCTATGTGGTTGAGGTTTTAGGGTTGTTGTGTGAGAGGTTTCTTAATTATGTTAATCAATGGAGTTTTGTAATATGAATGTGTGTGTGTGTGTGTGTGTGTGTGTGTGTGTGTGTGTGTGTGTGTGTGTGTGTGTGTGTGTGTGTGTGTGTGTCTGTGTATACTATATTTTTTAATACAAGTTTTGTATTTGTAATATATCATTTTATAAATAGTTTTAGTTTTGTATTTCAAACATGTTTCATTTTTATAACTTTTTTTTCTTCTCAAAGTTATGTTGCAAATTTTATTTATTATTTATTATTCTTTAAGTATTTTTTTATTTGAAATATTTATTTTGATACATGTTTTGAAGTTTAAATATTTGAACTATAATATATTTTAAATGTTTTCACATTTATGTTTCAAATTTTATAAAATAAAAATTATTGTAAATGTAAATGAATGTGTATGTAACGCTATGATATATGATTCATTATTTATAAATTTAAATGCTTGCCAAATTTTTATGAAATAATTCTTTCTATGGTATTTGGAATTACATATTAGGCGTGTGTGTATGGATAGCGCACCCCCATAGGGAAAGATTCTTGGTGAAGCAGTGACTAAGAATGAGGTTTTATACAAACGAGGCAGGTATACCCATACTCGTGAAGATCTACCAAAGTGGATAAAAAATGAGGAAAATATGATGCATATGGATATATTTTCCCACCCACCTATTCCATTGGCTCAAAATAATTTTCTAGTTTGGCATTGTCTTAGTAATTTTTCTACGGTTTTTTGGGTTCTAAATTTTTACGGCCATTTTGAGGCGCTAAACGATGTTTTTTGGGATCGCAGAGAGACACACAAGGCATATTAGTTTTTGTATTATTCAATTTCAAATTTCTACTCGGATAGGTCTTTCCAACGGTCTACTAAGCGACCCAAACAGAGATTGTATGTAAAATTTATGACCTTAGGAAGTTGATTATTTAACTAACCATGGTGGGGATGCAAACTTTATAACAGTTCATATCTTAGGGTTATTTTCCTCATGATTATGATAAATATGCCCTTTATGACTCATTTTGTATTCATCTTGTCATGAATGAGCGTAGCCACCACATCTATTCTCAGAGATATAGCTACCACCATTATTGTTGTTCTTATTTTATAGTTTGTTATAATTCATTCATTTAATAGAATCTAAATTTATTGTATCACTTCTCTTCTTCCCATATATATATGTGTATATGAATATATATTATCTTTCATTCTGTTCTCACATAAATCTAGATCAATTGTATCCAATCCTTTTTCTCTCATGGTTTCTAAGTGCATGTCACCAACGATATATGAAGATCAAGAGTTGGGTCTCAAAATGGTTAATTTTGGGGAAAATACCTCTCCTCGGCCCAAGCAGGTGTTGATGTATTGTAACGTCAAAATGTATTCACTTGTATATTTTATGTATTGTACCCCAATGTTTATTCTGGGAAGTATCTGTAATGCAATTGAGTCATGTCATGCCCCGATGTTCCTATCGGGAGATTCAATAATGTAAACAAGTCATGTAAAGTCATAGAGAGTAACCTCCCTATTGTTCAAGGGTTAAAGTAACTGCAGTTTTGGGGCCATAGGGTTATTAGAATCTCCTAAAGAAGTTGGACTTAGTGAGTTATTTTCAAGTTAGGAATTAGTATAAATAGAGAGTGAACCTTTATATTTAATACACATTCACTCACACTCAGTTGTAGCAGATAACTGAGAGAGAAGAAGTAGCTGGGAAAAGAGAGAGAGAGACTAATGTTGTCGGGAGATCATATTAATGTTTTGGGTTTTACTTTTGGTGGTGATCCTATCTTTGAGGAAGCTGTGGGGTTTTCTTGTTTATGGTGTCCCCAAGGAAAATCTTTGTGTTCATTGTCTGTTATGTTTGATTGCTTTGCCTGTTATTCTCTCAGATACGATCCTAAGATCATATTGGTTAAATAGATAAAAATGTAACATGGTATCAAAGCTAACCTGAGAAGAAGACAGTGTGTAGCTGCAAAAACCAGGGATTCTTATTTTTTGGATCTCCCACCATATATTTTCTGAAAAAGAAGGTTGGAATGCCTCTCTTCTCCAAGGCGCATCTTTCTCTCGAAACAGAATCTGATTCTGATCATTTTCAGATTTTGACCTGACACTGCTGCCTAAAATTAGGGATTTCCACAGAAGTGGTATTTTTAAGTGAGCCCATGGATAGATTGATCTCCTCCCCAAAATCAAATTTTAGAGATCAAGATTAAATTTTTTGGTTGGGAAGAACTTCGGGAAAGTCAAACCCTAATATGCTCCTAAACCATCTCTGCAGAAATTTAGCTCCAGATCCAGTTCCAACATGTTAACTTGGTAAGATCTAAATATTTTGCATTTCCATTTGAGGTTCTCAGTTATGATGTCTCATCATACCAATATTGATGAAAATATTGAGGGAGGTGATAAATTTCGAGCTTGGAAGTATAGGATCTCCCTAATTTTGGAAGAAAATGAGTTGGAATCTTACATCAATCAAGAGGTCCCAATTGTAGATGGAGATGAGGCTAAGGCCTTAAACAAAAATAAATTGGTCATGGCTAAGAGGATAATTGCTGATTCGATCAAGGATCACCTCATACCACAATTTTCAACCCTAAAGACACCTAAAGCTATGTTTGATGCACTGACCAAACTGTTTGAAGGGAAGAACATAAATCAGAAGATGACTATGAGGAACCAATTGAAGAATGTAAAGATCCAAAATGTGGAGACCATATAGTATTATTTTAGAAGTGTCTCTCTAATTAAGGAACAACTGGAAACAATAGATGAAGAAGTGGAGAATGCAGAAATTGTGATGACTACCTTGAATGGTCTACCTAGATCATGGGACTTCTTCATTTAAGGGATCTGTGCAAGAAAGAAGCTATTCAAATTTAGTAGACTATGGGACAAATGATCACAAGAAGAAGCTCGAATAGAAGCTCGAGAAGAAAAGATGGGAAGTGAAGATCAAGATCTCATAGTACACTCTAGGAACAATAGAAAAAACTATCACAAAGGTGAGTCTTGTCACCATAAAATTAATATTAGAATACCTAATAAATATTTGTCTAGAATCAGATGCTATACATGTGATGATAAAGGAAACTATGCTAGAGAATGTCCTTGAAACAAAAATGGCTCTCAAAATAAAAAGGGAAACAAGGAAAGACATCATGCTCACACTGTTAGAATAATCAAGCCATAGTATTTACCCAGTTAGACATTATTTCATTTATTTTGTCTTATTTGCCTAGTCCATGAGTCCCACCATGTGCAAGTTGTCAATTGCCTATCCATAGAGGTCAAAATTTCCATTATTGACTCATGGAGCACTTTGGAAAGTCCTAGGAATCAAATCTACTTTATTCCTAGCCTCCTAGGCGCCCTTCTGCTTTTTCTGCTTTTTTGACTGCTTTTCCAGTTTTTAAAGCACATAAGGAAAGCTAGACTAGGTGAGGTGAACCTGTTTTATTCCCCTTTCATCATCCACTCTTTCCTCCATGCAAAAGCATGTATGAGCTTCCATTTGACCACTCTTTATCTTGCCCATGTGCCCTTGCTAATTCGTGGGGTCCTTGATAGATTTGGGATCAGCTTTTTACACCTATGGGGGATTTGCCTATTTTGGGTAAGCCTGCTTTATGCTAGATTTGGATGCTTCCTTATGCATTCGATTTGCTCATGTATTATATATATTCAGCAGCCTATGTTATTACAGGGTTGGCTATTGTACACTCAGTTAATATAATTTTGTGTTACAGCTCCATATTCAGTCTCCATTGTTGATAATTTGCATGATCAATTGTTAATTGCTGTGAGTGAAATTAATCTACTGCAGGCATGAATTTCTACATGGTATCAAATCCATTGTAGGTTGTTACTCTCCTCCAAAAATTGTTTTGCAGGTTCGACATCAAGACTAGGAGCCTTCTACCGCAGCCGGGATAGATTTTCTAAAGCTATGGATTCACAGAAAACTATCCTCACTCCTTTCAACTATTTTGAATGGAAAGTAGAGATGGAGATCTTGTTGAGAGCGAAAGGCCTCTACAGGGTGACTGTGGCTACAGAAGCAGAGCCCAATGTTGCTGCAGAGAATATCAAATGGCACAATCGGAGAGATGAGGCCTATGGCCTCCTATGTCTCTGTATTTCCCGAGACCTCCTTTTCCATCTCGATGGATTGACTTCACC
>LPNX010483440.1:39648-125757 GCA_001517045.1 Pseudotsuga menziesii
ATTTATGGTTGCAGGGTTTACTTGGAGAGTGTGGTTTCGAACCTGAATACTCAACTACCATCTACTGTGATAACCAGAGTACCATTCGAATTTGCAAAGATCCAGTTTAGAAGCATAGAACCAGACACATTGAGATTCACATGCACTACATCAGAGAGCTTGTGCATGATGGCACCATTCTCCACTCTTCTGTTCTTCTTCAGAACAAGTAGCTGACATCTTGACAAAGTCATTTTGTGAGAAGACCTTCACCAATCTCAAATCACTGCTGGGGATTGCTGATCATGCTGTCAAAGCATGAGTGGAGACAAGATTCTACAATTTTGTTTTACAGTCCATGTTTAAGGGAGGATTTTCCCAAGTTGGTTTTTCCTCTTTCCTTGGTTGTATGGACATTGCAGTATGTAAAGGGTGACTAAGCCTTATTGATAGGCCCTATATTTTTGATTTATTACTCATAAAGTCAGGCTTAAGGGGGGGTGTTAGAATAATCAACCCATAGTATTTACCCACTTAGACATTATTTCATTTATTTTGTCTTATTTTCCTAGTCCATGAGTCCCACCATGTGCAAGTTGTCAATTGCCTATCCATAGAGGTCAAAATTGCCATTATTGACTCATGGAGCACTTTGGAAAGTCCTGGGAATCAAATCTTCTTTATTCCTGGCCTCCTAGGCGCCCTTCTGCTTTTTGTGCTTTGTTGACTGCTTTTCCAGTTTTAAAAGCACATAAGGAAAGCTAGACTAGGTGAGGTGAACCTGTTTTATTCCCCTTTCATCCTCCACTCTTTCCTCCATGCAAAAGCATGTATGAGCTGCCATTTGACCACTCTTTAGCTTGCCTATGCGCCCTTGCTAATTTGTGGGGTCCTTGATAGATTTGGGATCAGCTTTTTACACCTATGGGGGATTTGCCTATTTTGGGTAAGCCTACTTTATGCTAGATTTGGATGCTTCCTTATGCATTCGATTTGCTCATGTATTCTATATATTCAGCAGCCTATGTTATTACAGGGTTGTCTATTGTACACTCAGTTAATATAATTTTGTGTTACAGCTCCATATTCAGTCTCCATTGTTGATAATTTGCATGATCAATTGTTAATTGCTGTGAGTGAAATTAATCTACTGCAGGCCTGAATTTCTACACACACAACAAAGGATGATGAACCTCCCAAAAATAAATCCAAAGAAGAAAGTGATGATTCTTCTAGTGAAGAAGAATATGTTCTGATTTCTACTCTCACGGGCACTGTGACACATGGAAGCAATGATTGGAACATTGGTAGTGGGTATTCCAAACATATGATAGGGTTGAAGGAATCCTTTGTGAAACTTTCTAAACATGAGTTTCCTCACAAGGTGAAACTAGGAGATGACTACCAGAGTCCAATAAAAGGTAGTGGTGAATCCTCTATAAACTAAACTCTGGAAAGTCTATGAAGATGAAGGATGTTCTATTTGTACTAGGATTAAAGAAGAACCTTCTCTCCATCTCTGCATTGTATGCAAAAGGCATGAGGGCTGATTTCATAGATGGCCAAGTCCTTATGTGGCCAAAAGGAAAAACTATAAATGATGCAGTAGTGATTGGAGAACAAGAAGGAGGACTATACAAACTAAAGGGCCATCCAGAACAAGCATTGGTCCATGACTCAGTAGAGACAAATGAACTTTGGCATAGAAGGCTTGTACATATGCACTATAGGGCACTAGCACTTGCAAGAAAAGTTTCTAAAAGTCTTCTAGAAATACAAGAAAAACATGATAGTGTCTGGAAAGGATGTGCAAAAGGAAAGAACACAAATAAGACATTTCCAAGTAGCGAGAGAAAGGCAAAAGGAATCTTGGAAATCATTCACTCCGATGTATGTGGTCCAATGTCATCCAGTTCATTAAGCGGGTATGTATACTATGTTTCTTTTATTGATGATTTTTCTAGGAAGACATGGACATACTTCATGAAAAAAAAGGATGAAGTATTCAACAAGTTCAAAGATTTCAAATCCTTGATCGAGAATCATACAGAAAAGAAAATCAAGGCCTTTCGATTAGATAATGGCAGAGAATTCACATCAAATGAAATCAAAGAGTTATGCAAAGATTCAGGGAGTAAGAGAGATTTAACCACTCCATATAATCCACAAAAAAATGGGGTTGTAGAAAGGAAGAATAGAAAGATCATGGAAGCTGCAAGGGCCATGCTTCATGATCAAGATCTTTCCATGCATCTATGGGTAGAACTTACCAGAACAACGGTGTATGTACAAAACGGTACTCCACATAGAGTAGTCGAGAACAAGACACCTAAAGAAGTCTTTTTCGGCAACAAACCAGAAGTCATCCATCTCAAAATATTTAGTTCTCTTGTATACATACACATTCCAAAAGAAAAGAGGACAAAATTAGATCCTTCTGGAAAGAAGGGTATATTTGTGGGATAAAGTGAAAGATCAAAAGCTTCCAGAATATACTTCCCATGATTCAAGAAGATTGACATAAGCAGAGACGTAACATTCAATGAATATTCAACTTACATCAAATCCAGGAAGAGACCAGTTGAAGACTCCGAAGAAATAGAAGTACCTAGAATTCAATATACAACTATGAACAATGCAAATCAAGATGAAGATCAAGAAATAGAAGAACCCTCGGAACCTTTAGATATAACCCAAGAAAAGAATCCTCACAAGAGGAAACCCGCATGGGTACGACACGCTATCCAAGGTGTAGAAATATATGGGTCTACAAAAGAAATACACAGAGAGAGCAGAAGAGCCAGGTACTGCTCCGGTTATGTAGCCCTGTTATGTGACATCATTCATAAAGAACCTTCCAACTATGAAGAAGTGGAAGAGAAGAAAGAATGGAAGGATGCTATGATCAAGGAGTACTCGTAAATCATGAAGAATGATGTTTCGGATGTTGTCTCTTGTTGGCTTGCATGGGCAGACCCAGGTTTACTATATTTAACCAACAACACCCCTAGCTCACTGGCCCTTTCGGCGACAGACCGCAGAGTGGCCTGAAGTCTCACTCGAAGTGATTCTAATGGGTTGGCAAAAGACTCAAGTGTCTTGGACTAGGTTCTATGGCAGCCTGTGTGTCTCGCAGCTCTTCTAGCCTACGATATCTCTCTTTGTCTGCGATGCGCAAATTCCTCTTACTTGCGATGACTCTAGTCCTTATCGCATCGCCACGCCTCAGGTAACGCATAGCTCCTTCCTACACTGATTCTCAACCGTAGCTCACCATAGATCCTTTGCTAGTCCGATATCGCCTCCTTACGATATCCTACCGCTGCAGCTTAGTGTGCTCAATGCTACTCGTTCCAACTTATGGGACTCAATATACAAGGTTACTTAACTCTGCGACTCTTAACAATCTGTGATGAAATGTAGATAAACTCTTACACAAAATACTTATGAACTTTAACTTGCATTTATATTCTATAGTGCTGTAAACTGAATAACGCATACATACATTAAACTGTAAACAAGGCCCATGTGATAACTGATAGATGCAACAAATAAACACAACAAATAAATCAATCGCATAACAAACGATTTTAATGTGGTTCACCTCCAAGATGGAATTTACGTCCACAGAACTGTGTTTCTATTATAGCTCAGGGGAAGGTAAACATAGTTCTGCTGCACCGCATATGTAGCTCGAGATCTTCTGGGTAACTCCGCACACAGCCTGGATCCCTTCTCTCTTAGATCTCTTTTCTACTCTATATTGCACCTCTTACAATATACTCTTCCCTCTCTGTCGATCCCTGCGGATCGTTACATGCATGCTCTATGAACCAGCTACTTGCTACAGTAAGATAACTACAGTTAATAACATAACCAGAGCTCGGCTTCTACAACATGTCTAATAATCAACCAAATGACTAACAACCCCACGAACCCTTTTACAATACAAAACATATCCCTTTATAGGCGGCCTGAAGGTCTCGCCATTACAACACTGTGGGCCTGTCCCAACAGTAACCCAAAACCCTAACTAGTGACAGTCAACATATCTGTACTTGAGGTAGCTGCTTTCCATCACATGAAATCTCTCTGCAGTCTTCCATGCTTCCCGGTGCTGATCATGGGTACTTTGCACTGCTTCCCTGCTTCTATCCTTCATCTTCAATACCTCGACCTCATTGCTCCTTTTCCTTTATGAGGGTAGCTGATCCCTCCTGTCTTCGTCGCTGCCTTCAATGCAGTGGGTGAGCTCTCTCTTCTCGGTCACTCAAGTACTGTCGTCTTCCTTGACTTCTTTGTCCTAAAAGTCACAGTTTCTGACTCTGCTCTGCATCTAGAAACATGCTACGGCATCGTAGCTCTATCTTATCTCCTCTCTGCCAAAACTGTCTATCCACTAACTGGCATCTTCTTCTGTAGCTGTGGGACCTTGTTCCAATAGTCCCCTAACACTTACTTGTGGCTCATGCCTGAGCCACTACCAGTGGGCTTCTCCTGTTGTAGCTTCTCCTTGGATTCCTGTGAATTCCATTGAAACTTGTCTTAAAGTGCTGCAACTTCATTCTCCATAGCTTCGACACGCTCCTGTGCCAAGTCAATCATAGCTTGACTAATACTGGAGTCCTCTGTTAACTCAATTTCATTTCTAGTGGCTGTGAACTCCCTAACTTTTTGCTCGACTGTATCGACTATCTCTGTGATTTGGTCCTGATATGGTTGAAGCAGGTCATTGATGTGTTTCTCCTGTGCTCTCAACCGCTGTGCTTCCTACTGCAAGCGGTTCATCTCCTTTGTCTTTCTCATCTTCTAAAGAGCTGTTAAGCTCTTGATTTCTTCCTTTATTGCTGTTGCAGATATTTGTGAGAGAGTTTTCTAAAATCTTGTTAATGGCCTCCACCGTACCATTAGCCTGTGGGTGGTAGGGAGTGCTCTTATGGTGCTGAATATGAAATTCTTCTGTCAAGGCCTCAATAGTGTGGTTTAAGAATTGTGTACCTTGATCGCTCATCAAAACTACTGGGCATCCAAATCTACTGATAATGTTTTCAAAAAGAAACTATGCGGCTGTAGCAGCATCACAATTTCTTACTGCTTTGGCCTTTTCCCACCTAATGAGGTACTCTGTGCCAATGATGATATATCTCACCCCAGTGCATTTTCCTGGTGGGGGTTATAGGACCCACAAAGTCTATAGCCCACTTGTCAAATGCTCGCAGCGTAACCTGTGGTTGCAGCGGCGTTTCATCTCATCGCGAGGGTTTTCCTACCCTTTGGTAGATATTGCAGCATCTGCAAAATTCCTTAGTGTCCTTATGCAATGTAGGCCACCATAATCCTGCAGCTAGGATTTTCTACGCAGTCGGATTTCCTTCGAAATGACCTCTTGCGGTTCCTGAATGTACCTCTCTGATGATAGCGTCTTTTTCATGCAGCATCACACATCTGCGCAGGACTTCATCTGGACCTAGCTTGTATAACTGTCCTGCGATCAGGGTGAAGTCTGCTTCTTTAACAACCAACTGCTTCTTTTGCTACTTAGTAAACTCGTCAGGTGCTAATCCTGTAGTGAGAAAGTGAATGATATCAGCATAGTAGTCGTCTGTGATCTAGATAGAAAACAATTGCGCATCCAACAAATTGTCCTCTAGGTTACTTGGCTCTTCTCCTAAGTCTATACTTGACAGATGATCAGGTTCGGCGTTCAATCTTCCTGGTTTTACAATGATTTCAAAATCATACTCCTAAAAGAGGAGTAACCATCTGTAGATTCTCCCCCCTAACACTGGCTTATTGACCATATACTTCAATGCGGAATGGTCAGTAAACATCTTGAACGAGGCACCCAATAGGTAGTGCCTGAACTTCTGCAGCACGTACACCATAGCTAAGCCTTGTCTTTCTATTTTGGTGTAGTTCTTTTCTGTTGTCGATAGCTTTCTGCTGGAATATGCGATAGGATGATCAATATCCCCTTCTCCTGGTTGCATTAAAACAACCCCTAGTGCGATGCCTGATGCATCCACATGTACATGAAACGGCTTAGTCTAGTCTGGAAATACTAGGATGGGCGATGTAACCATCTTCTCTTTAAGTGTGTCTAGGAACTGCTGACATTCCTCGTTCCATAGGAATTTTACATCTTTCTTTAACAATTTCTCCATTGGTGCTGTAATATTTGCGTAGCCCTTGATGAACCTTTTGTAGTACAGGGTATGACCAAGTACTGTCGTCAATTGCTTGACTAAGTTGGGTGCTGGAAGATTTACAATGATGGTGATCTTTGTAGGATCTACCATCAAGCCTTGTCTGCAAACATTGTGACCCAACAGAATACCAAATGGCGTACAGAATATACATTTCTTCAAGTTTAGAGAAATCTGGTACTGCCTAAATTTCTCTAACATTAGTCTTAAATTTTCTATGTGCTTGTCAATTAGTCCAAATATAGTCCAAGCATCAAAATAAACTTCTAGGAATTTATGGATGTATTCTTTAAATACAGCAACTACTACTCTAGAAAAGATAGCTGGTGCATTTTTAAGACCAAAGGGCATTACCGTATACTGAAATGAGCCCCATTCTGTTGCAAAGTTGGTCTTGGATCGATCTTCTGGATGGATTCTGATCTGATGATAGCTTGAAAAGCCATTAGTGAAGGAGTAGACCTCCTGTCCTCCCACGTTGTCTAACACCTCATCTATGAAAGGTGTCGAAAATGGATCATGAAGCGATGCATCATTAAGTTTACACATATCAACACAGATCCTGATGTCTCCTTTGGTTTTCTTTTCTTGTATGACCATGGGACTAACCCATTCACTCTCTTCTATGGGCTCAATGATGCCTGCTGCTAGCATCTTATCGATCTCATCCTTAATTTTTTCTTTGTAGTGCGGATTTAATCTATATGGACGCTACTTGACTGGTCTAGCATTCTCCTTCAATGGTATCCTCATTACTCCCAGGTCTCCAACTATTCCCTTCATCTCTATGAACTTGGTGGGAAATAGGCCTTGATAGTCATGTATCAATTCTGCAATCTATTCGACTATTTCATCGTTCCAATAGTCTCCAATAGAGGAAAAATTTGGTTCTGTGTCTGTGCCAATATTGATCTTTTTAATCTTGATGGGCTCTATGATTACTGGAATTTCTAACTATGGTCCCTCAACATCGCGAGTCCCTTCTGACTCCGAAATGTTGGTGTTGCGAGGATCCTCATCCTCGTCCTTTGGTTTTGCTTCAAAGTTATAACACTCGAGCGCATATTTTAGCTGGATGGACCACTCAGGCTGAGTCTATATTGATAAGGTACAATACTCAAATATCTTGATCTTTATTATATCTAGGGCCTGGTCAACACTTGGATACTCAGATTCAAAAGCGAAGGTGAGTAGAAAGCTGTCTATCATAAGTGGCCATGTAGTTGTTCCCTTGCGCAATTCAATATCTGTGTACCAGTTCCTTGGAACGTGAATGAATCGGTGAACCCATTCATCCTCGAGAATGTCCTACCAATTCTATTCACATGTCTGAATATGTGTCCTGGGGTCACTTTCTCCTATATATTTCTGCTGGAGATGCTCTCTGTTGATAGATAATCTGATCGCCATCAGTCTCTTAATATCATCCCATGATGCGATATTTTCTGTATGTGCATACCACCATCTTGCAGGTGTGGCTCGTACTGCAAGGTCCATAGCTGCGATCCTCTGCTCGTGAGGAATTTGTTGTTCAAACTGTTTGAGAAAGTCTTGGATATCTGTTAGACCATGAAACGATGGAATCCCATTGATCTCTGTGCCAATCCATCGCAGTGACTTAGTCAAGTATGTGCATCTGCATGCTGAAACTTCATGAAGTTTGTTTTGCCAGTTCTCTAGACCAACATCTGAATCTGATGTGCATGAGCTGTCGCATCGCCAACTAATGTTCCCTTCTATAGTCGGATTGATGTAGTCGCTCTGGTTCGCAGTCATCTGATAGAGACTCTCTATGTTACGTGCATCTTCCTCTGCTCGGATAGGTTCAATATATCTAGGACCCTGAAAAGGATCCAATGGTGCTATGACCTGGATTTGCGCGTCCTCAAAGGTCATTTGTCTTCTCTTTAGGTCGATAATGGCCATGTTACCGATCACCCAATCAATGCCTAGTAATGTTGGATATGGTCTACTATCACCAGTGATTTCTATAACTTCAAAGTCCACAAAGCTGCGAACTCCGTCAATGTCAACTGGCACTTGTGGTAATCGACTCAGGGGTGATACTCACTACTAATTAGCTAATCTCAGATGGATAGGTGATCTGACTAACTTAGGGATACCCATCTATTCCCATGTCTTCTTAGTCAGAACATTTACGTCTGATCCTAGATCTAGGATCACCTCATCCATTTCAAATTCTTCAACCTATGCTATGAGTCGCATCTCTCTTCCGGTTCTTGTATGTCCCATAATATTATGAACAACACGCTGTGTACTGCTCACGGAAGAAGATGGCTGACACTGATCTATGATGCACTGAAGTTCTCCGATAGCTTGCTCATTTCTTACAAGTTTTAAGCAACTCCGCAGGAAGGAATGTACACTTCCTTTCATCTCATCCTCATCGCATGTACCCGATGTGGTAGCCTGCGATATCTGTACAGGGCTAACGCCACAGGGTGCTTGCTGCGATATGCCCCTAGAAGACAGTACCTACAATCCTGATTGCATAGGGTCATCAAAGAAAGTCTTAGCTTCCTGAAATGTCTGTTTATTCTTCTGCAGGTCAAGTGGTGTTTCTTTGTTAGGAGCCCTGCACACCCCCTCCTGACCTGTGTTCTTTTCAGTATCCTGCGATGCCTCACTGGTGGAAACACTGCTGCGAGTCACAATGTTGACTCTTGGTTCTGGCTCTTCCTACTCAGCAGCAATAAGCTGGATGTTCTGGTGTGCTGCTGGCTTAGGTTCTCTGATCTTAGCTATCAAGGTAGGACACTCCTCTATAGTGTGATCATAAGATTTGAAATAGTTACATGTGGTGGTGGGACTCTGATAGTCTCTAGCATAATGTCCTACAACTCCACAGTTGTAGCAAGTAACTGGTCCACGACCACGACCAAAGACCTCTCCATGGCCAAAGCCTCCTCCACATCCTCATCCTCTGAATCCTCCTCCACGACCACCATAAGCCGGATCATGTTGTGGTCCTGCTGCTGGACCCTGTGTTTCTGATTAGACTCTATACAAGTCTTGCTTTGCTCTGACCATGAGATCATAGGCTCAGCAATTGTGTTCATCATGGCCTACAGACTTGTAGAAGATGCAGTATAAGTTTGTAGGTGTTTGCACGTACTTCTGAAGTAGAGGGCACTGGTGAGGTAGATGTCCTCTTGTTTTGCATATTTCATACCACGGCCCGTGGGTCTGTGGTAAGGGGTTAGGAGCCCCTATCGCTAGATATTCTACAAATATTGGATAGTTGTCTTTAGTATGGCCTTGTGCTTTACACCTTACGCACCATATGTCTTGCGCAACCTCTTTCCCTTTCTTAAGCTCATGCAACTGTAACGTGAAATTAGCCAACTGGTTTTGAAAATTTGTCATGCCTGTGCTGGTTTCTGCTAGAGGTGAAGCCTCTAGTTTCATCGCCATCTCCAATGTGTCATCCTGCATCTGGAGTTTCTGCTGCATTAATGGTAGTCTGATGTGAGGGAGCAGCACTGCAATAAACCATTCCTTATGCTGCTCTGGCGCAAACTCAAAGTTGACTTGGTCTATAAGGGCTTTGAATTTCTGATCAAAGTCCCACATTGACTCTGTAGGTAGCTGTTTGATGTCTTTGAGCTCTGTAATGCACTATGACTCAGACTTAGGTTTCTTAAACTCTTTAATCATGGCGGTCTTGATATGGACAAGTGTTCTGGATACTGTGGTATACTTCATATACCATGTTAAGGCTCGATCTCTTAGTGTGGTGACCAACTGTACAAGTTTAATGTTATCATCGTTGATCATTTTAATGGTCCACATGGCTTCACATAGA
Source organism: Pseudotsuga menziesii (assembly GCA_001517045.1). Taxonomy (NCBI): domain Eukaryota; kingdom Viridiplantae; phylum Streptophyta; class Pinopsida; order Pinales; family Pinaceae; genus Pseudotsuga; species Pseudotsuga menziesii. The sequence continues at coordinate 49,660 of LPNX010483440.1, forward strand.
AACCAATGCTGCTCTGGGTCCTCTTCCCCTATTCCCTTAATGATAGGTAACTTCATATCATCCCCCATTCTATTTCTACGTGGTGGATGTTGATTTCTTTCGTTACTACCACTCGACGGTGTAGGTGGAGGTGATGTAGTGATGGTAGGTACTATCTGCGAGCTACTGGATGGAGTTCCTATGGGATTTTTTTGAGTCCCGGTCTATTTCTATGGGGTGTAAGGGTGGTAAGGGATACCCCCTTCTATTCTTTCTGTAGTACTATGAATCTGTTGTCTAGTATTATCTGAACTGTCTTCAAATATGGGAGATCTGAAATCTACTTTATATTTATTTCCACTACGTGTACGTCCAATGTCATCAAAATCACTTTCAAACTCTTGTGACATTACTATCTTTACTTATTCATCTGAAACTAGATCCATTATTCCTATTTCATGTAATAACATCTTAATGGACAAGTTTAAATATTTTAGGTACTTACCACGATATCCTTTGAAAAAGTAGCGCTCAGCCTCGCTGAAGCTTTTTCTCTGTTCAACTGCAAACTCTGTGACGAAGCCTTCTAGCACACTCGTAAGCCAAAAGTCTAATGTCCTTGTAAGGGGATTATCGAGGTTCTTCACAGCCTAAATCAACTCTGGTGTCCAGATAATGTTTCTTTTCTTCTTGAATATGCTCGTATCAGTAAACTTTGATAACCAGTCGTAAAGCTCGTTCCCAAAGGTCGCAAAAAATATCGCATGCAAGTCTGTAACGATATGTTTTTGTACCCAGGCCTCTGTACTCAGCTTAGGACTCCTGTTCTCTCATTCAGAAAACTCTTTCTGGTTAGACCAAACCCAATGATTGAGTTCATCTCTAGTAGGCCGCCACCAGAACATGAATGCTCAGTTTGTTCAAAACCGGCAATGGAACCATTTGTTGGCTTGCATGGGCAAACCCGGATTATTATATTTAACCAATGACACCCATAGCTCACTGGCCCTTTCAGCGATAGACCACAGAGCGGCTTGAAGTCTCACCCGAAGTGATTTTAATGGGTTGGCCAAGGACTCAAGTGTCTTGGACCAGGTTCTGTGGCAGCCTGTGTGTCTCGTAGCTCTTCTGGGCTGCGAAATCTCTCTCTATCTGCGACGCGCAACTTCCTCTTACTTGCGATGACTCTAGTCCTTATTGCATTGCCGCACTTCAGGTAACGCGTAGCTCCTTCCTACGCTTATTCTTAACCACAGCGCACCACAGCTCCTCTACTGGTGCGATATCGCCTCCATGCGATATCCTACCGCTATGGCTCAGCGTGCTCAGTGCTACTCGTTCTGACTTACGGGACTCAATATACAAGGTTGCTTAACTCTACGACTCTTAACTATCTGTGATGAAATGAAGATAAACTCTTACACAAAATACTTATGGACTTCAACTTGCATTTATCTTCTATATTGCTATAAACTGAATAACGCATACATACATTAAATTGTAAACAAGGCCCATGTGATAACTGATAGATGCAACAAATAAACACAACACATAAATCAATCGCATAACACACGATTTTAACGTGGTTCACCTCCAAGATGGAAGTTATGTCCACAGAACTGTGTTTCTATTATAGCTCAGGGGAAGGTAAACACAATTCTGCTGCACCGCATATGCAGCTTGAGATCTTCTGGGTAACTCCACACATAGCCTGGAGCCCTTCTCTCTTAGATCCATTTTCTACTCTATATTGCACCTCTTACAATATACTCTTCCCTCTCTGTCGATCCCTGCAGATCGTTACATGCATGCTCTATGACCCAGCTACTGGTTACAGTAAGGTAACTACAGTTAATAACAGAACCAGAGCTCGGATTCTACAACTTGTCTAATAATCAACCAAATGACTAACAACCCCACGAACCCTTTTACAATACAAAATATATCCCTTTATAGGTGGCCTGAAGGTCTTGCCATTACAACACTGTCGGCCTTTCCCAACAGTAACCCAAAACCCTAACTAGTGACAGTCGGCATATCTGTACTTGAGGTATCCGCTTTCCGTCACACCACAGCTCTCTGCAGTCTTCCATGCTTCCCGACGCTAACCATGGGTACTGTGCACTGCTTCCCTACTTCTGTCCTTCGTCTTCAATACCTCGGCCTCGTTTCTCCTTTTCCTTTATGAGGGTAGTTGAGCCCTCCTGTCTTCGTCGCTGCCTTCAATGCAGTGGGTGAGCTCTCTCTTCTCACCTGCTCAGGTACTATCATCTTCCTTGACTTCTCTGTCCTAAAAGTCACGATTTCCGACTTTGCTCTACAGCTAGAAACATGCTACGGCGTCGTAGCTCTACCTTATCTCCTCTCCGCCAAAACTATCTATCCGCTCACTGACAGCTTCTTCTGTAGCTGTGGGACCTTGCTCCAACATCTCTAGGCCAGAGGGGAAGTCTGTCGTGACTTCCAAGTGGATCTACAAGATCAAGCATGCTGCAGATGGCAGCATAGAGAAATATAAAGCAAGATTTGTGGCTCATGGCTTCTTTGAGAAAGAAGTAATATATTATGAAGAAACTTTTGCACCTGTATCCAGATACACTTCCATCATATTGGTACTTTCTCTGGCTACAGTGATGAAATGGAAAATACACTAGATGGATGTCAATACTACTTTCTTGAATGGGGTGCTACAGGAGGAAGTGTATGTGGAGTAGCCACTCAGTTTTGAGACACATGAGAGGGAGATTCATGTGTGTAAATTGAAGAAATCCCTGTGCAGTTTGAAGTAGGAATGCAGGACATGGTACGACAAAATTGACACCTTCCTAATGAGTTTGGGATTTACCAAGAGTAAAGAAGATTCCAATATTTACTACAAGATTGAAGAATTGAATCTAGTAATAATCCTACTATATGTAGATGATCTATTCGTAACAGGTATGGATGTGTTAGAATATAATCCATTGGGATTATTGTAAATAAATAAATAAATAGGAATATGAATAGTTGCATAGGAAGGTGAAAAGGCTGGTTCTCAACCGCCACATTGTAATGTATAAATAAATGTTTTAGCCATGAATAGAATTGAATCGGGAGTTATTACCAATAGTGGTATCAGAGCTTGGCTTCCTGTTTGCTATAACTCCTACCTGCTGCATTTCAATCCTGACATTCTGCTTGCCAGTCCATTGCCAGACTGCTCCATCAATCTTCCAGTTTGTGTGCATTACTCCTCTCCCAGCCTGCGTGCATTCATTATGTGCGTTTATTCTCTGCTATGATGTTGTGATACCTAACCCTAATTTTCTGTCGACTGCTGCGTTTTTGGAATTGTTGTGAATTCCTTCCTGGTTGAGTGTTTGCTAGGTGTTGAGGCTTTACTGCACGGATACTATTGTATTTGGTTTGATATAGATGTGCACCATCACGAGTTGTGCACCATCACCATCACCATGGAGATATTCTGAGCCTGCGACTTGAAGAATGCGTGGAGACTTCTCCTCGAGAAAATGATGTGCTGGTATGTGTGTGCTGCGTGAGTTTGAGGTTATATATTGAATCTATATGCTGCCTTGTGGGGACTAGAGATACCGACCAATCTATTTGTGCAGCTTGTGGGGACAAGAATAAAGAATCCGAGGTCATGATATCCTGCGATTTGTGTGAGAGAGGGTATGCACACTGTTCCAAGTTTTCACACAGCCATAAAGAGATTTCAGTAATCACCACTGAGAGTAGTTGGTGATTGAAGTCGTTTTGATGAGATTGAAGTCGTGTTGGAGATTGAAGTCATAATTGTGAGAGCCCAGTTCATGTAATTGTGAGAGCTGCAATCGCCTAACCAAATCCTAGGTATCTGCGTGAAGACGTGATGTGTATCGTAGACATTCTCTTCTGCGTGAAGATTTATTAACAGCTCCAACACATTCTTGAATGTGTATCACAGACATTCTCTTCTGCGTCAAGATTTATTAATAGCTGTGTTCTTTGGACTAGATTGTACATACCAGCACATAAGTGAAGACAATTTTTACTGCTCTTTTCCATAGCCTCCAGCGTGAATACCAGCCGGGAGGTAAACGAAAAAAAAAACCCTAATTGTACCCTATGTATTTATGTGAAGGCTCCATTCACCTACGATTACCTGGGCAGTTGGAAGATTGCTATTGTGCTGACCCTTGCACTATATACAAGCTGTATGAGCCATGATCATTGTATATATGTTGAGAACTATTTCTATTGTGCATATGCGTGCATGCTATGTATGATATGTTTGTAGAAAGGAGAGATGGTTGGTATCTCCCCCGACAAGAACGGGACCAGTCTTTTGACTATTTTATTACATGCGGTTAAGGCTCTTCACCCTTCTCTGCGTTGAAACTGATGTGTTGAAGCTGATGAGAATTGCGCATGAAGACTTGAAGACCGTTGCTGGTGCTGTTCCATTAGTATTGACTGCATAAACCCTAATCCTTGTGCGTGAAGGAAAAAAGGCAGATTATAACTATTTAGAATTCAGTCCTTCAGGCGCCTCTCACGTCTGTCTCACTTGGTTCTCCCCAATCGTTCTGCTTGGCTTGCTTCTTTTTGTCATCTCTACCAGTATATGATGCAACATGATCAATGTGTATTTAATATGCTACGTATGAGTTCTTCTATACCTAATATGTAACCACGCTCTCTTGACTTAGAGAGAAATGAGAGAACTCTTTTGATGCTGCGATTTTCTGAAGAGATCATCGTGGTTGAATGATATTATATTGTGACTGATATATAATGCTTGCTGCAACTGCAATGTGAATATTGATTTATGCTGAAGAATAATAGCTACATGGAGTACTAATTCAAGGAGAATGAACATGCTGCGTGTTTGGCGCATTTTGGATATATGAGACTGAACCTGTGGAACTGCCTATGAGCCTGTGTAATTCTGAATACTGAGACTGATATATTGCATTTTGATACTGAGACTGATATATTACTCGTGATTGATATATTTTTTATATTGAAGAAGCTTGTGTATGCTCACCTGAAGCTTGCATTGTATTAACCTTGGCAGAGACTGTAGACCTGCAAGGTTATTGTTTTTTTTTCTCTATTTCTCTTTGTAAATTACACTAACAGTTGTAAAAATGCAATCTATAGCATCTATTGTTGGTGATGTCCTCACTGGCAAAGAAACATATCCAAAATGGTCTAGAAAGATCAAGAAATCAAGCGAGTCTGTTGAAGAATCCCTTGAATTTGTTCAGAAAACAAAGAATCGGTCCAAAGACCCTTCCAAGGGAGATTGCAGCAAGAGAGGACAAGGAAGGAGAAACTTCAGAGGCAGAGGGGGCAGAAACAAAAGATCATATTTGTAGTGCAAGTGTTGTGGAAAGACTGGGCACACATCAGATCAGTGTTGGGCTTCGTGGGACTCCATCAAAAACAAACATAACCAGAAGAAAGATGACCAAGATGCTAGTAAATCTTCTGATTCTTGTATTGTTGCACATTGTAATCTTGTAATTAATGAAATGACTTCTCTTTCATCTTATAAAGATTGTTGGCTGCTTGATACTAGTGCAACATCACACATGACATTTAGAAAATACTATTTTGAAGAACTGAATGAAACAATAGATGGCATAGTTTACTTTGCAGATAAGTCAAGTATTAAACCAAATGGAATGGGCACCATTCGACTGAAGATGCCTGGATTCCCTGATTTCTTGTTGAAGAACGTTCTCTATCTTCCAGATTTGTAGAGAAGCCTGCTGTCCATGGTAGATATTCAACAGCAAGGCCATTCCATCCACATGTTTGATGGAATCGTTGAAATAAGAAAGTCCTCTCACAACCAAGTCATCATGACTGGATACGAATATGGAAAGCTGCTGAAGCTCAAGGGTTCATCCGCAATATTTCAGAACTATGCCTACCTCTCTCAGCATGGAGAAGGTAATATGTCATCTAGCTCATTGTGGCATGCAAGATTTGGCCATCCAAATTATAATAGTCTTCGTTTGTTGAGAAATAATGGTGTATTTGGCTTGCCCACCATTCCCAAAGAGAAGAACAAATGTGATGCATGTATATTAGGGAAACATAGTAAGCTGCCATTCCATGAATCTAATTTTAGAGCAAGTAGGAAATTAGAATTAGTACATTTTGATTTATGTGGCCCAATGCCAACTCCTTCAGCAAATGGGAAAAAGTATTTTATGACACTTGTTGATGACTACTCAAGAATGTGCTGGATTTACTGTTTAAAGACAAAATCAGAAGCATTTCAAACATTCAAAGACTTTCATGCATTGATAGAAAAACAAGCACAATCAAAAATTGATACACTTCGTATTGATAATGGGAAAGAATACACTTCAAATGCTTTTGAAAATTATCTTCGCCAACATGGAATTGCACATCAGACTACAGTTCCCTACAATCCTCAACAAAACGGTGTAGCAAAAAGAATGAATAAAACCATAATGAATATGGTTCGCTCAATGATGTTTTTCAAGAATGTAAAATTAATGTTTTGGGGTGATGCAGTGAAATGTGCAGCATATTTGAGAAACATAAGTCCCTCAAATGCTCTTGATAACAATACTCCACATGAAATGTGGTTTGGCCATCTCCCTTCAGTCAGGCATCTCAGAGTTTTTGGTTCCACCTATTATGCCTTGATTCCAAAGGAGCAAAGAAACAAGCTTGGTGCTCGAAGCAGAAGATGCATTTTCCAGGGGTACGAAGAATACTCCAAGGAATACCGTCTATATGATGAGGTAAACAAGAAATTTGTTATTTCCAGAGATGTCATTTTTCTTGAGACTAATAAAAATGAACAGTCCATTGAGAGACAGCTTGATCATTTGGAAAATTATCCTCATCCAAAGACATATTCTGAAAATGAATATGAAATTCCAAACCTTGAAGGGGGGATTCCTATTTTGGATCAACGTTTGGAATTTCCATATGAAGCACCAACTCCCCTACATGAAGAAGTTCCTGCTACTTCACTTGAACAAGAGGTTCAACTAGATGATGTGATTGAGAGAATTGAAAGACTCTCAATCAATGATGAAGCACCACCAGCTAATCAACCAGGACCATCACGAAAGATTCCTAAATGGGCCACAAAGACACTTGAAAGTGTCCATCCAGATGAAGTTGGAAAGACGGGAACGAGAAGTTCAAAAAGACATGGAGGAGAAGCAGATAATTCAGGTGATGACATGGATGTATCATTTGATTGTGAATTTAATTTATCTGCTAACTTTGAACCAACTTCCTTTGAAGAAGCTTCTACTCGTGTTGAGTGGAAAGAAGCTATGCAGAATGAGTATGATGCACTCATAAAGAATGGAACTTGGAAGCTGGTTGACCCTCCAGCTAGAACCAAACCAATTGGCTGCAAGTGGGTGTACAAGAACAAATACAGATCAAATGGCTCACTTGAAAAGCACAAACCGAGGCTTGTAGCAAAAGGCTATGCACAGAAAGAAGGAATTGACTATGAAGAAACATTTTCTCCTACAGCAAAATGGGCTACCATCCGAACCTTGCTCTCTTTAGCTGCTTAGAGAGGGTGGAAAGTTCATCAAATGGATGTGAAGAATGATTTCTTGAATGGAGACTTGAAAGAGAATGTCTTCATGTCTCAGCCAGAAGGCTTTGTTGTGAAAGGAAAAGAACAAAAGGTATGCAAGCTTGTCAAATCCTTGTATGGCCTAAAACAAGTGCCTTGCGCATGGTATGAAAAGTTAACCGAGCATATTTTGAAGTTAAATTTTTAACATTTTGATCTTGATGATGCAACACTGTGTATAAAGAAAGTTGGAAGATCTGTTGTGTATCTTGTGGTGTATGTAGATGATCTTTTGATGACAAGGAACAATGAGAGCTATATATCATCCATAAAGAAAGATTTGAAAAAGATCTTTGAAATGACAGATATGGGACATCTCCACTATTACTTAGGAATTGAATTCACTCAACATCCTAAGTACATATTCCTATCTCAGAAAAAATATGTTGGAGAACTACTAAACAAATTTTGCATGACAGAATGCAACCCTATATCTACTCCAATGGAATAGAAAATGAAGCTCACATCAAGCGAAGGAAAAGAATTTGAGGATGCGACCAAGTATCGACAACTTGTAGGAAGCCTTATCTATCTTACAACAACTAGACCAGATATTTCTTATGTTGTTGGCATACTTTCAAGGTTCATGCATAAACCTTGTGAAGGACACTGGTCAGCTGCAAAAAGAGTTCTAAGATACTTGAAGGGGAATCAAGATGTTGGACTCAAGTACTCTAAGTGGATGAATTCAAACTTATTGGGTACTCAGACTCATATTTTGATGGTGATAAGGAGACAGGAGTATCAACTTCTGGATACACTATGAGTCTTGGATCAGCAGCTGTCTCATGGAGATCATGCAAACAGTCAGTTCCAGCAGATTCAACAACAGAAGCAAAATATGTGGCTGCAGCTGAAGCAATGAAAGAAATAGTATGGATCAGGAAGATACTTGAAGATTTGCAAGAAAAACAAGAGAACTCCACTCCATTGTTGGTCGACAATACTTCTGCAGTCAAGCTGGCTAAGAATCCTAGACCCCATTATCGAACCAAACACATCAACACAAAGCATCATTTGATTTGACATCATGTAGAGGCCAAGACAGTCCATCTTCGACATTGTTCCACAAATGATCAAGTTGCAGACATCTTCACCAAAGCGCTTGGACGAGAAAAGTTTGAAAGATTCAGAAACATGCTCGGACTTACGAACACCCCTTCGGATTAAGAGGGGGATTGTTAGAATATAATCCGTCAGGATTATTGTAAATAAATAAATAAATAGGAATATGAATAGTTGCATAGGAAGGTGAAAAGGCTGGTTCTCAACTGCCACATTGTAATGTATAAATAAATGTTTTAGCCATGAATAGAATTGAATCAGGAGTTATTACCAACAGGATGGATTGATTGCTGATACGAAGAGGAAGCTTGCAGCTGAGTTTAATATGAAGGACTTGGGTATGATGCACTACTTTCTAGGCATGGAGGTGTGGAAGAATGTAGATGGAATCTCCCTAGGACAAGGGAAGTATGCAATAGAGATCCTGAAGATATTCAGGATGATAGACTGTAAGGCCATGACCACACCTGTGGAATCAAACCTAAAGCTATTGAATGATGCTTCATCAGAGACACTTGATGCTATGATGTATCGTTAGATGATTGGGTCCTTAATGCACTTGATGAATACAAGACCAGATATTTTCTTTGCTATGAACACATTGAGCCAGTTCTTGACAGATCCTAGACATGTTCACTTGACTGCTGGGAAGCATATTCCGAGGTACCTGAAGGGTATAGTTGATTATGGACTCAAGTATGAGGTAAATCAAAATATTAACCTAGAGGGTTATGTTGATTCAAATTGAGAAGGCAGTGCCCTTGATAGAAAGAGCACTTCATGGTGTTTCTTCAGTATGGGATCAGGTGTGATCTCCTGGTTTAGCAGGAAAAAGTCTTGCATGGCACTAAGTACAGCTAAAGCAGAGTATATCATAGCTTGTTCTGCTAGTTGTCAAACATTATGGCTAAGGAAGATATTGTCTGATTTGTTTGATCTCCAATTGGATGCTACTTGTATATATTGCGATAGCCAGAGTTGTGTGAAGTTGTCTAAGAACCTGGTGTTCCATGACAAGTCAAAGCATATCAATATCAAATATCACTATATCAAGGATATGGTGCAGAGAGGAGCAGTGAATCTCCAGTATGTTACGACGGATAAGCAGATATCCGATGTGTTGACCAAGCCATTAGACAAAGTGATGTTTGAGTACTTCAAGGAGAATCTTCGTGTTCTCTAAATCGAGATTCCTTCCAAGGGGAAGGGATGAGTCCGTGAGCCATTCTTACATGTTGAGAGGATTGGTTCCTTCCATGATCAAATATAAGCATTGAAGGCCATTCTCTGAATGGAGGCACCTGGTCAGTTACCAAGAATACTCAGCTTAGTGTTGAGACACCGTTCTCTGGGAGAATGGAGGCACCTGGTTAGTTACTAGGAATACTCAGCCTAGATCTAAGAGCCATTCTAATATGACTGTGGGATTGGCTCCCACATGATCAGATGTAAGTGTAGAGCCCTTCCATGGATGGTAGTAATTGTGTCCTACCATGCCACTGGTTGTAAGCATTGTGCCTTTCCATAGATGATAGTAGGTGTGTCCTATCATGCTGGTGGTTGTAAGTGATATTCATTTTAACATATGGTAGTAGGTATGTCCTACCATGCTGGTGATTGTAAGTGTTGGGCCTTTTCACAGATGGTAGTAGGTGTTCCCTACCATGTTGGTAATTGTAAGTGTTTGGCCTTTTAACAGATGATAGTAGGTGTGTCCTATCATGCTGGTGAATGTAAGTGCTAGGCATTTCTGACATGGCTCTTGGATGTTTTCCTCCCATGGTAATATGTGAATGTTGGGCGTGCGTTTTTGACATGTATATTGAATGTGTTCCTCGCATGGTCATATGTAAGTGCTAGGCGGGCCATTCTGACTTAGGATCAGATATAAGCGCCGAAGAAGACCTACATGGAGGCTAGGCCTACAACCAACATGCAAAAGGGTTGGATCTGTAGAACTTCCTATGACGAGAAGAATTGAGAGATAGCACTTGTGATGATGATTCATCAGAGATGATCCAGATCTAGAGATGATACAGATCCCGTGATGATCCAGATTGAGAGATTATCCATATCCAGTGATGTTCCAAATCCAGAGATGATCCATATCCAGTGATGATCTAGATCCAGAGATGATCCAGATCCAGTGATGTTCCATATATAGAGATGATCCAGATCTAGTGATGATATAGATCCAGTGCTGATCTGGATATGAAGATGACTTGAAGATGAATATAACTTTATGTTAATCCAGATAATACAGAGAAGAAGACTTGTGCTAATAAATTGTGTCGAGAGAATACCTTCCTACTTAAGAGGGAGTGTTGATGTATTTGTAACTTTGGAATGTATTCACTTGTATAATTTATGTATTGTACTTCGATGTTTATTCTTGGAAGTATTTGTAATGTAATTGAGTCATGTCATGCCCCAATGTTCCTATCGGAGGATTCAATAATATAAACAAGTCATGTAAAGTCATAGAGTGTAACCCTCCCTATTTTTCAAGGGTTAAAGTCCCCATAGTTGTGGGGCCCAAAGTTTATTAGGCTCTCCTAGAGAATTCAGCCCTAGTGAGTTACTGTTAAGTCAGGAATTAGTATAAATAGAGAGTGAGCCTCTCTATTTAACAAACATTCACTCACACTCGATTGTAGCGCATAACTAAGAGAGAAGAAGTAACTGGGACAAGAGAGAGAGAGAATACTACTATTGGGACATCATCTTATTGTTTTGGGTTTTACTTTTGGTGTTGATTCTATCTCTGAGGAAGTTGTGGGGTTTTCTCCTTTATGGTTTCCCTAAGGAAAAACTTTGTGTTCATTATCTTTTATGTTTGATTGGTGTTCTTGCTATTCTCTTAGATAAGATCCTAAGATCATAATGTTGAAATAGATAAAAATATAACAACATGTTGTTGTATTTTCTCTTTCCTGACCCATGTTCAGTCCCTTATGCTTAACGCAACAATCCCAAGATATCAGCCCGACAGAGTAGAGTGCAGTCGGCAGCAACTGTGACATAGATGTCGCCTCATCCGAGATATATATCTTGATGGTTAAATAACAAAAAAGGGTTAGTTTTGTTACTTTGTTTAACAAGGTTCTCAATGAATCCTATGGGTGGATTAATTATGCTTATTTTGTATAGTTAGACTACAACCCAACTTCTCTTATGAAATTGTTTGTGACAAGAGTCTTAGAGAAGCATAATTATTTTTAACAGGTACAATACTTGATATACATCTATTCATTCATAAGAAAAAATATAATGATCCATTCAATGCATCATTTACACATGTATCTCAAACACATTCAACATTCACATATATACACAAAATATAATTTGGAGACCCATTAGAGAAAAAACCACAAGGTGCTCTTCATCTGGCATGAGAAATATATGCACCTTTTGTTTGTGTACTAAGCTATAGACTCTGTTCCAGATATTTATAGAATATTTCCTCCTCTCATGTTGTCTGATCTTCTCTTGTCTCTCTTCCTACTGAGCTTCACTAATGATCTGCACACATCCTACATCGACTCTCCTATCCTATACTTCTATGCAATCAAATTCATATTCTTCAACTTTTATAAACGTATCAACACTAACAGACAAAAAAATACAAAGAAGATAATAGTAGTGAATAAAATATTAGAGATGCTAACCCGCATACACCTTCGGTTCCTTATTTTATAGTCTCTGTTACTGACTTGTTATAGACTTGTCTACTGTCATTTTCTCAGCTGACTTCTTATACTTAGCGAATAGGTTGTATTTCCTATTCCAGTAACACCTAACAGGAGCCACTAATGACCTGAATTACAAATATACCTTCGTACATGTGGTTTTTGTCATATTTTATAAAAACATGTACTCATAATCTTTATTTCCTATCACTTTCTAACTGTTACACCTTACTGTCATTTTCTAGTTGTTCTGTCACTTTCTCAGCTTTGCATGCCTTCTAATATTGTTATTCAATCCAATCTTCCATTGTTACATTCCTTCCTTCTATCGAGGCTTCCTTTAATGTTGTGGCTTCCTCTTCTTCTTCCTTCTTTTTACTACTTATGTCGCAGCTCTTTTCCCTTCTTCTTTATCTCTTCTCCATGCTTAGGTAGAATTCAAAGTGAATTATACCTTCCTTTTCCTAGGCCGAACAATCCCCCAACATTCACCTTTAGCTCATCCTGAGCCACTCGAAGATATTCATCAATGTTTTCCCTCATGCTGATTTTACTCTAAAAATATTACATGATTTTTGCCACTCGCTCTACTTATGTGCACTTCTTCCTCTGTATTTTGCATTTTTTTCAGTGCGTCAGAACTGACATGTTTCAGAATGATCATTTTTATTGTTTTCAATGTGTCATGCACCTTCAGATGCATAGGCTGATGATGCATGTATTTCTTTCCCCTTCATCCTGTAGCTCTTCCACCTTTTCCACATGGTGTTGTTGTTGTGTGCATGACATTGTTGCTTGTTGCTGCAATTTCCTCATCACCGTTTCCTTAGCCATTTTTTGCACTAAGGGTAATTTCTTTATTTCATTCCTTATGTGCATAATATTTTCTTCCGAGAGAAGTCATCTCATTTGCAATTTTATATGATTTATCATCATCCATAGTGCTTACCAATTCCAACATAGTTGAGCAACAACCTTTGCACATATCCTTTATGCTTATCCGATTTTCTTCGCAACTTCAATTGTTGCTTCTCTTATTTCATGTATTACTTGCAGGGTGTGCTTGGTTTTGTTTAGTTCCTTAATATTTGTGACCTTCTTCCTAAGGTCAGTTGCTATCTTACCTAGTTGAGTGAATTTGGTAGTTGGTGCCATTTCTTCTGTTATTTTGTCTTGCAAGTAATATTTATTAATCAAGAATGGTGGGAATGTCTTTAGCCTTTTAACTCTTTTGAAATCAATACCCTTGAATTTGATACAAATGTATGGATAAAATAGTAAACATTACCATGGAAAGGAAACATGCATTCAACTAATAATATATCGAAAGGACAACTAAAATATCTTATTATAAAACCTAATCAAAGATCCTTAGAGGGACATCTATTACACATTATAAGAAATCAAATAGAATGTATTGACCAAGTCCTCTAATGACATATTAAACTCTTTATAACATGGAAATACAAATACCATGGAATTACACTAACGTGTTTCCTATGTATTTACTTTATAATACATTGTTTGGTTTCAATGTAAGAGAATTTCCATATTTCAAGGGATTTAATGACATTGTTTTTTCCAAAATTGTAATAATGAAGCACTAGAGCACTAACAACACAATAATGAGACAATAGGACCTAGATTTATAGTTGAAAAAATAATCAATCTATGTGGTAAAAACCCCACTCTCAAAGATGCATGGTTGTGTTTCCATGTTCTAGATCAAATTATAGAAAAGACTCTTGAAATACAAAAGATCCATACAAATGGTCCTATTGAAACTCATAACTCTTCAATATTCTTCATATAGAGCTTATTTTAACAAGAAACAAAATCTTACTAAATCACCACAAAGCACATATTGAAAGTTTAAACAAGTTGAAATATCACTTACAACTCACGTGAAGACCATAAAAAAAGTAGGAGTTATTTGATATGCCATAATCTAAGTACTTATTGTGAATATGTCATCTCATATCACTCAACTCATAATGTTAGTTTCCTTTATGGAGTAAAATAATAAGTGTAAATCTTTCGTACTTAATTTAGAATTCCCATTTCATTAAATATAGACATAGTAAGCAAAATATGGACTAGAAAGGTGCAAAATCATGCTTCCAAGCACCCCAAAACGTCCATAAACTGCAAAAATGGGTCTGAAAAGTGCAGTTTGAAATTGCATAAGCACGATTTTAGAATCATTTTGAACCCCAAAATGATATTATGGATTCAAAAAGTGTAATTTTTTATTTGGAAAGTGCATTTTTTTATTAAAAAAATGTGATTTTTTATTCAAAAAGTGTGTTTTTTTAATACAACAAGTGTGATTTTCAATCCAAAAAGTGTGTTTTAATTCAAAAAGCATGATTTTATATTCAAAAAGTATGTTTTTCAATTCAAAATCTGTGATTTTTTATGAAAAAAACATGTTTTATTATCTCATAAATGAAGTTCTTAATTCCAAATGTGAGGATTTCAATTCTATAATTATGATTCTTGATTCTATCAAATGTCAATTATAATTTTATGGATCTAAACATTGATTTCAAATATGTGGTTTAATCTCATATCTTACCTGCATTTGAGAAATGTACATTCAAATGGTTCTTTGATCCTTCATTTTCTACATATGATACACCACACTATCAATGCAATGATTGTCTACATGAGATTATTCAAATTAGTTTATTGCATATTATGAACCTTAAATAGTTATAAATTACCACCTTAGTAATATTATGCCTTGATGGGGGTGGAAGGCGTAGGTAGGGTGACCTTCTACCCAAGAAGAAATATCAAAGTTCAGTTTTCATGGGGTCTAAGTAGTGAAATAAATCGCTAGGTGGAATTTTACACTCTCCTCCAAGGTATTTTCTTACAATGACAACATGGGAAAGAATATTTCATAATCTTGGGAGATTTAAAATGAGTGATCAACCATTTTTAAATTAGGAATCTTCCCAAGGATATGAAATTGAGAACCATATTCCTACGGATCCAACAAAAGGTGCTAGCTTTTCACCGGACCTTTTTCCTTTCACATCTTAATATAAGACACCTTAAATGTGGATATGGATGCCAATTTGGCCACCAAGGACATGGTATAATTTCTTAGAATATGTGAATAGTCTTGTTCTCCGCCAATCCCTTGATTTGGATTATGGTTTAGGGACTTTGTACTATGAGAAATAAAAAGGATATGTTTGTATCAAACCTCTGCATATAACTAATATGAGAGACTCCATAAAACCCATCATAGATTCCACATAAAAATACAATGGAAAAGTGACACATGGGTTCTTAAGAAGCATAATTTCCACTGAGTTAAGAAGGCCATATCATCATGGTAAATCACATATCCACACACATAGTGTGTGTAATATAGGTAAGTTCTGGATTCCCCTTTGTACTCCCCTTGTCTTTATATCGATGCATATTTAATGACTAAGTTCAAGGATGATGGATAGGTAGTATTTGGACCCACCCATTCAAGTTATGAAGTATACATTTACTCCACATAAACCACGATGAAGGTGCGATTTAAGATGGCCATTAATGGAAAATACGAAGAAGGTGATTCTATGGAGATGTAAATCATATCACATGAGTAAGATAATAGTTGAAATAAAATATTGAAGGGGTTCATAGGATTAGAATAGGATTAAAAGACAATCAATGTGGAAAGGAACATATCAGATACAAAGAGGACACACAATTGATAGAAATCATGGCCTAATGGGAAAACCTACATGACATCATATAGTTAACAGGTCAAGGAAGGATAGTACTAGAGATATGAATAGACTGTAGGAGATGACTCATCACACTAGATATCACATGGTAAGGTAGGCACTTGACATGATAAGGAAATAATGTTTGAAGTGATTAATATGTACATGCAGATGCCACTATGCATTGATAACATTTTTTATTCATGGAAGTTAATTGATCCAAATAGGAGCATGATGAAAGATGAATGTATCACAATAATGGTAATAAATTGTCACTTTGAGTTTAAATTATAGATTAATTTGGCTAGTATATCATCCCATTTTCCTTGGTACCTTGGAACCCTCTGTTGGAGAGAGAAAAAGAACATAAATTGGTTGAAGCAATGCCACAAGGAAGAAGATAAAATGAAAATTGTTTCTTGCAACATGTCCTTCAAATGGTCAACTCAAATTTCCAGGACCTAGGCCAAGGTTTGAGATACCTTTCTCATGAATGGAAAAAGTAACATCGGGAGAAATAAACTTTCCATTCCCAAGTGATTTAGGATTGGGCGCAATACCAAGAGCATCATTGACAACAAGAACAATTTTTTTATTTTTTATTTTTTATTTTTTGCTGAAACTGAAATGGAAAAAACAAGAATTATAAGATAACATTGAAAGTCTCTATTCTTGAGAAAGAAATCAAATTCCTCCATGCAATGGTTAAATATTTAGAAGAAGGAATTCCTTCTCTATAATTGGGCTTCCTTAATCCTTGTTAGTACGATCCTTAGGTGCATTAAGAACAACCAGTAACATACAATTTTTTCTCCAAAGAATAATCAAATAAGGTTTTAAATTTTATATTAGTCTCTTATGTAGGAATTCATATGTAAAGAATATTTTTTTATATATAAATTATCTAGTATGAATAGAAAGTAGCAGAAGGACTCTTCATGAAGATAAAATTTGATAGCTTAACCTTTGGAATTTTGTAATTTTTTTGTCTGAGGTTTCTCAGTAGATATTTGAATGCAAAATATTTAACCATTTGTGTTAAAAAGGTATGAGTTTGTATTACCATCCTAAAAATAGAAAATACACATACACAGATCTTGAGTCTAGGTTGACATCATTGAAAAAATCATCCCAAACTCAAATCAAGTTCCATAAAATTTCACCCCTTAGAAGACCTAGAAATATCCAAACTTCATTTATTGACTAGATGATAGTTAGAATGAAGATTGAATCGAGAGGTATAAATATAGATTATAAAAACTTACAAAGGTGTGACACATCCTACATCCAATTAATTTAAAAATTAAACATTTAGAGGCATAGAATACATGCTACATGAAATTTGTTTGAAAAATTAACTACTTGGTTGTGGTTCATTGTGTCGAGGGGGTCATCCCTACGCCTCTTCTCCAACTGAATGAATATCTCTTACTTGACCACTATCGATACTACCATGTCCACGCCTTCTTGATGTTGAGATAGACGAAAGTAAATTCCCAACAATAAATCAAGTTTTTGCTCAAGATGATCGATTTTGAAACATATGTTGGCCACTTTACCTTGAATCTCAAATCATATATTCCCATGTTCTTATACCAAGTGAAAGATAAATATTCCCTCATCCTAATAATTGTATGTAGGTGTCCAATTTGAGATCCTTGTGGGAGATTACTCACCATTTTTTATTTCTTTTGTCTCAAGACCAACTATTTGAACAATACCCTACAAATGAGGAGTCTGCACCACTTAAGTGATCTCAAAAAGAGTCAAGGTATTATCTTCCATACAAACCATGCAATATACCAATTGGAAATCATTTTCTTATTTGGTTTGTTGTCTTCCATCGATTTGAAAGGATTCAACAATTGTTTGGATAGCTACATCTAGTTGTGATTCATCATTTCGTTTTCGCATGATATTTTCAAATAAGGCACATGTTGACATTTGTGTCCAACACTCCTCATAGGTTTCATGACATAGGTTAGACCCCTCTCATATATCTTAAAATTAGTGATTGTAGTGGAGATTAATTACTGTGAGATTTGTTCTAATGACAATTGCACTCAAGTTGTTGAAATTATATGTCAATTAATTCCCAATATTAAATTTTCAACCACGAAGGTCGTAACCTTCAAGGAACAAGCACCGTATGTTCAGGACTAGATCCTAATCTAGCCTAATCTAAATGACCAATTTATGGAAAACAAACTTCTATTGATAAATAAAATAAGAAAATGAACATGACCTCAATTAACTAGAAATAATATAACACCTTAGGTTGAAACCTATTATAGTAAATCCATATCTCATTTTAACCTTCCTTTGGTGATTGAAACTCTGAAAAATTAAAGTGCAGGAATCCAAAGTAGATAAATGAAATTAAGCACAAAAATAAAAGAAACTACATGAAGACTGAATTAAAACAAACTAGCTAAAGGAAAAAATATTTAACAAACATGAAATTAAATCTAACTTTAAACTATGAAAATGAATTGTCTGCGAAAAGATACACCCAAGGAATGAAGAAGGGAAGTAGTCGAATATAATGAAAATGAAAATGTTGTCAAGTTAACCTTGTTTTCCATTATGAAATTATGGAATGACATTTCTTTGCAATGAAATCCACTTAGTATTATATGTGTATTCACAAAACAATTATAACACTCATAAAAACAATGGCACTTAACATGTTACAATGTAATTTTATACAATAGTAAAAAGATATAACATTATATATATTTAAAACATTAAGATGATATTTCTAATAACAAATAAAATAAATAACTATGATAAGATAATGATAAAAACAACCATATAACGATTATGAACTATGATAAATAATGTTATGTTACAATAATTCATATATAATAAATTAACCAAATTTGCAAGGATGACACTCAAACTATGATAAACATGCATCACTCAACATAATGACAGATTTAAATAGTTGAAGAGAAAATTACATTTAAAATTAGTGTATTGCATGCAAAATAGTGAACTCCAAAAAGGAAGGCACAAGAAAAGAAGGCAATTCCTGAATCGTGGATGTATGAAATGGTTTAATAAATTATATTGGTAAAGAGACAAGGAAGTTTTTGGAATAAATTTGCTAGCATGGCGAAAAGAGGGATATTGGTAAATGATGCTCTATTCTAATTGTGTTTGTGTAATAATTGGATGTGGGAGTGCCAAAATGAAAGTGCTAGAATCATAGGTGCTAGAATATGCAGTGAAAGGATGTGCGGTACAGGAACAAGCTACAGTGTGGGAATGAATTCTAGAGATGAAATACATAGTGACGCAATGCCAGAGTACAATGCAAGAATGTCAGTGATAGCATAGGAATAAATATGTGTCAAGAAATTGGAGATAAAGAATGTGGAAGTCTTGTAGAATGTTAAGAAATTGAAGAACACGAAAGGATGTAGATCATAGAGAAAGAGATGAATATGGTTGTTATTTTCAAAATGATTGATCTTTACATAAATCAAATAAAAATGAAAACCTTAAAATACACAGAGAAAATAGTTAGATGGAAATGTAAACGAAATATAAGAAGTAAATAAATCAACACACCATTATGAAAACTAACTAAGAAATTTAAGAACATATACAAACCAAGGTTGAGGGCCCTTCCCAATCTGGATAATGCTTCCTAGAAATCTTGGATCAAACTGGAAATGTACTAATAATATCAACAACAATATAATCAACTCTCCATTCACATTAAAAACTTAGTTTACAATATGATAGTACCCATCTTTTATAATAGATCTTTTTTTCATCTCCAAGACTCCTTCTTCAACCTCTATTTATACATGAGAGGTGAGAAACAACCTCCACACAAACTCCACAATAATAGAAAAGTTGTTTGATATTTGGAAATTTGATTCCCTAGAAATATGGATTCAAGTGCACGAATATGAGTTCTAGTGAAGGGAACAGAATTCTGGTGTAGGAATGAACTACTGGTGCAAAAACCATTGATGTTGGAACCACGAGTGCAGGAACTGTCGATGTAGGTATCCTAAAATGTGAGTTTGATTGCCAACTTGGTACAAAAAGGTTGAATATGCCAGTGGAAGAATATGTTGGATAATGACATAAACATGTTATTAAACCCGCATTGATAAAATCATGATAACAAATATTTAATCATTAAAAATAAAAGAAAACAATATTTATTAACCATAACTTAGGATGGATGTACTTAGTGGTAAGTAAGAATATGATGGTTCTAGAATGCATTAAATTTGAAGAAATATGGATTGTGAATGGGCAATTTTTATAGTATAAAATTTGATATATTTGGAGCCCAACATTCCCCCACACATGTTGGTTTGCATTTCCTCTTGCAAACAAAATACTTCTTCATTTTTGTATAGGAGTTGGTTATTGTGGAGAAACAATCTTGATTTATTTTTTGATAATGTTAAGAAAATTGAGCACGAGCATGTGATGGACTATGAGGGAATGATGGATGATATGAAAATATGATGGAAGTGGTAATGGACTTCGATGTTTGCATGCTTTGTTTCTAGTTCTTTGGATATGCAACAATGACTTTATCATCTTATTGAGAACATAATGATTTTTTTAATTCTTTATGATATACAAGGAAAAGGCAATATAGATGTTGCATTGTACTTATGAACCACAATACTTTACTTTTCATTCTTATGATATTACTAGAGCTTGCATTTTATTATCGATGATGGATTTGCAAATGGATTGTTTTAATGGTATGAAAAATGTATGGAATATGTAGTGGTTAATCATTAAGTTTCCTTAAGTTTTTTAATGAGTTAAAAAGTTTTAACCTGTTTTACCTCAACTTTTACCTTTTGTTGCTTTGAATTTTGATGTGTGTTAATGCAAGCTAAAACTGAAGATGAAGTTAAGAAAGGCTGGTAGATGTTAGATATATAGGGGCGATATGATAATTATGTATTTTTATATAACTAAATAGGTTGTACTAAATTGAATAAAATATAAATATGCTAATAAGAATCCAAATATTCCCTCTCCCCCACTCTTGCAGGTTTGCATGCCCTCAGGAAAACAAGGTGAGGAAGTGTGGATGCTGCTACTAAAAGAAGGAAATAAATTGTTGCAAACTATGGATCCATAAATAATATAGTTTTCGACCACTACAAAACCATGGAATATTCTTATCATGCAAATAAATTTGTTGATCTGTTGAGCATTAAAATAAATCATTGGATTACCATCCATTAAGGTATGTCATTAACTAATGTGATATGGCCCTCCATTGATGTCAATGGGAAACAAGGTACCTAAAGTAAATCTTAACATGTATGAATTAATGTGTTGAAGTCGAGTCACCTACGAGATCTGTCAATCAAGATACATTTATGTATTCCCATGATTAACAAAAAGGATATATGCCATTCACATATGCATATTCCAGGTCACTATAAGTAATTGAAAACTTGGTGCCCATATAATTTGTTGAGGTTGATGGGACAATACCATTGGAAGGTGGACCTAAATGAATTCCACGTCATCTAATATGAGTACAAAACATAACAATTTTAAGAATACATTATTTAAGAACCATTGCATACTTACAAACTTATTGAGAACTTTTCCCACCGATCAATCGATTTTCAAGCAAAGTTTATGTCGAGCTGCACAAAAAAATAGGTTTTCACAAAAGGACTTATTTCTTCTCTTTACTATTTTATTTATTTATTTACGTAATCCTACTCTACGTTTTACAAAAGAGAATTTCCTTCAAGTGTAGGAGTACTTCCATCATAACTAGATGCGTAAAAATGTGACAAACATACTCGTACTTAGATTCAAAAAATATGCTTTAAACTATAAAAAAGTATGATAGACGATAAGGACACTTCATCTCAATATGATGCAAAGAAACATTGAAGATGATAAGGACACTTCATCTCAGTGATTGTCTATAACCATATCTCAATGTAATCATAGAGTTCTTGATTCACTTCTTCATTTGGATCACTCTGAATGTGTTCTTCTACCATATCATGTAGATCTCCTTCTTTTAGATGATTAGTCTTGAATGCATAGAGGATCATGTGAGAATCATGTTAGGAGGTCCTTAATATAAGGTTTTAAGGACTCCTCTTCATTGATTTCAGGTTCTAAGGATGTGTTCCACGGTTCTTTGGTCTCCTCTTTATATTGTTCATGGAACTCTTCATCTTTTATCACTTCCTGAGAGGCAGGTAGGTTATTGAAAAGTGTCAATATTTGTTCCTCCTGATAGGAAGATATTGAGATCCCAAGTTTTCCTAGGATATGATAGAGTTCTTTCAAACTCTTGATCATATTTGAGGCTTTGATGGTTGATGGATCTTGTTTCACACATAGATTAGCGCACGAGGGTTCTTACAACACCCAAAAATATTTTTGTTCTTTATATTTTCTAATGAAAAAGGAAATGGAAACTAACTAGATACTAAAACAAATTTTAATCAAAATAAAAAGAAAAATAGAAACTAATTGCATAATTTAAAATCATGCCACGCTTTGCAAAATAAAAATAACAAATAGAGGCTTTAGAGAAAACCCACCAAATTGGATGTGCAGGTTATTACCTCTTGTCTGATAGTTTTATCTCCTCTCCAAAGTTGTCCATGTAACTAAAAAATAGAAAACTTGTGAAGGAAACATGTCTCTAATCCCTTTAGCACCTCCCAAACAATGACATCATGTTGTTGTTCAAATTATATGTCAATTAATTACCAATATTAAATTTTCAACCAGGGAGGCCATAAGCTTCTAGGTACAAGCACAATATGTGCAAGACTATAGCGTAATCTATTTGAATATAAATAACCAATTTTCGACAAACACACTTCAATTTATAGATAAAAATAAGTAAATGAACATGACCTCAATTAAGTGTAAATAATATAACACCTTAGGTTGAAACCTATTATAGTAAACCCATATCTCATGAGTTAGGGTTTAATCTTCCTTTGGTGATTGAGCCTATGAAAAATTAAAGTGCAGGAATCCAAAGTCAATAAATGAAGTTAAGAACAAAATTTAAAGAAACTAAATCAATACTAAATTAAAACAAACTAGCTAAATGAAAATCTATTTAACAAACATGAAATTAAATTTAACTCTAAATTATGCAACTGAATTGTCCTCGGAAAGATACACCCATTGAATGAAGAAGGGAAGCAATGGAATATAATGAGAATGAAAATGATGTGAAGTTAATGTTGTTTTCCATTATGAAAGTATTGAATGAGATTTATTTGGAATGAAATCCACTTATTACCTTACATGTATTCACAAAATAATGATAGCAATCATAACAACAATGGCACTTAACATATTACAATGTAAGTTTTAACCATAGTAAAACAATATAGCATTATATATATTCAAAACATTAATATAATATTTATAATAAAAATAAACATAATAACTATGATAAGACAATGATTAAAACAACCATATAATAATTATGAACTATGGTAAACAATGTTACGTTACAATAATTTATATATAATAAATTAACCAAATTTACAAGGATGACACTCAAACTATGTAAACATGTATCACTCAACACAATGACAGATTTAAACATTTGTAGATAAATTTACATTTCGCAAAAGTGTATTCCATGTGAAACAGTGAACTCCGGAAGGGAAGGAACATGGAAAGAAGGAATTTTTTTTTAATTTTGATTGTATGAAATCATTTAATAAATCAGATTGGTAAAGAGACACATAATTTTTTGGAATGAAATTGCTAGCATAGTGAAAAGAGGGATCTTGGTAAATGGTGTTCTATTCTAATTGTGTTTCTATAAGCATTGGATGTGTGAGTGCCAGAATGAAAGTGGTGGAATGGGAGGTGTTAGAATATGCAGTGCAGGGACACACAATACATGAGCATATTACAGTGTGGAAACAAATTCTAGAGATGAAACACATATTGTAGGAACATGCATTTCCCAAATAAAGTGGAGGAATGTAAGTGACGGGGTAGGAAAAAATATGTGTTGGAAAATTGCAGAGAAAGAATGCAGAATTCTTGCAGAATGGTAAAAAATTGAATAACAAGAAAGGAAGAAGATCACAAATGAATATGGGTGCTCTTTTTTTAAAGGATTGATATTTAAATAAAACAACTATATATTTTGAAAGAAAACCTGAAAATACAGAGAGAAAACAATTAGATGGAAATGTGAAACAAAAATGAGATGAAAATAAATCAACACACCATTATGGAAACTAACTAAAAAAATTAAGAGAAGATATTACCCAATATTGAGGGACCATTCGCAATGCAGATAATGATTCCTAGAAATCTTAGATCAGACTAGAAATGTACTCAAAATATAAACAACAATAATCACTTGTCCATTCATATTGAAAACTTAGCTTAGAATATGATAGTTCCCACCTTTTACAATGGATCTTTTTTTCATTCAATAGTAGTCCTTCTTCAACCTCTCTTTATACATGAGAGGTGAGAAATGACCTCCAAGCAAACTCAACAATCATAGCCACATTGTTTGACATTTGGAAATTTGATTCCCTAAAAATCTTGATTCGGGTGCAGGAATCCAAAATTTGGTGTAGGAATCCTAAATTGTGGTGTAGGAACTATTGAAACGGGAACGATCAATGAAGGAACTACCAGTGCAGGAACTTTCGGTTCAAGAATCACGAAAATATGAGTTTAGTAGCAGCATGGTGAAGGAAGGTCGAATATGCGAGTTCAAGAATATGTTTCTTAATCAAAGAAACCTTTTATTAAACCTCCATTGATAAAATCATGATAAAACATATTTAATCATTCAAAATACAAGAAATAAATAATAATTAACGATAAGGTAGGATGGATATACTGGTGTTGGAATGCATTAAAAGTGAAGGAATATGGATTATGAATGGGGGCATTTTATAGTACAAAATGTGACATATTTGGAGCCCAACATATCCAACAAATGATATTAGAGATATGGTTCTTAAGTTTGAAACCCACCTGAGTAACACTTGAGGGATATTCTTTTGGCATTTACATCCAATGCTCCTGTGAGTTTCATAATGTGGCTTAACCCCCTCTCGTGGATCTTAAATTTGGATATTGTAGTGAATATTAACGCCTATTGGTTTTGGTATAATGGAAATGATGCTCCAACAACCCCATTTTCCAATGGGGTCCCCTTATTGTGCTTAGAATTATTTCCTTTCACAAGATAAGTAGTGAAGTATCCATCCTTTCCTACGGATTCTCCTTGTGGTTTTCAATATCCCACATTCAACAAAGAATCTTCCTCATTATTAATGGGTGGAATTTCATTACGTACCCATGCTCAAACTCATTCAAAATACCAGGATCCTCGGCAATTACTTCCTCTTATCCTAATGAAAAACATCCTGCGAAGAAGGGGAGGTCAATTAGGTTCACTAGTAAACAAATACACCTACATCAAGTTAATTTTAATGGAAGATCCTTTATCCAAATTTATTTCTTCAATCTTCTAAAAAAACTTCAGCATAACACCCTCAATCAAATTTTTAACAAGGTTGATAATTGTTAGAGTAAAATTAATCACCAGGAAAATATAGGCTAGGTAGGTGATAAGTAAATCCCCCATGTTCCCTCTAGTCCCATCCAAGCTTCCAAAAGATGAGGTGTGATATCAACACAATGTTCTTATGAACCAATTCTGTAGTGATATATCTCCAAAAGGGGCCCTCTTTGGAGGGTCAATTTACGTACTTTTAAGTGGTCTCATGAATCTAAGGGTAAACCATAGGATTAAGTCTATGGGAAGGCCCCATTATCCCCTTGAATACATGCGCACTCTTGCATGGTTTTTGAGTCAGTCTTCACTCCATATTTCCACTTAATTGTTTCAGATTAAAATAAGTGCTAGTTAGGTTAAAAATCTTATCAAGAAGTGTGTGATAGGTTACATACATGTTCTGACTTCTTTAAGCATAGGAGATATCATTTAATTTCATGCACTACATCCCAGGGACTCTACGGTTCTTCCACGTACTCATTGCTATGTCGAACTACCTTCGACGTACTTTTATGGTATATAGAAAGGTACCTCATCTACTCAATGGTATATAGGAAGGCCCATTTCATATGGTTATGCATTATAAAATACTACTATGGATTTGAGCTCCCACATACCTTGTGTATATTGAGAGACGTCATTACTTATCCTAAACCCATCTCAAAAAATCCCTTTTCCCATCCTATCATCACAATACACCAAGAAAAATACTTTCAGAGATTACAACGCATGTACCATCTAGGAAGTCTCGTATTCAAGAAAGGGTACTGTCCCAATCCTCCATTTTTCATGTTTTACTAGTAGACCCTACGATATATAGTGAGTTGTGATGGTTTGACAATCTCTTGAGGATCTGAATTTTTATCCACTCCTTTCACATGTTTTCTTATTTATTTAGATTGAGTAGTGTTTGTTTCTTCTAGAGTTCAAAGTATTGAAAAGATAGGTTGTTTTGTTACATAGCTATCGCTATGCCTTCTGGAACTACCAACCAATATACTTCTTATCAAGGGGGTCCTTTTGTTATTCCTTCATTTGGAAATGCTTTTCCTTATTTCATGGCTATGTTAAGTCTTCCTAGATTGACTATAGGATTACTTGTATGATTATTCTATAGCATGGTTATCCAAGTGCATTGATTGTTTTGAAACCAAAATATCCATCACAAGAGAGTCAATATCATGTTGATGTTTCACCTTCTTTGCCAGATGTGTCTTCTTCCTTTTATCCTTCTTCTCTTGTCAAAATTTGTTGTGCTAGAAAGTAGGTGGATAAGAAGAAGAAAAAAAGGAATATTAAGAATAATAAATAAAAATGAGAAACCTAATATTAACTAACTACTCCTCAAAGTGTTGAGAGTGTTGATCATCCCACAAAAACACCTCATAATCCTAAGTTACCTTATAGGATTTGTAAGCATGATCACCTTCTTAAGGATTGTCATGGCCTATCCAAATTTTTAGAAGTGTTGTTCGAGGCTTATAGCAACCCATGTCATGAGCCTCTAGTCATCATACTGATGATACCCCATCAACTAGTGACTCTATGGTTAAGAGTCAAAAAATCAAAGTTAGAAATCATTGCTTGTTATGTAAGGACATGCACCTTACTTACCTTTTGTCCTCATATGGATGAAGATTCAAATTAGTTAGAAGATAGTATTGTTCGTTAGAAACTAATTCCAACAAGTTACTATGGGATGTCTCTTGACCTACCATTCATTGATAAAGTGGTTGATCTAGTTTCATCCTTGGTTGATACTAATCTTTATTTAGAGAGAGAAGAACATATAGGTCATCCCACTCCTCCATTGAATACTGAAGTTAAAGTATCCTCCAAAGGACAACTACTAGAAACTCCCCAGTGGAGTCGCCAATTCTATTACAGAGAGAAATTCCTATGGCTTGGGGTACCACAACAGACAACTTGACTCCAGAAATCAATCGTTTCCAATAATCAATAGAAATTAAATATCTAACACTAAAGGATCATACCTCGTACCTTATTCCAAAAGGTTGAAGTAGATCCCTGTTGAGATTTCCGGCTTTATCTTGAATTGATAGATTACTTCCTCAACAACAAGTAAACAATACAAGCATACTATATATATTGGTGTTAGATCTATTCTAGCATAAATAATCAACAATGTATAAGCATTTGAAAACATCCATGGGTAAAATATTCATTCAAACATACATTATTGGACAGGAAAATATATTTCTATTAATATAAAATCAAAGATTACAATGGATACAACCTCTGTTGGCACGTCTGTGAATCGGAGAAACGGAATCCCCCACTTGGTCCTCCACCACCTCAATCCTCCATCTCTCGCTAGCAAGATCACAAGCAAAAGGAAAGCTTGGGAAGAACACAAAAGTGCTCCAAGGGACAAAGGGATGCAGACTCAAGCATAATTTTCGGCAACAATGGACTATAGTTTCTTTTCTCTCAATTCTCTCATATGCATTCAATGTACCATAGAGTTCCTTATATAGCTTTTCAAAGGGGTAATGAAAGGTCGAATACGAGCGATCTCAAGGCATAGGGAAGGCCAAGAGTCAAGTGAGTCAGATCCATGTCAAGGAAAACTCCAAAAGTATTTGGATTATGCACACATCCCGATGTACGTGGTTTTAGGGGTCAAACCCACGTATACACGTGATTAAGAGTTTAAAAGTCGCATATATCATTTTTCACATGTTTTTAGGGATGGTTTAGGAAACATCAAAGGACAAAAAATGGTCCAAGGGGTCTAAGGAATTTGCAGAGGGACAGGGGAAGGCCATACAAGTGTGATTCACCTGGAGTGGTAGAATCAGCTATAACAGATGCTCTCTAATGTGTGAGGTCAGAGGGGTTATACGATGGCCGAAATACATTATAATTCCACCCCAGAAGTGGAGTGATGAAGAATCCCAAATGGAATACCAACCACCCAATCAACATAGTACAATGATACAACTCCGCACATACTGCAAATACATATAGCAGTCCCAGATACATAAGAGTACAATGGCCATGAATAGGCATGATACAAGATATCACATAAGTGGTCATCTCCATGTACAATATACATATATTAGAATATCCATTACGAAGATATACAAAGGACCATGATCTCCATAATGATTGAAGATATACAATAGATCAAGATCTCCATAAGAGCTGGAAATGTTTGACATATACTGGAATCAAGTCACGAGAGCTGAAATCTCATGAACACTGGCATGATCAAGGAGGTAGCATATAAGAGATGCCACAAATCTAGAAGGTCTTCTACACAAACCACTACAAGTACATGTCCTACTATGTGAATAGAGGTGTCGAGGTCAAACATAGTAGTCCATCATCTGATTACCGGTCATTGATGTATACCATTAACAGATGCGAGATCACCCACTGATAATGAAAATAGAAATCAAGCTACTAGAGTGAAAAATAACAAGTGTGAATAAATGTGTTGAGGTTTAACACTTTAGAGGATCCATCGATCAGGGGACATTGATGTATTCCCAAAGAATGTCGATGGTGAGAGAACCTACGACTAATGACTACAAGTCTCAGGGCACTCAAAATGACTCTAGATTCCAATCCCAGAATAAATGACCTGAAGTCGATCGAATGAAATCCGCTAGAAGGAGGGAATTAAGGCATCCCGCATCATCCAACACGAGGTACTCAGCAAAGCTGTATAATGTGGAAGGAATCAATCATAAGGTGCACGAACCAGTAACTATACCGGGAATGGTTGACATGCAAAGTGAAGATAACAAAGGAATGGCTGACTCAGGCTTCAACTTCCTTCGAACAAGAGCATAACGAAAAATGGCGACTAAACAAAGGCAGCATAGACTCGATATACAAACTGGGAAATGTCTACGACATAGGAGGCATTGACAGAGGCTCCATGGGGACTGGAAGCTTAACCATTCGGTGGAGATAAACTCAGATAAAAGAGTACAGCTCCTAAAGTCAAACTATAAACCCAACAAATGGATGTGATATACAGTGCTCTGTTCGAAGGTGACATGACTCGATAACTGCCAAAGATAACATATTTCATTGTCCAAATTTTTTTATTTTTTATTTTTTTGGAATTTTTCAAATATTTAGAAAGCTTGAAAAAGAATAAAATTGCTTTATAGTTACAGACTAGTAGGAGACAAGTGTCATAAGGAAAAACAAACTAGTTCCAAGCAGTGGAACATACCTATGCTCAATGCAAGGATACATTGTAGGATATCGACACTTGGGGGAAAATCCCCTTCTGGTAAAA
Organism: Pseudotsuga menziesii; assembly: GCA_001517045.1. Taxonomy (NCBI): domain Eukaryota; kingdom Viridiplantae; phylum Streptophyta; class Pinopsida; order Pinales; family Pinaceae; genus Pseudotsuga; species Pseudotsuga menziesii. The sequence goes on from LPNX010483440.1 coordinate 79,595, forward strand.
AGGGAATCAAGCTGCAAAGGATATATAAAATGGCTCTGCATGGCTATACATGAGAGAAGCTTAGGCTATATGGCTGAAGCACAATGTCAAGGAAGCCACCATAAAGCTCAATAAGGCAGGTAGAACTCATGATAATGCAATTACAACTTGACATAAGGGAGTCCTGAGAGACATAGGCCAACAAACAATCAAGAGGAGTATGAGGCTCTTGCGAAATGTCATGGCAGTACTATATAATGGACTCCCACACCTTAAAGGAGAAAATGTCAACATGGGCACCAAAATGTAGATAAGGCACTCCATAGGGTACCCATGTAAGGTCAAGCTCTACCACTCATACCATGCCACTCCTAAAATAGCAAGAAGGTTCGATGACATAATAGAGTGGGTTCGTACCTAAGGTTATGATGAAACGGTCATAAGGTCATGAAAAATGCAAACATTGATGAAACCTAACCTATATGTCAGTTTAGACATGATACCTGAGATCGGTATGAACAGGTCAATCCAACGGTTGAAACAACACTCAAAAAGGTCCCCCAATTGAGCTCATATTTTCAACAGTGAATTCCACGAGATCTAGCCAGCGGAATCCACTACCGTTTCTTCCAAGTACTTACCCATGCTCTTTTCTTCCATTTCAATGCAATTTTTATCAAATTCCATGGTCATTTGAGGTTTCTAGGTCAAACTAAAAAGGGCGTTGCGGCCCACACCGAAATCAAGTTTTTTCCCGCATATAGGGTTGGATATATGTAGAAAATGCCCTCACAGTCGTGTACATACATGGTTGTTTGGCAAACAGTCGCGTATGAGGTCGCGCATAAGGTTTTTCAAGTAATCTAATGGGAAAACTTGCAATTTTTTGTGCAGGATGTTCCTAGAATCGAGAGAGCATGAACATGGTGAGGTAGAGGAGGCAGTAAGGGCCGATCTAATGTCTCAACAACCTCTACGTGCATGTAGAATCTATAATTTTTGGTGTCTTGGTGGTTTGAGGGCCAAACCAAGACTATTGCAAATGCTGGTGGATTACTGGGATCCAAACTCTGAGTCCTTCCAGATAGATGGGATGTCCCTCATTATAGAGGTGGAGGACATATACTTCATTACTGGGCTTTCCCAATGGGGGTAAGTAGTGAACCTTAGTTCTCATGGTGGGCCAGGAGGTGGCCTGACTATCGATGAGTACATTTCAGTGTACTACTATCCAGACATAGAGAAAGTGGGGATTCGGGTCCCTACCAACGCTATACAGGTGTTGGGACTAAAGGCCATACTATTGACATTGGACATGATAGCAGGCTTGGCATCACTCCACCAGGCCTCACGGCCTCTGATGTTCTATGCAGTGGAGTGCATGAGACCCACAGTTTATGACTAGAGCACTACACTACTAAGAAAAATGAAACATCGGCTCAGTGAGTGTAAGGTGGGCATAGTGTGGAACTTCAATTTCAGTTGTATATTGAGCATGTTTTTATTCAAGCGTGTTCTAGGATTGAGCCCCAGAGTTGACGTTCCTCTTCACAGGGTTCGAGATCCGGTTCAACGGAGTTGGGTAGATGCGATGCGTAGACTGGGGGGAGGTAGGGTGTCCAACCCCTATCCAGCTGAGTTCTTTTTGTGTTGCAATGACAGATAGTTTCCATCGATGACTACCCCTATGTGTGGATTGATTTCCAGGGTGACCCAAACATGCCGCTACCACCAGGATCGGCATATGGCGATATAGGTAATGAATCTCGACCGTCTCTTTTAAATTTTTGAGTTATTTAATTTTTTTGTGTTTTCTTATTATATGGAATCAAAATAAATATGTTTGCATGACAATCCATAGTGACATCTACCATTTGTATGCAGATGTGGGACCACGGCAGTTGGAAGGCTTTCCTAGTCAGAAATGGAGGGGAAGAGGAGATGATATCACGGGTGTGGATGTGGAGCAGATGCTCCAGAGCATTCATACCAGTTGTGTGAGGTTGACACATAGGGTTCACATGGCTCAAGTGGAGGACTTGCCTGAGTCTATGCAATGCTAGGTGGTGGGTGTACCACAAACATGGGTGTGATTATTCTGACAGCTAGTGACCTTCCATGATCACAACCCCCCCTTCCTCCAAAGGATTAGATACCTGGGAGTCTATACATTTTGTACTGCCATGTATTATACGTTGGTGGCTTGAGAGCCCCATTTTTGTATCATGACACTATGTATTACCACATTTTTGAAGTTATATAAAAATTTTATGGTGACCAGTTTATTTATTTAAATGTGTAAAAATAGTGTTTGCGATGAATTTATTGTGTATGAAACAAATGCCAATCTAACACGTAGTTAGCATATGAGTTAGCAACTTGATTATTAATTCTTGGAATGTGTATGTATGTTATATTGTCAAATTGTCGTTCTAATAAATTCACACATAAGAATCTTCGTAATAATGTCAGATCTCTAACATGGTACAAACCATTAAGTTGTGACACTATTAACTCCGAATCAAGACGTATCTCGGGAGAGAGAATGCCATGTGAGATGGCATCCCATAGAAGCTCAATAATGGCACTATATTCAGCAACATTTTTTGAAGATGGCCACAGACATACACCTCCTGAAGACAGTACCTGACCCATAGGAGTATAAATCACCCAAGCAGTAGAGGCTGAATGTTGAGTGTGACGACTCACACCATCCGCAAATCCTATGTAGGTGGAAGATTCCATTGACATCTGCCAAAAGAAACAAAAACTAATCACAAACCTGATCACTATAAGAAAAATACCTAACTATGCAAAATTGTACAATAATATACAATAACCAGCCTTGGATGAAAATCATGCATAGTAATTCTTGAGACAGAGCCCATTTCTAGGCTCTGCCAAGGCCGTTATCTCATAATCCACTAATTCATAAGCACCCTTCTCTAACACACATTTGACGACATAAGGGCCATGCCACATGGGGTTAAACTTTCTTACCCCCAAGGGTTCTTTCGGTTGATCCCACAAAACAACCAAGTCTCCCTTACTAAACCTCCTTGGATGGACAGACTTATCGTATTGGACCTTTATGCGACGTTTATTTACCTCTAGAGCCACCAAGGCATCTCGACGTTTCTCATCAAGTTGCTCCAGGTGGACCAAACACTCCTCCAATGGTGAAATGTCTGGTAAGAGTTCTATGGCTAGCTTCAAAGAAGGAATATCGCATTCAAATGGTAATATAAACTCCACTCCATGTACATGTTGATATGGAGAAAAGCCCGTGGCAGTCTTAACAATGGTTCTATATGCCCACAAAGCAGGATATAACATGATGTGTCAATTATTCTTGCTCTATGCAATGGTTTGTTGGAGAATGGATTTGAGTGATTTATTCACTACTTATACCTTTCCATTCGCTTGAGGGTAGTAAGAGTGTGGAAATTGAACCCAGTGATAGAACAACTTTACTCACAACAATTATCAATTGTACATCCAAAATCACTCACAAAAGAGACTGAATATGGATCTGAACATTAACTGTATTAACTCAGTGTACAATAGACAAAACTATAACATGATAAGTTGCTGCATTAAATAATTACATAATGGATTTGAATGCATGAGGAGGCAATTCGAATCTAGTAAAAAGCAGGCTTACTAAAATTAAGCAATTCCCCCATAGGTGCATAAAGTAGTTTCCAAATCAGCTAAGGAGCTCATGAATTGGAAAAAGCACTTAGGCAAGATAAAAGGTGATGGAAGGACAACTCATACATTCTTTTCATAGGATAAAAGAGTGGAGGATGTGGAGGACAAAAAACTAGTTAACCTCACCTAGTCAAACTTTCCCAATTGCCTTAAAGCACTGAAAAAGCAGGAAATAAAGAAGAAAAAGCAGAAGGGCGCCTAGGAGGCCAGGAATAAAGTAGAATTGATTTCTTGAGGTTTCCCAAGAACTCCATGAGTCAAAATAGGAAATTTTGACCACTATGGATAGGTAGATGACAACTTGCATAAGGTGGAATCATGAAATTAGGCAAATAAGACAAAAATGATTAATTTAATGTCTAAGGTAGATAACTATGGGTTGATTATTCTAACACCCCCCATTAATCCTGAATTATGAGTAATATATCAAAAAATTATGGGGCCTAGAAACAAGGCTTAGTCACCCTTTACATACTGCATGTCCATTTAAACAAGGAAAGAGGCAAAAACCACATGGTAAAATCCTCCCTTAAACATGGACTATAAAACAAAATTTGGAAATATTGTCTTCACTCATGCTTCACAGCATGATTAGAAATCCCAGAAGTGATTCGATATTGCTAAAGTTCTTCTCACAAAATTCTTTGATGAAGATATCAGCTACTTGTTCTGAAGATGAACAGAAGAGTAGGTGAATGGTGCCATCATGCACAAGCTCTCTGATGTAGTGCTTATGGATATCAATGTGTTTGGTTCTCTGCTTATGAACTGGATCATCATAGATTCAAATGGTACTCTGGTTATCACAGTAGATGGTAGTTGAGTACTCTAATTAGAAGCCACACTCTCCAAGTAACCCCTGCAACCATAAACATTGAGTTGCTGCATTTACAACTCCTATGTACTCTGCTTCTATAGATGAGAGTGCAATGGCACTCTGTTTCTTTCTTGACCAGTTGATTATCCCTTCTATAAGAAAGAACACATATCCTGATGTGGAATTTTTGTCTTTTCTATCACCTGCCCAATCACTGTCAGTAAACCCAATCAAATCAAGATCAGATTTTGCTTTATAGAAGATCCCATGTGTCCTTGTTCCCTGAACAAAGTTAAGGATTCTTTTGGTTGCTTTCCAATGGATCTCATGAGGATGATCCATGTATCTATAAGCCACACTTACTCCATAAGAAATATCAGGTATAGTATGTGTAAGATACAACAAACATCCAATCAATTGCCTATACAGTGTATTGTTTACCGTAGGTGAAGAATCAGCTTCTTCCAGCTTCACTCATGAAAGGAAAGGAGTCTTGCATGGCTTGCAATCCTTCATTTTGAATTTTTTCAGCAAATCCAAGGCATACTTGGACTATTTCACCTTGACTCCAGCTTTTTTTTGAGCAATCTCAAGCCCCAAGAATTGGCTTAAGAGCCCCAAGTCTGTCATGGAGAAGGCTTGGTTCATTGCACCCTTCAAGGAAGCAATCTCATCCTTTGAGCTTCCTGTAATGAGAAGGTCATCAACATAAAAAAAATTATCATTAATGAACCATTAATTAACTTGAAATAGACATTTGGATCTGATTTGCACCGAACAAAATTCAGTGATAGCAAGAAGCTATCAATCTTGGCATACCAGGCCCCGGGGGCTTGCTTTATCCCATACAATGACTTTCTCAACCTACACACAAGAGATGGGTTAGTAGAAAATCCTTGAGGCTTCTGCATGTATATATCTTCAGTGAGATCTCCATTCAGGAAGGCACACTTTGCATCCATGTGATGTACCTCCCATTACTTTGAAGTTGCAATGGCTAAGGCTAGCCTGATGGAGTCCATCTTTGCCACTGGTGCAAAGGTCTCATTGTAATATATTCCATGAACCTATGAGTAGCCCTTGGCTACCAATCTGGCCTTGTACTTCAGAGGTGAACCATCAGCAGCAAATTTGGTCTTGTACACCCACTTACACGGAACTAGCTTCCTCCCTGGGGGAAGATCCACTAGCTCCCAAGTGTTGCTCTTCGGGAGTGAGCTGAACTCTTCCTTCATGGATGCTTGCCATCTTGGATATCCTGATACATGTTCATATGTATGAGGATCTGATTCCACCATCAGATAGCATTTATCAGCAAACATAGGATCCTTCATGCATAGAGTACTCTCAAATTCAGATCTAGTCCTCCTAGGGTCATTGGGATTCCCAGCTAGCTCTCATGCTGCATGAATGGTATTGGCTGCCCATTTTGGCCTTGTAGGGATGTTATGATATGCAATAAACTCATCACTATCAGACATATCAGAATCAGCATGTTTAATAAACTCTTCACTTACTTTCAGAGGATCTGGTGGTGAAGAAGCTTCTACAACTTCCACTGCTGCTAGGGGTTCTTCTTGAAATTAAACACACATTTCGATGAAGGATTTGTTTGTTCTCAAATTTATCAGCTTGCACCCATTTGAATCTTTAGAGTACCCAACAAATAGACACTCTTGGGTTTGGGGCTGCAAAGCCTTCCTCTTTTCTGTTGGAATTGTAGCCCAAGCCCTTGAGCCAAAAATCCTGAAATGGGTCACATCTGGCTTGTGACCACTCCATGCTTCGAAAGGAGTCATACCATCAATATTTTTATGAGGCACCCTATTCTATATATAGGTTTCATAGTTTATAGCTTCATTCCAGTACTTTGGTGGAATATTTTTGGCCTCCATCATGCATGTTTCCATCTCCTTCAGTGATGTGTTCTTCCTCTCAGCAACACCATTTTGATGTGGTGTGTGAGGGATAGAATGCTGCATCTGAATACCTGCATCTGCACAATATTGAATAGAATCAGACTTCACATACTCACCACCATTTTCAGATCTGAGGACTTTGAGTTTCCTCCCAAACTGGTTTTCAACCAAAGCCTTAAAGACTTTGAAGAGGCCAAAAAATTCAGACTTGTGTTTCAAGAAGTAAACCCAGAAATACCTGGAAAAGTCATCTATGAAATTCAATGCATATTTGGCTTGACTCATGGACATATGAGGGAATGGACCAACAACATCACTGTGGATCAACTCGAGGGGTGCAGAGGTTCTCTCATGACTAGATCTCTCAAATTTATGCTCTGGGTGTTTTCCTAGGATACAACCTTGGCAGACTCATTTGGAAAATTTTATCTTTGGTAACCCTATGACCATCTCTTTTTCACTAATATCATAAAGATACTTGTAATTTAGGTGGCCAAATCTTTCATGCCAAATATTTCTTGCCTCATTAGCATGAATCAGAAGAGTAGAGGGGTTTGAGTAGGGTAGGAAGTGTGAGAACATGTATACCTTCGATGTATGATTTGCAACTCCTTTTGCAATGACTTTACCACTTGAGATCTCTATGATCTCAACTTCATCAAGGGAGAAGATGACATTCTTTGGAGACCCAGTGTGGGTCATATGATACACTGATAAGAGGTTGGAGGCAAGACCAAGAACATACAACACATTGCTGAACTGACCATGATCAAGATCAATCCTCCCTTTGCCCAAACATTCAGTGAGAGATTCATCTCCCAGTACTATTGGTGGACCTTTTGACATGTCAAGTGAGGAGAATGCCTCCTTGGTCGAAACCATATGTCTTGAAGCTCCAGAATCAATGATGAAACTAGGTGAGCTTGATGTGCCAGCAACCAATGCATGAACTCTCTCTCTGTCTTCTAAACTTGATCCTCCTTCTCTCTTCTTTGAGATGTCTGGAAGCGAGATGCCATTATTCTCCAAAATTTGGGTCAGAATGTCTATTTGAATCTTCATGTAGAAGCTGTCAGTATGATTTCCCTTATTGCGGTATGCGCACTTGCTCATTTCTCCTTTATTCTTCTTCTTCTGGTAGTTCTTCTTGGAACCTTGTGGCTCCTCCGGAGACTTGTTCTTGTCTCTCTTTTGCTCAGGTGGATTTTTAGCTTTCTTTTTTATTTATGAATCCACCCTCAAATCTCCAGCAACCAGAGCTTGGTTTGATGGTGCCCATCATCACCAGTTTGTCTTGTTCTTGTGTGAGAGATTCCATGAAATCTGCAAGGCTAGGCATCTTCTAGGTTCGAGCTATCAACTTTGTGGCATAGAAGGTCAAAACAAACACTGAATAGTTAGGGCCAAGCTTCGAGAGTATGGCCAAGACCAGCTGACCATCCTTCTTTTCGATCCCACATTGTTTTAGCTGCAAAACAAGTGCTTTGAACTTGGAGAAATAGAGTTGCAGGGATTCAAAGCTATTTGGACTTAGAGAGATCAGCTCATTTTCGATTTGATGTCCCCTCATCTCATCTATCTTTCCGAAAAGATAAACAAGATTCTCCCATACTTCATTCGGTGATGTCAATCCATCAAGATGGAAAAGGAGGTCTCTGGAAATACTCAGACACAAGAGACCATAGGCCTCATCCCTCCTGTTGTGCCATTTTATCTTCTCTGCAGCTGCATTGGGGTCTGCTTTTGTTTCCATAGTCACCCTATAGAGGCATTTCACTCTAAACAGTATCTCTATCTTTTATTTCCATTCAAATAAATTAAAGGGAGTCAAGATGATCTTCTGAGATTGATCCATAGCTCAGAAATTGTCTCGGCTGTCAGTGGAAGGCTCCCAGTCACTGATGTCGAACCTGCAAAAAAAATTTGAAGGAGAGAAATTGATCTAAAATGGCTCTGATACCATGTGGAAATTGAACCTAGTGATAGAACAATTTTACTCACAACAATTATCAATTGTACATGCAAAATCACTCACAAAAGAGACTGAATATGGAGCTGAACACTAAACTGTATTAACTCAGTGTACAATAGCCAACCCTGTAACATGATAGGTTGCTGCATTAAATAATTACATAAGGGGTTTGAATGCATGAGGATGCAATTTGAATCTAGTCAAAAGCAGGCTTACTAAAATTAAGCAATCCCCCCATAGGTGCATAAAGTAGTTTCCAAATCAGCTAAGGAGCTCACGAATTGGAAAAAGCAGTTAGGAAAGCTAAAAGGTGATGGAAGGACAACACATACATGCTTTTCATAGGAGAAAAGAGTGAAGGATGTGGAGGACAAAAAACTAGTTAACCTCACCTAGTCAAACTTTCCCAATTGCCTTAAAGCACTGAAAAAGTAGGCAATAAAGCAGAAAAAGAAGAAGGGCACCTAGGAGGCCAGGATTAAAGTAAAATTGATTCCTTGAGGTTTCCCAAGTGCTCCATGAGTCAAAATAGGCAAGTTTGACCACTATGGATAGGTAGATGACAACTTGCATAAGGTGGAATCATGAAACTAGGCAAATAAGACAAAAATGATTAATTTAATGTCTAAGGTAGCTAACTATGGGTTGATTATTCTAACAAAGAGGAGGAATTATCTTGCTTGTACCATAACTTTGATTCCAACTCTTCCATCATACGATTATAAAAGTGCGAGCCATGGTCAGTGACAAGCTATTTCGGAATTCTGAACCGAGTAATAATCTAGTTGAACACAAAGTCCACGGTTGTCTCACCGTTGAATTTAACTGTAGGCATAGCCTCAACCCATTTCATGAAGTAATCAACAGCCACTATGATATGATGATGCTCCCCAGTTGAAGCTAGGTTGGAATCCATAAAATCAAGCCCCCACTTGGTGAAGGGACCGGTGGTGATAATCGGATGTAACGAGGTAGGTTTCGAGTGCATATTACGTGTGAACACCTAGCAAGGGTGGTGCCTCTTTACTGCATCTACACAATCCTTAAAGATCGATGGCCAAGAATAACCCGCTCTTAGGATTATTTGGGCTATAGAAATCCCAGATAAATGACCACCACACGCCCCTCTTTGGCAATCATTCAGCACTACCTCAGCTTCTTCATGAGTTAAACAACATCGTAAAATGGAATCTACCCCATGGCAATACAAAGTGTTATCCACTATGAGGTAATTCTTAGACACGTGATGTAATTGTCGTTGTTCATCCCATGAGAGGTGATTAGGGACCTTCAATGTTTGTAAATATATAATTATATCCCCATACCATGGGTCAAAAGTTGAGATTCAGAAGATGTGCTCACCAACAAATGTATCTTCACAAACCAACTCCTCGTCCTCACTTGGGAAATCTAATATAAGCTCTACAAAAATTAAAGATTTCTTTGATTTTGCCGAAACAAATTTGAGATCAAGTTTCTGCAGGATGATAATCCATTTATTATATTTTCCCCCAATCATTCTTCGAGTGAGGATGAATTGAAATGGATTGACATGGGCTACAACCAAGGTTGGGCGAAGGAGAATATAATGTCTCATCTATTGAACCGCATGTACAGTAGCTAAAGCAAGCTTCTCGACATGAGAATAACGAATTTCTGTGTCAATAAGGTTCTAGATCAGATAGTATATGACATGTTCTTGGAGCTCCTCATCCTCTTGAACCAAAACCATACCAATCGTTTCCATGGACGCGGCCACATAAAGTAGAAAATCATGGCTATAGTCTGGGGGACTAATCACTGGGGCCAATGCTAGGGCTTTCTTGAGTGCATCAAAGGACTCCTGGGCTTGCTCATCCCAACAAAATATGGTATCCTTCTTCAATAGACACATGAAGCATTTAGTCAAATTGGAAAAATTGACAACAAATCTCCGTAAGACGTTTGCCATGCCTTGCAAACATTGAAGATGATGAATATTATTCAGGGGAGATAACTGAAGTATTGCCTCAACCTTCAAAGGGTTGACTCTTATGCCCTCTTTAGAAACGATGAATCCTAAAAATTGACCTGACATCACACAAAAGATGCACTTCTGAGGATTTAACCTAACAAAATAATGGCAACATCTTTCAAATACCAATCTCAAGTGATAGGAATGATGCATTCTCATACAAGAATGAGCAACAAGGTCATCCAAAAATACTTCGATAATCAACTTGAGATCATGGAAGATCAAGGTCATTGCCCGCTGAAAAGTAGCTCCAGTGTTCTTAAGGCCAAAAGGAATTTTTCGATATGAAAACGTTCCCCAAGGACAAATAAATGCAGTCTTATGTTGGTCCTCAGGTTTAATTTGTATCTGATTATATCCGAAAAATCCATCCATAAAGGAAAAAACCTTGCTACTCGCACACTCATCCAAAATCTGATCAGTAAATGGTGTGGGGAAATTGTCCTTAGGACAGGCACGATTAAAATAATGGAAATCAGTACATATGCGGATCGCTCCCTGCTTCTTATCCACCGGAATGGGGTTTGAAACCCACTCCATCAAGGGAACGGGATAGATAAAACCAGATTTCAACAGCTTCTCTATCTCTACCTTAATCGTGGGTGCTTTCCTAGGATTCACTACACGTAAGCATTGTTGAATAGGCTTAGCATTGGGATAAGTCTTAATCTCGTGTTTGACAATACGAGGGTTGATACCTTCCATTTCATCATAATCCCAAGCAAATATATCACATAATTATTTAAATAGCTTGGTGTATTCTTGAATCTTAGCATGGGAACATTCTGCCCCAATATAGACATTCTCTATCCTGCCAGGATCGCGAGAGATATTGATAGGAATCATTGAAGATATGTTTTCCATGTTTCCATTAGCCATCGGACCAGGAGAGATTAATGGAACCATAGGACTACCAACTCTCTCACTAAGAACCACCCTAAAGTCCTCACGCTCCAAGCGGTCAAGCTTAGGAAGAAATTAAGATCTGTGATGGAGTTCTTCCCATGGTGGCTCAACTCTCGACATAGCCTCAATAATCGCTTCATATCAAGGGAAAATATTATCAAGGAAGTCATGTGCGTGAGAAGACTGCACTGCCTATGCTGGTAGCACATAAGGGTCCTCCTCCTCCATTCGCGAAGAGGAAGGATTAATGGGCTCTGCAACATGCTCAAGATTAGGTTGATAAGCTACCATAGTTGCAGGCAATGGCATGTTCATCACGATGGGATCAATCAGAGTACTCTATGAAGGAATAATCCAAGGATCTTCCATATGACTCGTGTAAAAAGACATCAATCTCATAGATGTCGAAGCCTCACTGGAACTAGACCCTATCATAAGGATCGATGTAGGACTACTAAAGCTTCCCATGAGGGATGGATACATGCCTGCACCCACACTCCCAGTTGCTAGCTGAGAGTGTTCAATGATTGGGATCGAAGCTCCCAAAGATGCGATAACAGATGGATTCTTGAATGATGTTTGATCAATTGTGACTATCTTCCCTTTAAATGGAAAGCATACAACGTGAAATAGGGAAGAAGCAATGGCTTGCATACTGTACATCCAATTCCTACCCAGCAAGAGATTGTAGTCAAGGGGTGCATCAACCACCTTGACCTCTATTGCAATGGTATTCCCTCCCAACCTGACCTTAAGGAAAGGAAGGATGTCATGCGGCCTAAATGATCTCCCATCGAACACAGTTAACATGGTCGGTGATTTAGACAGCTCAGGGGAACCTAAACCCTTCGAACATGATAAATACATCACAGAAGTGACAGTGCCTTTGTCAATCACAATGCGCTTGATAGTCATGTTAATACATTCTATGTGAATCAAAAGAGACACATAGTAAGGAAAGCGATGCTGAAGTCCTGCAATTTCAAATTTAATCACGGAGGAATAATCATTATCATTCACACCAAGGGTAGAAAGCAAAGCCTTCCTTTGCGAAGGACAACTCTGAAGCACTTCCAATGTAGACATTGCACAAGGAGTGTGGCCCAAATCCTCGACAACTGAATAGTAATGGGAAGCTCGGGCATTAGGATTGTGCCCCAAACACTTAAGGAATCCCTTAGGAATGCAAGGTGTAGCTTCAGGTTTATCCACAGGTTTCTCAATACGCAAAGAAGACCCTGGTGGATCCGGTTCCTTTCCTGGGCTGGGTTGTGACGAACCATAGTCCTTCGCACGGGTCACAAATTTCGCAGCATGGACCATGTTAATGCAACCATGACCACTACCCTCCGACGGATCTTGATCACCACCAAACTAGTCATGGGTCCTCGAGTTCATATTTTTACGGTGAGGTAAAGGGATAGTTAGCACAGTTGGGCCCTGTGCCAAGAATCTCGAGGCTTCATCGATACGATGGCACAAGTAAGTGAGGTGATCATCCTTACACAACTTGTAAGGAATTTTAACCTTATGTTTAGCTTGCTTGTCCTCCCAGCATTACAAGCATTCTTGCCATTATTATTAGCATTCTCACTCCTATTCCCACCCTTACGATTATTCTTTCCCTTCTTTTTATTCCGTCTGGGCTGCTGGTTACCCTTTTGGTCCAACGATTGCACCAAAAGTACACTCGCCATTTGGGCAGGTTGAGATGAAGCCGTGGCTTGTCCCAAACTAGATTGGTTGACTGACAATTGACTAACTTGTTTTGCAACCGAATCCATAGGTTTAGCACTTGCATAACCAACAATGCCATTGGCATGTGGTCCACGTTTAACTTTGGGGTCGAAACTAGAATGTGGAGCATTGGGAATGATCTCATATAACAAATAGGACTGAGCATAAATCAATTCCAGTTCCTGCACCCTAAAAATCGCTTGTTCCTCATTCTGCACTCCGAATGTAGAAACATCCTTCTCTATATATGGAAATAATGACTTAAGGAACCATTCGAGGAGGAATTCTGGTGGTATAAAGGCTTTAATTAACCTCTTCCATCTACCCCACTCTTGAATATGATCTGAGATATGTGTGGCTTTATCCTGCCGAAATGTTGATAAGAGTTCAGTATTGATGTTATAACACACTGGTAGCTGGAAGTGGTTAATAAAAGTCATCACTAGGTCATTGAACAAAGCGAATGTCCCCCTAGGTAGCTCTATATACCATTTCATGGCGGGCCCTATAAGGGTGCGTTGAAATAGCCTTAAATGGATGGAGTCCTAGTGTAAGGAATTCAAAGAGCACCATAGGTGAAAGGTAGTAACATGTTCGCTTGGATCCTCTCCTATTTTTCCCTCAAACTTAGGTATGTCCGAGGGAAGCTTAGTAGGGATAGCCGGCCAAGCCAGGTCAGAAGCTACAGGATCATTTGTCAATCTCGACAAGTCAGGAAGATTTAGCGTCGTGAGGAAAGGGAGCCTAGGATGATGAGGTCGATGGACCACTCCCTCATAATTCTGATTCATATAGGTTTGATTACCACCATGGCCTTGGCCATAGTTCCCTCCTCTCATTTGATATGTGTAGGGTGGCATGGAAGCACCAAAGTGTGATGGACCTTGAATATTAGGAGCTACAAAGCCATAATTTGGAGATTAAGTAGGTTTTTGATACCCACCCCCATAAGGTGAAGAACCCTATCCATACTGCGTCCCATAATAGGGTCCATAAGTCATTGCATGAGATGTCCCATGAGACATTCTATAAGTAGGAACATACGCTCCAGAAGTAGGAATATACATTCCGGAAGTAGGAATATGACCTCTAGAAGTATGAGCATGGCCTCTTGAAACAACAGGCGGTACATGAAGTTGAGACACAACTGGTCTAGTAACCACAATACAGACATAACTCGTAGCAACGTTCAAGCCCGAAGGACCATGTGAATGAGGTGGAGGGTGAACATTCAAAGAACTAGGAAAAGAGGACAGAGGGATCTGTGTAATTAAGTACGTACTATTCTCTATAGTCACTCGTCTCAGATCTGATATCCTAATAGGATCACTAACCCTAGACCTAGGAGGAATGTGTAATGTAACTTCCACCACTAGGATGGAAGGTGCAATATGACTAGTGCTCCTAAATCTCTCCCCATGGGAAGGAATGACAGTGCCCCCAGGCATAGTGTTAGGCTCGAACTTGGATTTGACATGAAATGCCAAATCATGTGTAGGAAAACCAAACATACCATAACTACCATAACTAGTGCTCACAGGTTCAAAATGAGTCTCGTCATCCTCCGACATTCCATACCGACGATGCGTCAATGCGGAATCAACCCTAGAGTGAGTAGGTATATCATGAAAGGTTCCTATATTAGAAATCATAGGTCCTAGCTTAGTCAAGTTGGGTGAAGGATCATAGGTAGGAGTAAATTCCCCATATTCCACCTGAATGGGAGAAGGTGGTTTAGGAATAACTTCTATATGGTCTCCCATGGTGTGTGAATCAATGTGCGAAGTAGTCCGCCTAGACTGTCTATTTCTCTCTCCAAAAGGAGGAGGAAATGACAAGAACAGCGAGGATCCACACCCAAATCTACAATGACTTAAAAAATATAAAAGACTCTCTATCTACGTAAACCCTAGGCAAGCTATCGTGCACAGAGCAATCACCAATAAACTCTGAATCCAAATGCAAGAAATCAAGGGTAGGATAAGTGAGCTCCTGAACGAGGCAGGTATGTCTCACCTAGGAGAGGCTTGAGACTCCCATCCACAACAAGCGGAGTTACATAACCAATTATTGTGGCCCTTAACTTCAACACATAAAGTGACTGTGCTGTCCGACCCCAACCTTGTCGGGACACCTACAAAATAACCCCTGCAAAGTACCCCCTTGATAACCTAGTTAAGGCCACCAAGGTCACCTTAATATAATCAATTCTCAGGTAGACAGTTTCAGGCGGGATTGACTGTATGGGTAGGGTAGCAAAGCCCGAAACTCTCAAAAGAGCCCCGAGATACGAATACAATACTGTAAATATCTTCGGTGGTACTCAGTTATGACTAGGGGTCATACCAATCAATAACCGCTCACACTGCCTCATGCTTAACTACCTCTCGAGAGGAAGATCCTAAGAAACACTGGTTATACCAAGGATTTCACACACTCACCTGGACAGACACATACATGTTGTTGTTTAGTGGTCTTGCAGAATTTACTCACAATGAACTATTCCAAGACCCTAAAACCTAATATTGTTGGTGCACCCTATAAAATAAAAGAGTGTAGTTCATTTTAATTAAGCGTTGATTTTAATTGGCTTTATTACTCAAAAGAGGGATATGGCCGTGCAACTAATGGTGTTATGACACAACATGAAGTAAAATGCACACCTAACAATCAATGCAAATGCATTATGTCCATGAAAATAGCATATGCTACTATGTGAAATGCACAATTTTTCTTCAAATGATGAATGAAATATTTGCTATATGAAATCCTGAGTAATACTCCAAAGAAAATCTAGTGCAAGTACTATGCAAAATGCAAAATGCAATGCATGATGATAAACAAATATTTTTTGGATTTTATGAGATACAAAAAGCAAAAGAATGATTCTACAACCCCTAGACTCTCCAAGCACACTCAAGAAGCACTCAAGCAAAGCACTAAGGTAAAATAAGTCTAATGCACTAATCCCAAACAAAAAATTGAAAATGCCATGAAAAGAACCTTCTTAAAAAAAAAATTTACCCTAAAAAATAATGTCTCTAGTCAGAAACAGAGGTGTATACAGACTCTGGTAGTATCAAAGGAGACTCAAAAATCATCATAATTCAGCTAACAACCATTCAACTTCCACTAAAAGGAAAAACTAAGAGCATACATGACTGTTCACAGTAAACCTGCGTGTATACACAGAAATCGCAGAGAAAACCGTGTGTATACGCAACTGTGAGTTTAAAACTCGCGTACAGGAAGAAAGGTGCATAAAAATCAAGGAAAACAGACAAGCTGAGACAAACTTCACACCAATCAGACACTACGAGGCAAGCATGCCCCTAGACCCGACACAAAAACAAGAGAGAAAGAGCAATTCAAAGTCATTGAATGCCGATATGCATTAGAAATCAATCCTTTCCAATATGCAATAGAAATTAAATATCTAACACTAAAGGATCAGACCTCATACTTTATCCTGGACAGTTGAAGTAGATCCCTGTTGAGCTTTCCAAATTCAGCTTGAATTGATAGATTACTTCCTCAACAACAAGTAAACAATACAAGCATACTATATATATTGGTGTTAGATCTATTCTAGCATATACAATCAACAATGTATAAGCATTTGAAAACACCCATAGATAAAATATCCATTCAAACATACATTATTGGACAGGAAAAGATATTTCTATTAATATAAAATTAGAGATTACAATGGATACAACCTCTGTTGGGACGTCTGCTAATCCGAGAAACTGAATCCCCCACTAGGTCCTACACGACCTCAATCCTCCATCGCTTGATAGCAAGCTCACAAGCAAAAGGCAAGCTTGGGAAGAACACAAAAGTGCTCCAAGGGACAAAGGGATGCAGACTCAAGCATAAGTTCTGGCAACAATGGACTATAGTTTCTTTGCTCTGAATTCTCTCATATGCCTTCAATGTACCATAGAGTTACTTATATAGATTTTCAAAGGGGTAATGAAAGGTCCAATCTGAGTGATCTCAAGGCATAGGGAAGGCCAGGAGTCAAGTGAGTCAGATCTATGTCAAGGAAAACTACAAAAGTATTTGGATTATGCACACATCCCAATGTATGTGGTTTTATTGGTCAAACCCATGTATACACGCGATTAAGGGTTTAAAAGTCGTATATATCATTTTTCACATGTTTTTAGAGATGGTCTAGGAAACATCAAAGGACAAAAAATGGTCCAAGGGGTCTAAGGAGTTTGTAGAGTGACAGGGGAAGGCCATACAAGTGTGATTCACCTGGAGTGGTAGAATGAGCTATAACAGATGCCCCCTAATGTGTGAGGTCAGAGGGGTTATATGATGGCCTAAATACATTATAAGTCAATCCCAGAAGTGGAGTGATGAAGAATCCCAAATGGAAGACCAGCCACCCAATCAACATAGTACAATGATACAACTCTACACATACTGCAAATACATATAGTAGTCCCGGATACATAAGAGTACAATGGCCATGAATAGGCATGATACAAGATTTCACATAAGTGGTCATCACCACGTACAATATACATAGATCAGAATCTCCATGATGAAGATAAACAAAGGACCATGATCTCCATAATGACTGAAGATATACAATAGATCAAGATCTCCATAAGAGATGGAAATGTTTGACATATACTGAAATCAAGCATTAGAGGAAATTTCAACTCAAAATGGGCCTTTTAACTTTAACTCAAATTCCATGTCATCATGTGTTATCCAATGAAATTGATTTAAATTTGAAATACTGTATAGGTCTTAAACACTTTTTTAATATAAATTTGGGGATAGGTATCATAAAAAAAACTACTTTTGTTTGTTTGTATTTTCGACATATCTCCGCGTATTTTTACTCAAATTTTGATCGGGAGATCTTATTGGATGCGGAATTAAATTCTACATCCAACAAGTACCCACTTGGAATACTTTTGATGGACCCCTCTACCCCAAAACCAAGAAATTCCTGGAAAACATGATGATGTTGTCATCATCATGTTTTTCAGGTATTTCTGATTTTTGGGGTAACGGGGTCCATCAAAAGTATGTCGAGTGGGTACTCGTTGGATGTGGAATTTAATTCCACATCGAATGAGCTCTCCTGAACGAAATTTGAGTAAAAACACCAGGATATTTGTTGAAAATACAAACAAAAAAGTAGTTTTTTTTTTCTGTTCTTCCTCCAAAATTAATAAATATTATTTTATTATTTTAACTATTATTTTATTAATTTTTTTTAGGAGGCCCATTTTGAGTTCAAATTTTCTCTAATGTCACAAGAGCTGAAATCTCATGAACACTGGCATGATCAAGGAGGTAGCATATAAGAGATGCCACCAATCTGGAAGTTCTTCTACACAAACCGCTACAAGTACATGTCCTACTATGTGAATAGAGGTGTCGAGGTCGAACATAGTAGTCCATCATCTGATTACCGAACATTGATGTATACCATTAACAGACGTGAGATCATCCACCGATAATAAAAATGGGAATCAAGGTACTAGAGTGCAAACTAACAAGTGTGAATAAATGTGTTGAGGTCGAACACTTGAGAGGATCCATCGATTAGGGGACATTGATGTACTTCCAAAGACTGTCGATGGCGAGAGAACCTGCCACTGATGACTGCAAGTCTCAAGGCGCTCAAAATGACTCTATATTCCAATCCCAAAATAAATGATTTGAAGTCTATGGGATGAAATCTGCTGGAAGGAGGCCATTAAGGCATCCCCCATAATCCAACACGAGGTACTCGACAAAGATGTATAATGTGGAAGGACTCGGTCATAAGGTGCATGAACCAGTAACTGTACCGGGAATAGATGACATGCAAAGTCAAGATAACTGAGGAATGCTCGACTAAGGCTTCAACTTCCTTCTAATAAGAGAATAACGAGAAATGGTGACTGAACAAAGGTAGCATAGACTCGATATACAAATTGGGACATCTCTACAACACAAGAGGCATCGGCATAGGCTCCATGGGGACTGGAAGCTTAACTAGTCAATGGAGATAAACTCAAATAAACAAGTACAGCTCCTAAATTCAAACTATAAACCCAACCAATGGATGTGATATACAATGCTATGTTCGAAGGCGACACGACTCGACAGCTGCCAAAGACAACATATTTCCTTGTCCAGCTTTTTGGTTTTTTGATTTTTTTGGACTTTTTAAAATATTTAAAAAGCTTGAAAAAGAATAAAATTGCCTTATAGTTACAGAATAGGAGGAGACAAGTGTCATCAAGGAAAACAAACCAGTTCCAAGTAGCTGAACATACCTATGCTCAATGCAAGGATACATGTGTAGGATATTGACACTCGGGGGAAAATCCCCTTCGGGTAAAAAGGGAATCAAGCTGCAAAGGATATGTAAAATGGCTCTGCATGGCTAGACATGAGACAAGCTCGGGCTATATGACTGAAGCGCAATGTCAGGGAAGTCAGCATAAAGCTCAATAAGGTAGGCAAAACTCATGATAATGCAATTACAACTTGACATAAGGGAGTCTTGAGGGAAATAGGCTAGCAAAAGATCAAGAGGAGTATTGGGCTCTTATGAAATGTCATGGTAGTACTATACAATGGACTCCCACACCATAAAGAACAAAACGTCAGCATGGGCACCAAAATGCAGATAAGCCGCTACCTAGGGTACCCATGTAAGGTCAATCTCTACCACTCATATCATGCCACTTCTAAAACAGCAAGAAGGTTCCGTGACATAATAGAGTGGGTTCATCACTAAAATTATGATGAAATGGTCATAAGGTCATGCAAAATGCAAATGGTGATGAAACTTAACCTATATGCTAGTTTAGACATGATACCTGAGATCAGTATGAACGGGTCAATCCAACAGCTGAAACGACACTCAAAAAGGTTTCCCAATTGAGATCCAATTTTCAACAGTGAATTCCAGGAGATCCAGCTGGCGGAATTTGCTACCATTTCTTCCAAGTACTTACCCATGCTCTTCTCTTCCATTTCAATGCAAGTTTTATCAAATTCCATGGTCATTTGAGGTTTCTAGGCCAAACTAAAAAGGGCGTTGTGGCCCACGTGGAAATCGAGGGTTTTTCTGTGTATAGGGCTGGATATATGTAGAAAATGCCCTCACAGTCGCGTACATACATGTCTGTTTGGAAAACAGTCGCATATGAGGCGATGCGTAAGGTTTTTCAAGTAATCTAATGGGAAAAGTTGCAATTTTTTGTGCAGGATCGTCCTAGAATGGAGAGAGCGTAAACATGGTGAGGTAGAGGAGGCAATAAGGGCCGATCTAATGGCTCAAAAATATCTACGTGCATGTGGACTCTATAAGTTTTGGTGTCTTGGTGGTTTGAGGGCCAAACAAAGACTATTGTAGATGCTGGTGGATTACTGGGATCCAGACTCTGAGTCCTTCCAGATAGATGGGATGTCCCTCACTATAGAGGTGGAGGACATATACTTCATTACTGGGTTTTCCCAATGAGGGGAGGTAGTGAACCTTCATTCTCGTGGTGGGCCAGGAGGTGTCCTTACTATCGATGAGTACATTGCGGTGTACTACTATCAAGACATAGAGAAGGTGGGGAGTCAGGTCCCTACCAACGCTATACAGGTGCTGGGCCTAAAGGCCTTACTATTGACATTGGGAAGGATAGCAGGCTTGGCATCACTCCACTAGGCCTCACGGCCTCTGATGTTCTATGCAGTGGAGTGCATGAGACCCACGGTTTATGACTGGAGCACTACACTACTAAGCAACATGAAACATCAGCTCAGTGAGTGTAAGGTGGGCAGAGTGCAGAACTTCGGGTTCAGTAGTATATTGAGCACGTTTTTCTTCGAGCATGTTCTAGGATTGAGCCAGAGGGTTGACGTTCCTCTTCACTGGGTTCGAGATCCACCCCAACGGCATTGGGAAGATGCGATGTGCAGACTGGGGGGAGGTAGGGTGTCCAACCTCTATCCAGCTGAGTTCTTTCCATGGTGGTGACGACAGATAGTTGCCATCGATGACTATCCCTTTGCACCAATTGATTTTAGGGGGGACCCGAACATGCCACTACCACCAGGATCAGCATTTGGTGATACAAGTAGTGAATCTTGACCCTCTCTTTTAAATTTTTGAGTTTTTTTTTTTTTTGTGTTTTCTGATTCTATGGAATCAAAAGATATATTTTTGCGTGACAATACATAGTGACATCTACCATTTGTATGTAGATGTGGGACCATTGCAACCGAAAGGCTTCCCTTGTCACAGATGGAGGGGAAGAGGAGATGATATCGCGGGTGTGAATGTGGAGAGGATGCTCCAAAGCATTCATACCAATTTTGGGAGGTTGACACATAGGGTTCCCATGGCGCAAGTTGAGGACTTGCCTAAGGCTATGCAACACCAGGTGGTGGGTGTACCACTAGCATGGATGTGATTATTCCAACAACTAGCTAGAGCTGTAGTGACCTCCCATGATCACAAAACCCCTCCTCCTCCACAGGATTAGATACCTGAGAGTCTACACATTTTGTACTACTGTGTATTATATGTTGGTGGCTCGAGAGCCCCATTTTTGTATCATGACACTATGTATTACCACATTTTGGATGTTATATAAAAAATTTATGGTGATCGGTTTATTTATTTACATGTGTAAAAATTGTGTTGATGAATTTACTATGTATGAAACAAATGCCAATCTAACACGTAGTTAGCATATGAGTCAGCAACTTGATTATTTATTCTTTGAATGTGTATGTATGTTATATTGTCAAATTTCCATTCTAATAATCTCACACGTAAGAATATTCTTAATAACATTGGATCTCTAACATGGTACAAACCATTAAGCTGTGACACTACTAACTCTGAATCAAGACGTACCTCAAGAGAGAGAAGTCCATGTGAAATGGCATCCCATAGAAGCTCAATAACGACACTATATTCAACAACATTGTTTGAATATGGTCGTAGACAAACACCTCCTGAAGACAGTACCTGACCCATAGGAGTTAAATCACCCAAGCAGCAGAGGTTGAGTGTTGAGTGTGACATCTCGCACCATCCACGAATCCTATGTGGGTGGAAGATTCCATTGACATCTTCCAAAAGAAATGAAAACTAATCACAAAACCGATCACTATAAGAAAAAGACCTAACTATGCAAACTTGTACAATAATATGCAATAAATAGCCTTGGATGAAAATCATGCATAGTACTTCTTGGGATAGAGTCCATTTCTAGGCTCCACCAAGGCCGTTCCCTCATAATCCACTAACTCATAAGCACCCTTCTCTAACACACGTTTGACGACGTAAGGGCCATGCCACATGGGGTTAAACTTTCCTTCCCACAAGGGTTCTTTTGGTTGATCCCACAAAACGACCAAGTCTCCCTCACTAAGCCTCCTTGTATGGAAAGACTTATTATACTAGACCTTTACGCAATGTTTATTTACTTCTAGAGCCACTAAGGCATCTCGACACTGCTCATCAAGTTGCTCTAGGTGGACCAAACACTCCTCCAATGGTGAAGTGTCTGGTAAGAGTTCTATGGCTAGCTTCAAAGAAGGAATCTCACATTCAACCGACAATATCAAATCCACTCCATGTATAAGTTGATATGGAGAAAATCCCGTGGCAGTCTTAACATCGGCTCTATATGCCCACAAAGCAGGATAGAACATGATGTGCCAATTATTCTTGCTCTGTACGATGGTTCATTGGAGAATGGATTTGAGTGATTTATTCACTGCTTCTACCTGTCCATTCACTTGAGGGTAGTAAGAGGAGGAATGCTCTTGCTTGTACCCTAACTTTGATGCCAACTCTTCCATCATAAGATTCTAAAAGTGTGAGCCATGGTCAGAGACAAGCTCTTTCAGAATTTCAAACCGAGTAATAATCTGGTTGAACACGAAGTGCATGGCTGTCTCACCATCGAATTTAACTGTAGGCATAGCCTCAGCCCATTTCGTGAAGTAATCAACAGACACTATGATATGACGATGCCCCCCAACTGAAGCTGGGTTGAAATCCATAAAATCAAGCCCCCACTAGGTGAAGGGACTAGCGGTGATAATGGGATGTAATGGGGCAGGTTTCGAGCGCATTTTATGTGCGAACAGCTAGAAAGGGTGGCACCTCTTGACCTCATCTACACAATCCTTAAAGATCAACCGCCAAAAATAACCCTCTCTTAAGATTTTTTGGGCTGTAGAAAGCCGAGATAAATGACCACCACATGCCCCTCTGTGGAAATCATTAAGCACTAACTCGACCTCTTCATGAGTTAAACAACGTCGTAAAATGGAATCTACCCCATGGTGGTACAAAGTGTTATCCACTATGAGGTAATTCTTCGACACGTGACGTAATCGGCATCATTCATCCCATGAGAGGTGATTAGGGACCTTCAATGTTTGTAAATATATAATGATATCCGCATACCATGGGTCCAAAGTTGAGATTAAGAAGATGTCCTCATCGACAAACGTATCTTCACAAACCAACTCCTCGTCCTTTCTTGGGAAATCTGATATAAGCTCTACAAAAATTAAAGACTTCTTCGATTTTGTTGAAACATATTCGATATTGAATTCTTGCAGGATGACAATCCATTTATTATATTTTTCCCCAATCATCTTTTGAGTGAGGACGAATTGAAATGGATTGAAATAGGCTACAACCAAGGTCTAGCGAAGGAGAATATAATGTCTCAATGATTGAACCACATGTACAGTAGCTAAAGCAAGCTTCTCGACATGAGAATAACGAATTTCTATGTCAATAAAGTTTCAGCTCTGTTACGGAGAGAAATTCCTATGGCTTGGGGTACCACAATAGACAGGTCGACTCCATAAATCAATCCTTTCCAATATGCAATAGAAATTAAATGTCTAACACTAAAGGATCAGACCTTGTACCTTATTTCGGATAGTTGAAGTAGATCACCGTTGAGCTCTACAACTTTGGCTTGAATTCATAGATTACTTCCTCGACAACAAGTAAACAATACAAGCATTCTATATATCATGGTGTTAGATCTATTCTAGAATATATAATCAATAATGTATAAGCATTTGACATAATCCCATGGATAAAATATTCATTCAAACACACATTATTGGACAGGAAAAGACATTTCTATTAATATAAATCAGAGATCACAAGATACAACCTCTGATGGCATGTCTGTGAATTGGAGAAACTGAATCCCCCACTTGGGCCTCCACCACCTCAATCCTCCATCTCTCGATAGCAAGCTCACAAGCAAAAGGAAAGCTTGGGAAGAATACACTAGTGCTCCAAGGGACAAAGGGATGCAGACTCAAGCATAAGTTCCAGCAACAATGGACTATAGTTTCTTTGCTCTCAATTCTCTCTTCTTGCCTTCAATGTACCAAAGGGTTCGTTATATAGCTTTTCAAAGGGGTAATGAAAGGTCGAATCCGAGCGATCTCAAGGCATAGGGAAGGCCAGGAGTGAAATGAGTCAGATCCATGTCAAGGAAAACTCCAAAAGGATTTGGATTATGTACACATCCTGATGTACGCAGTTTTAGTGGTCAAACCTACGTATATACGCGCTTATAGGTTTAAAAGTCACGTGTATCATTTTTCACATGTTTTTAGGGATGATCAAGGAAACATTAAAGGACAAAAAATGGTCCATGGGGTCTAAGGAGTCTACAGCAAGACAAGGGCTGGCCATACAAAGTGTGATTCACCTAGAGTGGTGAAATCAGTTATACCAGATGCCCCCTAATGTATGAGGTCAGAGGGGTCATACGATGGCCGAAATACATTATAAGTCCATCCCAGAAATGGAGTGATGAAGGATCCCAAATGGAAGACCAGCCACCCAATCAGCATAGTACACTAATACAACTCTACACATAACTGCAAATACATATAGCAGTCTCGGATACATAAGAGTACAATGGCGATGAATAGGCATGATACATGATATCAGATATGTGGTCATCGCCACATACAATATACATAGATCAGAATCTCCATGATGAAGATATACAAAGGACCATGATCTCCATAATGGATGAAGATATAACAGATCAAGATCTCTATAGTGGCTGGAAATATCTGACATGTACTGGAATCAAGTCACGAGAGCTGAAATCTCATGAACACTGGCACGATTAAGGAGGTAGCATATAAGAGATGCCACCAATCTGGAAAGTCTTCTACACAAACCACTACGAGTACATGTCGTACTATGCGAATAGAGGTGTCGAGGTCGAACATAGTAGTCCATCGTTTGATTATTGGTCATTAATGTATACCGTTAATAGACACGAGATCACCCACCGATAATGAAAATGGGAATCAAGGTACTAGAGTGCAAACTAACAAGTGTGAATAAATGTGTTGAGGATGAACACTTGAGAGGATCCATCGATCAGGGGACATTGATGTATTCCCAAAAAAATTTGATGGTGAGAGAACCTGCCATTGATGACTGCAAGTCTCAAGGCACTCAAAATGACTCTAGATTCCAATCCCAGAATAAATGATCTGAAGTCGATGGGATGAAATATGCTGGAAGGAGGGAATTAAGGCATCCCCCATCATCCAACACGAGGTACTCCGCAAAGTTGTATAATGTGGAAGGACTCGATCATAAGGTGCATGAACCAGTAACTGTACCGAGAATGGCTGACATGCAAAGTCAAGATAAATGAGGAATGGCCGACTCAGGCTCCAAATTCCTTCGAACAAGAGCATAACGGCGTATGGTGACTGAATAAAGGAAGCATAGACTCGATATAAAAACTGGGACATCTCTATGACACAGGAGGCATCAAGAGAGGCTCCATAGGGACTGGAAGCTTAACTAGTTGGTGGAGATAAACTTAGATAAACGAGTACAGCTCCTAAATTCAAACTATAACCCAACCAATGGATGTGATATACAGTGCTCTGTTCGAAGGCGACACGACTTGACAGCTAACACAGATAACATCTTTCCTTGTCCGACTTTTTGGTTTTTTTATTTTTTTGGACTTTTTCAATTTCATAAAAAACTTGAAAAAAGAATAAAATAGCTTTATAGTTCATACTAGGAGGAGACGAGTGTCATAAAGGAAAACAAACTAGTTCCAAGCAATGGAACATACCTATTCTCAATGTAAGGATACATGTGTAGGATATTGACACTCGGGGGAAGATCCCCTCCTGGTAAAAAGGGAATCAAGCTGCAAAGGATATAAAAAATGGCTCTGCATGGCTAGACATGAGGCAAGCTCGCGCTATATGGCTAAAATGCAATGTCAGGGAAGCCGACATAAAGCTCAATAAGGCAGGAAAAGCTCATGATAATGCATTCACAACTTGACATGAGGGATTCCTGAGAGAAATAGGCTAGCAAAAGATCAAGAGGAGTATGAGGTTCTTGCAAAATGTCATGGCAGTACTATACAACGGACTCCCACACCCTAAAGGAGAAAATGTCGCATGGGCACCAAATGCAAATAAGGCGCTAACTAGGGTACCCATGTAAGGTGAAACTCTACCACTCATATCATGCCACTTCTAAAGCAGCAAGAAGGTTCCATGACATAATAGAGTGGGTTCGTACCTAAGGTCATGATGAGATGGTCATAAGGTTATGCAAAATGAAAACGGTGATGAAACCTAACCTATATGCCAGTATAGTCATGATACCTGAAATCATCACAAATGGGTCAACCCAACGGCTGAAACAGCAGTGAAAAATGTCTTCTACATCATGAATTATGTCAAAAACAGTCCAAAATGGTTAGAAAATGTCAAAACTATAGGAGAGGGGGTAAGATTTTCAAATATTTGAAAATTTTCTATAAATAGTAAACAATTCAAAATATTATAAATCATTTGCAACTTTTGCATATGGTTTTTTCAATAAACTGATGGGAAAATTTGCAATTTCTTGTGCAGGATGGTCTTAGATTGGAGAGAGCGTGAGCATGGTGAAGTAGAGGAAGCAGTAAGGGCTGATGTAATGGCTTATCAAGCTCTACATGCATGCGGACTCTACAAGTTTTGGTGTCTTGGTGGTTTGAGGGCCAAACCAAGACTATTACAAATGTTGGTGGGTTACTAGGATCCAGACTCGGAGTCCCTCCATATATATGGGATGTCCCTCACCATATAGGTGGAGGACATATATTTCATTACTAGGATTTCTAGATGAGGGGAAGTCGTGAACCTTCATTCTCATGGTGGGCCAAGAGGTGGCCTGACTATCGATGAGTACATTGTGGTGTACTGCTATCTAGACACAGAGAACGTAGAGAGTCAGGTCCCTACCAATGCTATACATGTGCTGGTCCTAAAGGCCATACTATTGACATTGGGTAGGATAGCAAGCTTGGCATCACTCCACCAGGCCTCGCGGCCTCTGATGTTTTATGTAGTGGAGTGCATGAGACCCACAATCTATGACTGGAGCACTACACTACTGAGCAACATGAAACATCAGCTCAGTGAGTGTAAGGCAGGCAGAGTGCGAAACTTCGGGTTCAGCAGTATTTTGAGCACGTTTTTCTTCAAGTGTGTTCTAGGATTGAGCTCCAGAGTGGACTTTCCTCTTCACGGGTTTCAAGATCCGGCCCAACGGCATTGGGCATATGCTATGCGTAGACTAGGGGGTGGTAGGGTGGCCAACCCATATCCAGCTGAATTCTTTCCGTGTTGGCGACAACAGATAATTGACATCGATGACTACCCCTACACAGGGATAGATTTTTGGGGGGACCCGGACATGCCGTTACCACTATGATCGGCATATGGCGATATAGGTAAGGAATCTCGACCGTCTCTCTCTCTCTCTCTCTTTTTAATTTTGAGTTATTTAATTTTTTTTGTATTTTCTTGATTATATGGAATCAAAAAGACATATTTTTGGGTGATAATACATAGTGACATCTACCATTTTTGTGCAGATGTGGGACCATGGTGACCAGAGGGATTCCCTCATCATAGACGGAGGGCAAGAGGAGATGCCATCATGAGTGGATGCTCCAGAGAATTCATACCAATTTTGTGAGACTGACACATAGAGTTCCCATGGCGCAAGTTGAGGACTTTCTTGAGGCTATGCAACGGCAGGTGGTGGGTGTACCACACGCATGGGTGTGTTTATTTCGATGGCTAGTTAGAGCCGTATTGACCTTCCATGATCACAACCCTCCTCCTCCTCCACAGGATTAGACACCTGGGAGTGTATACATTTTGTACTAACGTGTATTATATGATGGTCACTCGAAATCCCCAATTTTGTATCATGACACTATGTATTATCACATTTTGGATGTATATATAAAACGTTTTATGGTGATCGATTTATTTATTTACATGTGTTAAAATTGTGTTTGTGATTAATTTATTGTGAATGAAACAAATGCCAATCTAACACGTAGTTAGCATATGAGTCAGCAACTTGATTATTATTTCTTGGAATATGTATATATGTTATATTGTCAAATTGTCGTTCTAACAATCTCACACGTAAGAATCTTCTCAATAACGTCAGATCTTTAACATGGTACAAGCCATTGAGCTATGACACTCCTAACTCCGAATCAAGATGTACCTGGAGAGATAGAACGCCATGTAAAATGACATCTTGTAGAAGCTTGATAACAGCACTGTATTCAGCAACATTGTTGGAAGATGGCCATAGACTTACACCTCCTGAAGACAGTACCTGACCCATAGTAGTATAAATCACCCAAGCAGTAGAGGCTGAGTGTTGTGTGTGATGGCTTGCACCAAAAGAAACAAAAACTAATCACAAACCCGATCACAATAAGAAAAATACCTAACTATGCAAAGTTGTACAATAATATACAATAAGCAGCCTTGGTTGAAGATCATGCATAGTATTTCTTGAGATAAAGCCCATTTCTAGGCTCTGCCAAGGTCGTTCCTTTGTAATCCACTAACTCATACACACCCTTATCTAACACACACTTGACCACGTAAGGACCATGCCACATAGGATTAAATTTCCCTACCCCCAAGGTTTCTTTCGGTTGATCCCACAAAAGAACCAAGTCTCCTTCACTAAACCTCCTTGGATGGACAAACTTATTGTACTGGACCTTTACGCGACGTTTATTGACTTCTAGAGCCACCAAGGCATCCCAACGTTGCTCATCAAGTTGCTCAAGGTGAAACAAATGCTCTTCCAATGGGGAAGTGTCCGATAAGAGTTCTACAGCTAGCTTCAATGAAGGAATTTTGCATTCAACTGGCAATATTGACTCCACTCCACGTACAAGTTGATATGGAGAAAAAACAGTGGCAGTATTAATAGCAATTCGATATGCCCACAAAGCAGGATATAACATGATGTGCCAATTGTTCTTTCTTTGCACAATGGTTCATTGGAGAATGGATTTGAGTGATTTATTCACTGCCTCTACCTGTCCATTCGCTTGAGGGTAGTAAGAAGAGGAATTATCTTGCTTATACCCTAACTTGGATGCCAACTCTTCCATCATACGGTTCTGAAAGTGCGAGCCATGGTCAGTGACAAGCTCTTTCAGAATCCCAAACCAAGTAATAATTTGGTTGAACAGAAAGTGAGCGGGTGTCTCACTATCTAATTTTATTGTAGGCATAGCCTCAGCCCATTTCGTGAAGTAATCAATAGCCACTATAATATGATGGTGCCCCCCAGCCGAAGCTGGGTTGCAATCCATAAAATCGAGCCCCCACTTAGTGAAGGGAGCAGCGGTGATAATGGGATGTAACGGGGCAGGTTTCAAGCTCATATTATGTGCGAACACCTGGAAAGGGTGGCACCTCTTGACCACATCAACACAATCCTTAAATATCGACAGCCAGAGATAACCCACTCTTAAACTATTTTGAGCTATAGAAAGCCTAGATAAATTACCACCACACACCCCTCTGTGGAAATCATTAAGCACTACCTCAGCCTCTTCATGAGTTAAAAAATGTCGTAAAATGGAATCTAGCCCACGGCGGTACAAAGTGTTGTCCACTATGAGGTAGTTCTTAGAGACGTGACGTAATCGTCGTCGTTCATCTCGCGAGAGGTGAGTAGGGGTCTTCAGTGTTTGTAAATATATTATGATATCCCCATACCATGGGTCTAACGTTGAGATTAAGAATATTTGTTCATCGACAAACGTATCTTCACAAACCAACTCCTCGGCCTCACTCGAGAAATTTGATATAAGCTCTGCAAAAATTAAATACTTCTTCGATTTTGACAAAACAAACTCGAGATCGAATTCTTGCAGAATGACAATCCATTTATTATATTTTCCCCCAATCATCCTTCGGGTGAGAACGAATTGACATGGGCTACAACTAAGGTCTAGCGAAGGAGAATTTAATGTCTCAACCACTGAACCGCATGTATGGTAGCTAAAGCAAGCTTCTCAACATGAGAATAACAAATCTCTGCATCAATAAGGTTCTGGCTCAAATAATATATGACATGCTCTTGGAGCTCCTCATCTTCTTGAACCAAAACCATACCAATCGTCTCTAATGACGCGGCCACATATAATAGAAAATCATGGCAATAATCCAGGGGACTAATCACTAGGGCTGATGACAGGGCTCTCTTGATTGCATCGAAGGACTCCTGGGCTCGCTCATCCCAATAAAAGGGGGTGTCCTTCTTCAAGAGACGCATGAAGCCTCTAGTCAAATTGGCAAAGTTGACAACAAATCTTCATAAGAAGTTTTGCATGCCTTGCAAACACTGAAGATGACGAATATTCATCGGGGGAGAAAACCGAAGTATTGCCTCAACCTTCAAAGGGTTGACTCTTATACCCTCTTTAGAAACGATGAATCCTAACAAACACACTAACTTCACATAAAAGATGCACTTGTGAGGATTTAATCTAACCAAATAGTGCCGACATCTTTCGAATACCAATCTCAAGTGATAGGGATGACGCATTCTCATGGAAGTATGAGTAGCAAGGTCATCCAAAAATACCTCAATAATTGACTTGAGATCGTGGAAGATCAAGGTCATTTCCCGCTGAAATGTAGCTCTAGCGTTTTTAAGGCCGAAAGGAATTTTTCGATATGCAAACGTTCCCCAAGGACAAATAAATGCAGTTTTATGTTGGTCCTCATGTTTAATCTATATCTAATTATATCCAGAAAATCCATCCATGAAGGAGAACACCTCACTACCCACACACTCATCCAAAATCTGATCAATAAATGGTGTGGGAAAATTGTCCTTAGGACAGGCACGATTCAAATCACGAAAATCAGTACATATGCAGATTGCTCCCTGCTTCTTATCAACCAGAATGGTGTTTGAAACCCACTCCGTCAAGGGAATGGGATAGATGAAACTAGCTTTCAATAGCTTCTCTATCTCTGCCTTAATCGCAGGTGCTTTCCTAGGATTCACCGCACGTAAACATTGTCGAATAGGGTTAGCGATGGGGTAAGTCTTCATCTCGTGCTCGACAATATGAGGGTCAATACCTGGAATCTTGTCGTAAGACCAAGCAAAAATATCATGGAATTCCATAATAGCTTCGTGTATTCAAGAATCTCAGCATGGGAACATTCCGCCCCAATATAGACATTCTCTATCGTGCCAGGATTGCGAGAGATGTTGATAGGAATCATTGTAGATATGTTTTCCATGTTTCCATCAACCATCGGACCAAGAGAGCTTAATGGAACCATAGGACTACCAACTCTCTGACTAAGAACCACCCTAAAATCTTCACACTCCAAGCGGTCAAGCTCTGGAAGAAAAAAATATCTATGATGGAGTTCCTCCCATGGTGGCTCAATTCCCGACATAGCCTCAATAATTGCTTCATCTAAAGGGAAAACCATATCAAGGTATTCACGTGCATGAGAAGACTGTACTGCCCATGCCGGCAGCACATAAGGGTCCTCCTCCTCCATCCACAAAGAGGAAGGACTAGGCTCTGTAACACACTTGAGATTAGCTTGATAAGCTATCATAGCTACAGGAAACGGCACGTCCATCATGACGAGCTCACTCGAAGTAATCGGTGTAGGAAGAATCCAAGGATCTTCCATATGACTCATGCGAAAAGACACCGATGTTGTAGATGTCAAAGACTCATCAAAGCTAGATCATATCATTAGGATCGGTGTAGGACAACTAAAGCTTCCCATGAGGGATGGATACATGCCTACACCCACACTCCTAGTTTCCAGTTGAGAGTGCTCAACGATCAGGATCGAAGCTCCTGAAGATGCGGTAACAGATGGATTCTTGAATGTCATTTGATCAATCGTTACGATCTTCCCATTATGTGGAAAGCATACAATGTGGAACAAGGAAGAAGCAACAGCTTGCATACTGTACATACAATTCCTACCTAGCAAGACATTGTAGTCAAGGGGCGCATCAACTACCTCGACCTCTATCACCACGGTCTTCCCTCCCAAATGGACTTTAAGGGAAGGGAGGATGTTGTGCGGTCTAAAAGATCTCCCATCGAATGTAGTTAACATAGTCGCTGATTTAGACAGCTCAGGAGAACCCAAACCCTTCCAACAAGATAAAGACATCACAGAAACAGCAGCTCCCTCGTCAATCACAGTGCGCTTGATGACCATATTAAGACACTCTACATGAATCAAAAGAGACACATAGTAGGGCCAGCGAGGCTAAAGTCCTATAGTTTCAAATTTGATCATAGAGGAAGAATCATCATCATTCACACCAAGGGAAAAAAGCAATGCCTTCCTTTGCGATGGAAAACTCTGAAGCACTTCCATTGCAGACATCACACAAGGAGTGTGGCCCAAATCCTCGACCACTGAATAGTTCTGGGTGGCTTGGGCATTTGGATTATGCCCTGAATGCTTAAGGACTCCCTTAGGAATGCGAGGTGTAGTCTCAGGTTTATCCATAGGTTTCTCAATACGCAAAGGTGACCTTGGTGGATCAGGCTCTTTTCCTGGGCTGGGTTGTGATGAACCATAATCTTTCGCATGGGTCACAACTTTCAAAACATGAACCATGTTAATGCACCCACAACCACTACCCTCCGGTGGATCATGATCATCACCAGACTGGTCATGGGACTTCGAGTTAATATTTTGATTATGTGGTAAAGGGTTAGTTAGCACGTCTGGGCCCTGTGCCAAGAATATCGAAGCTTCCTCAATACGAGGGCACAAGTAAGTGAGGTGATCGTCCTTACATAACTTGTAAGGGAACTTAACCTTATGTTTAACTTGCTTGTTCCCCCCAGCATTTCAGTCATTCTTGTCATTATTGTTAGCATTCTCATTCTTATTCCCACCCTTTTGATTATTTTTACCCCTTTTTCTATTATGTCCAGGCTGCTCGTTACCCTTCTGGTCTGATGATTGCACAGAAAGTACACTCATCATTTGGGTGGGTAGAGACGAATCCGTAGCTTTTCTTGAAGTAGATTGGTTGATTCACAATTGACTAACTTGTTTTGCAACCGAATCCGCAGGTTTTGCACTTGCACAACCCACAATGCCATCGGCATGTGGTCTAGGTTTGACTTTGGGGTTGAAAATGGAACGAGGAGCATTGGGAATAATCTCATACAACAAACCAGACTAAGCATAAATCAAGTCCAGTTCTTATGCCCTAAAAATCTCTTGTTCCTCATTCTGCACTCCGGATGTGGAAACATCCTTCGCTATATATGGCAATAATGACTTGGGGAACCACTCGAGGAGGAATTTCAGCGGTATAAAGGCTTTAATTAACCTCTTTTGTCTACGCCACTCTTGAATATGATCATAGATATGTGTGGCTTTATCTTGCCGAAATGTTGACAAGAGTTCAGTACCAACGTCATAACGCACTGGTAGCTGAAAGTGATTAAGAAAAGTCATCGTAAGGTCATCGAACAAAGCGAAAGATCCCCTAGGTAACTCTATATACCATTTCACGGCAGGCCTTGTAAGGGTGCATTGAAATAGTCTCAAACAGACTCAATCCTAATGTAAGGAATTCGAAGAGCACCATAGGTGAAATGTAGTAATGTGTTCGCTCAGATCCTCTCTCGGTTTGCCCTCGAACTTAGGTATGTCCGAAGGAAGCTTGGTAGGGATAGCCGGCCAAGCTAGGTCATGAGCCACAGGATCGTTCATCAATCTTGACAAGTCAGGATTATTGAGCGACGCGAGGAAGGAGAGCCTAGGATGATGAGGCCTATGGACCACTCCGTTATTCATATAGGGCTGATTACCACCATGGCCTTGGCCATAGTGCCCTCCTCCCGTATGACCCGTATAGGGTGGCGTGGAAGCACCATAGTGTGGTGTACCTTGACTAGTAGGAGCTAGAAAGCTATAATTAGGAGAGTAAGTAGGTTGTTGATACCCGCCCCCATAAGGTGAAGAACCCTATCCATACTTCATCCCATAATAGGGTCCATAATTCATCGCATGCGATGCCCCATGAGACACTCCGTAGGTATGAAGATATGCTCCGGAAGTAGGGATATACATAACGGTAGTAGGTATATATGCCCCAGAAGTAGTAACATGACCTCTAGAAGTATGGACATATCCTCCCCAAGGAACGGGCGGTATGTAAACCTGAGACACAATCGGTCTAGTTACTGTAGTACGGACCTAACTCGTAGCCATGTGTCGGCTCGAAGGACCACGCGAATAAGGTGGAGGATGTACATTTGAAGAACTAGGGACTGAGGATGAAGGAATATGAGTAATAATGTATGTGCTACCACCTATCGTCACTCGTCTCGGATCTGGTATCCTAATCAAATTGCTAACCCTAGACCTAGGAGGGATATGTGATGTAACTTCCACCACTGGGATGGAAGGTGCAATGTGACTAGTGCTCCCAAACCTCTCTGCATGGTAAGGAATGAGAGTGCCCCCAGGCATAGTGTTAGGCTCAAAGTTGGATTTGACATGAAATGCCAAATCATGTGTAGGGAAACCAGACATAGCATAACTACCATAGCTAGTGCTGGCGGGTTCAAAATGAGTCTCGACGTCCTCCGACATTCCATATCGGCAACATGTCAATGGGGAATCAACCCTAGAGTGATTAGGTCTATCGTGCATGGTTCTTATCTCAGAAATCACAGGATCTAACTCAGCCAAGTCGGGTGAAGGATCATAATTAGGAGTAAACTCCCCGTTGTCTACACGAATGGGAGAAGGTGGTTCAGGAATACCTTCTAAATGGTCTCCCATGGTGTGTGAATCAATCTGTGAAATAGTCCTCCTGAACTGTCTAGGTCTCTCTCCCAAAGGAGGAGGATAAGTAGACGACAAAGGTCTTGCTAAACGATGAGAATGGCAAGGAGCCACACCCGAATCCACAATGACTCAAAAACTAGAAGAGACTCTCTATTTATGTAAACCATAGGCCAACTATCGTGCACAAAGAAATCACTAATAAAATCTAAAGCCAAATGCAAGAAAACCAGGGCTGGTTAAATGAGCTCTTGAATGAAGCAGGTATGTCTCACCTAGGAGAGGCTTGAGACTCCCATACACAACAAGCGGAGGTACCTAACCAATTATTGTGGCCCTTAGCTTAAATGGGTAAAGCGACTGTGCTGTCCGACCCCAACCTGGCCGAGACACCCACAGAATAACCCTTGCAAAGTACCCCCTCGATATCCTAGGTAAGGCCACTAAGGTCACCTCAATATAATCAAGGCTCAGGCAGACCATCGCAGGCAGGATTGATCGTATGGGTAGGGTACCAAAGCCTGAAACTCTCAAAAGAGCCCCCAGATATGAATACAATCCTGGATTTATCTCTGCTACTACCCAGTTATGACTAGGGGTCATCCCAGTCAATAACCGCTCACACTGCCTCGTGCTTAACTCTCTTTTGAGAGGAGGATCCTGATAAACACTGGTTATACCAAGGATTTCACACACCCACCTGGACAGACACATACATGTTGTTGTTTAGTGATCTTGGAGAATTTACTTACAATTAACTATTCCAAGATCCTAAAACCTAAGCTTGTTGGTGCACCCTATAAAGGAAAAGAGTGTAATTCATTTTAATTTAGCGTTGATTTTAATTGTCTTTATTACTCAAAATAGGGATATGACCGTGCAACTAATGGTGTTATGATGCAACATGAAGTGAAATGCACACCTAACAATCAATGCAAATGCATTGTGTCCATGAAAACAGGGTATTCTACTACGTGAAATGCACAATTTTCTTCAAATGATGAATGCAATCTTTCCTATATGAAGTCCTAACTAGTACTCCAAACCAAATCTAGTGCAAGTAAAATGCAAACATGCAAAATGCAATGCATGATGATAAGCAAATGTTTTTGGATTTTTTGAAATAACATGAGATGCAAAAAGGAAAAGAATGATTCTATGATCCCTAGACTCTGCAAGCACACACAAATAGCACTCAAGAAAAGAAATAAGGTAAAAGAACTCTAATGCACTAATCTCAAACAAAAAATCAAAAATGCCATGACAAGAACCTTATTTTAAAAAAAACAAAAAAATTAGCCTAAAAAAAATGTTTCTGGTCAGAAACAGAGGTCCAAACAGACTCAGGCAGTGCCAAAGGAGACTCAGCAAATATCAAAATTCACCCAACAACCAATTAACTCCCACAAAAAGGAAAAATCAAGGGTATACGCTACTGTTCATAGTAAACCCGTGTGTATACGCGGAAATCACAGAGAAACCTGCATGTATGCGTGAATGTGAGTTAGAAACTCGCGTACAGGAAGAAAGGTGCATAAAATCAAGGCAAACAGGCAAGCTGTGACAAATTTCACACCAATAAAACAGTACTAGGCATACATGCCCCCAAACCCGATACAAAAACAAGAGAGAAAGAGCAATTCAAATTCATTGAATGCCGATAAAACAAACCCCAAAGGACGACTACTAGGAACTCCTCGGTGGAGTTTCCAATTCTATTACGGAGAGAAAATCCTATGGCTCGGGGTACCACAACTGAGAGCTCGACTCCAGAAATCAATCCTTTCCAACATGAAATAGAAATTAAATGTCTAACAATAAAGGATCATCCCTCGTACCTTATTCTGGATGGTTAAGTAGATCCTCGTTGAGCTCTTCAACTTCATCTTGAATTGATAGATTACTTCCTCAACAACAAGTAAAAAATACAAGCATTCTGTATATCATGGTGTTAGATCTATTCTAGAATATATAATCAATAATGTATAAGCATTTGACATAATCCCATGGATAAAATATTCATTCAAACACACATTATTGGACAGGAAAATATATTTCTATTAATATAAATCAGAGATCACAAGATACAACCTCTGACAGCATATCTGCGAACTAGAGAAACTGAATCCCCCACTTGGGCCTCCACCACCTCAATCCTCCATCTCTCGATAGCAAGCTCACAAGCAAAATGAAATCTTGGGAAGAACACACTAGTGCTCCAAGGGACAAAGGGATGCAGACTCAAGCATAAGTTCCAGCAACAATGGACTATAGTTTCTTTGCTCTCAATTCTCTCTTCTTGCCTTCAATGTACCAAGGGGTTCCTTATATAGCTTTTCAAAGGGGTAATGAAAGGTCGAATCTGAGTGATCTCAAGGCATAGGGAAGGCCAAGAGTCAAATGAGTCAGATCCATGTCAAGGAAAACTCCAAAAGAATTTGGATTATGTACACATCCCGATGTACACGGTTTTAGTGGTCAAACCCGCGTATATACGTGCTTATAGGTTTAAAAGTTGCGTGTATCATTTTTCACATGTTTTTAGGGATGACCAAGGAAACATTAAAGGACAAAAAATGGTCCATGGGGTCTAAGGAGTCTGCAGCGGGATAGGGGTAGGCCATACAAAGTGTGATTCGACTGGAGTGGTGAAATCAGCTATAACAGGCTCAGATAGTATATGACATGCTCTTGGAGCTCCTCATCCTCTTGAACCAAAACCATACCAATCATTTCCATGGACGCGGCCACATAAAGTAGAAAATCATGGCTATAGTCTGTGAGACTAATCACTGGGGCCAATGCTAGGGCTCGCTTGAGTGCATCAAAGGACTCCTAGGCTCACTCATCCCAACAAAAGGTGGTGTCCTTCTTCAATAGACTCATGAAGCCTCTAGTCAAATTGGCAAAATTGACAACAAATCTTCATATGAATTTTTCCATGCCTTTCAAACATTGAAGATGACTAATATTCTTCGGGGGAGACAACTGAAGCATTGCCTCAACCTTCAAAGGGTTGACTCTTATGCCCTCTTTAGAAACGATGAATCCTATGAAGTGACCTGACTTCACACAAAAGATGCACTTCTGAGGATTTAACCTAACCAATTAATGGCAACATCTTTCAAATACCAATCTCAAGTGATAGGAATGACACATTCTCATATGAGAATGAGCAGCAAGGTCATCCAAAAATACTTCCATAATCGACTTGAGATCATGGAAGATCAAGGTCATTTCCCGCTTAAAAGTAGCTCTGGCGTTTTTAAGTCCAAAAGTAATTTTCTGATATAAAAATTTTCCTCAAGGACAAATAATTGCAGTATTATGTTGGTCCTTAGTTTTAATTTGTATCTGATTATATCCGGAAAATCCATCCATAAAGGAAAAAACCTTGCTACCTGCACACTCATCCAAAATATGATCAGTAAATTGTATGGGGAAATTGTCCTTAGGACAGGCACAATTCAAATCATGGAAATCAGTACATATGAGGATTTCTCCCTGCTTCTTATCCATTGGAATGGGGTTTGAAACCCACTCCATCAAGGGAATGGGATAGATAAAACTAGATTTCAATAGCTTCTCTAGCTCTGCCTTAATTGCGGGTGCTTTCCTAGGATTCACCGCACGCAACTGTTATCGAATATGCTTAGCATTGCGATAAGTATTAATCTTGTGTTCAATAATACGAGGGTCGATACCTGGCATTTCGTCATAAGACCAAGCAAATATATCACAGAATTATTTAAATATCTCGGTGTATTCTTGAATCTTAGCATGGGAATATTATACCCCAATATAGACATTCTCTATCTTGCCAGGATCATGAGAGATATTGATAGGAATCATTGAAGATATGTTTTCCATGTTTCCATCAGCCATCGGACCAGGAGAGCTTAATGGAACCATAGGACTACCAACTCTCTCTCACTAAGAACCACCCTAAAGTACTCATGCTCCAAGCAGTCAAGCTCGGGAAGAAAGTAAGATCTATGATGGAGTTCTTCCCATGGTGGCTCAACTCCCGACATATCCTCAATAATCGCTTCATCTGAAGGGAAAACAGTATCAAGGAAGTTGTGCATGTGAGAAGACTGCACTACCCATACCGGCAACACATAAGGGTCTTCCTCCTCCATCAGTGAATAGGAAGGACTGGGCTCTGCAACACACTCAAGATTAGCTTGATAAGCTATCATAGTTGTAGGAAACGGCATGTTTGTCATGATGGGCTCACTCGGAGTACTCGGTGTAGGAAGAATCCAAGGATCTTCCATATGACTCATACGAAAAGACACCTATCTCATGGGAAGAATACAAGGATACATCAGTACTAATCCTTGGACACCTATCTCATGGGATACATGCCTCATGGGAAGCTTTAGTTGTCTTGTACTGATCCTTACCGAATGATGAGGTAACAGACGGATTCTTGAATGACGTTTGATTAATCGTGACTGTCTTCCCATTAAATGGAAAGCATACAACATGAAATAGGGAAGAAGAAATGGCTTGCATACTATACATCTAATTCCTACCCAGCAAGAGATTGTAGTCAAGGGGTGCATCAACCATCTCTACCTCTATCATAATGGTCTTCCCTCCCAACCGGACCTTAAGGGAAGGAAGGATGCCATGCGGCCTAAATGATCTCCCATCGAACAGATTTATCATGGTCATTGATTTAGATAGCTTAGGGGAACCTAAACCCTTCCAACATGATAAATACATCACAGAAGTGGCAACGCCTTCATCAGTCACAGTCTTGATGGTCATGTTAATACATTCTACGTGAATCAAAAGAGACACATAGTAAGGCAAGCGATGCTAAAGTCCTACAGTTTAAAATTTAATCATAGAGGAAGAATCATTATCATTCACACCAAGGGCAGAAAGCAAGGCCTTCCTTTGCAAAGGACAACTCTGAAGCACTTCCAATGTAGACATCGCACAAGGAGTGTGGCCCAAATCCTCAACAACTGAATAGTTCTGGGCAGCTCAGGCATTAGGATTGTGCCCCGAACTCTTAAGGACTCCCATAGGAATGTGAGGTGCAGCTTCAAATTTATCCACAGGTTTCTCAGTACACAAAGGCGACCCTAGTGGATCCGATTCCTTTCCTGGGATGGGTTGTGATGAACCATAGTCCTTCACACGGGTCACAACTTTCGTAGCATGGACCATGTTAATGCAACCATGACCACTACACTCTGGTGGATCTTGATCACCACCAGACTGGCCATGGTTCCTCAAGTTCATATTTTGATTGTGAGGTAAAGGGTTAGTTAGCATAGCTAGGCCCTGTGCCAAGAATATCGAGGCTTCATCGATACGAGGGCACAAGTAAGTGAGGTGATCATCCTTACACAACTTGCAAGGGAATTTAACCTTACATTTAGCTTACTTGTCCCCCCAGCATTACGGGTGTTCTTGTCATTATTATTAGCATTCTCATTCCTATTCCCACACTTACGATTATTCTTTCCCTTCTTTTTATTCCATCTGGGCTGCTGGTTACCCTTCTGGAACGACAATTGCACCGAAAGTACACTTGCCATTTGGGTGGGTTGAGATGAAGCCATGGCTTGTCCTGAAGCAGATTGGTTGATTGAAATTTGACTAACTTTTTTTGCAACTGAATCTACAGGTTTAGCACTTGCACAACCAAGAATTCCATTGGCATGTTGTCTAGGTCTAACTTTGGGGTCGAAACTAGAACGCGGAGCATTGGGAATGATCTCATATAACAAACCGGATTGAACATAAATCAAGTCCAGTTCCTGTGCCCTAAAAATTGTTTGTTCCTCATTCTGCACTCTGGATGTAGAAACATCCTTCTCTATATATGGAAATAACGACTTAAGGAACCATTCAAGGAGGAATTCCAGCGGTATAAAGGCTTTAATTAACCTCTTTTGTCTACATCGCTCTTGAATATGATATAAGACATGTGTGGCTTTATCCTGCCAAAATTTCAACAAGAGTTCAGTACCGACGTCATAAT
Organism: Pseudotsuga menziesii; assembly: GCA_001517045.1. NCBI lineage: Eukaryota > Viridiplantae > Streptophyta > Pinopsida > Pinales > Pinaceae > Pseudotsuga > Pseudotsuga menziesii. The sequence goes on from LPNX010483440.1 coordinate 120,872, forward strand.
ACACTGGTAGCTAGAAGTGGTTAAGGAAATTCATTGCCAGGTCATCAAACAAAGTGAATGCCCCCCTAGGTATCTCTATATACCATTTTGCGGCGGGCCCTATAAGGGTGCATTGAAACAGCCTTAAACAGATGGAGTCCTGGTGTAAGGAATTCGAAGAGTACCATAGGTGAAATGTAGTAACATGTTTGCTCAGATCCTCTCCCGGTTTTCCCTCAAACTTAGGTATGTCCGATGGAAGCTTCATAGGGACAACAAGCTAAGCCGGGTCATGAGCTATAGGATCGTTTGTCAATCTTGACAAGTCGGGAATATTCAGGGTTGTGAGGAAAGGGAACCTAGGATGATGAGGTAGATGGACCACTCCCTGATAATTCTTATTCTCATAGGTCTGTATACCACCATGGCCTTGGCCATAGTTCCCTCCTCCCATTTGACCCGTATAGGGTGGCATGGAAGCACCATAGTGCGGTGGACCTTGACTATTGGGAGCTACAAAGTCATAATTTGGAGAGTAAGTAGGTTGTTGATACCCACCCCCATAAGGTGAAGAACCTTGTCCATACTACGTCCCATAATAGGGTCCATAAGTCATCGCATGATATGTCCCATGAGACACTCTGTAAGTAGGAACATACGCTCTGAAAGTAGGAATATACATTTCGGAAGTAGGATTATGACCTCTAGAAGTATGAGAATGGCTTCCTCAAACAACGGGCGGTACATGAAGTTGAGACACAACCAGTCTAGTAACTGTAGTACAGACATAACTCATAGCAACGTTCTGGCCCAAAGGACCACGTGAATGAGGTGGAGGGTGAACATTCGAAGAACTAGGGACAGAGGAAGAGGGATCTGTGTATTTAAGTACATACTATTCCCTATATTCACTCGTCTTGAATCTGGTATCCTAATAGGATCGCTAACCCTAGACCTAGGAGGAATGTGTGATGTAACTTCCACCACCAGGATGGAAGGTGCAATATGACTAGTGCTCCCAAACCTCTCCACATGGTAAGGAATAAGAGTGCCCCCATGCATAGTGTTAGGCTCAAACTCGGATTCGATAGAAATGCCAAATCATGTGTAGGTAAACTAGACACACCATAACTACCATAACTAGTGCTAGCGGGTTCAAAATGAGTCTCGTCATCCTCCGGCATTCATACTGATGATGCGTCAATGGGGAATCAACCCTAGAGTGAGTAGGTATATCATAAAAGGTTCATATCTCAGAAATCATAGGTCCTAACTCAGTCAAGTCAGGTGAAGGATCATAGGTAGGAGTAAACTCCCCATCTTCCACCTGAATGGGAGAAGGTGGTTCAGGAATAGCTTCTATATGGTCTCCCATGGTGTGTGAATCAATGTGTGAAGTAGTCTGCCTGGACTATCTATTTCTCTCTCCCAAAGGAGGAGGAAATGTAGAAGGCATAACTCCTGCTAAACGATGAGAATGATGAGGAGCGGCACCTAAATCCACAATGACTCAAAAAATATAAATACTCTCTATCTACGCAAACCTAGGAAAGCTATCGTGCATAGAGAAATCACTAATAAAATATAAATCCAAATGCAAGCAATCAAGGGTAGGATATGTGAGCTCCCAAGTGAAGAAGGTATGTATCACCTAGGAGAGGCTTGAGACTCCCATACACAATAAGCGGAGGTACATAACCAATTATTGTGACCCTTAGCTTCAATGAGTAAAGCGACTGTGTTGTCCGACCCCAACCTGGCCGGGACACTTGTAGAATAACCCTTGCAAAGTACCCCCTCGATATCCTAGGTAAGGCCACTAAGGTCACCTCAATATAATTAATGCTTAGGCGGATAGTCGTAGGTGAGATTGACCATATGGGTAGGGTAGCAAAGCCCGAAACTCTGGAAAGATCCCCTAGATACAAATATAATCCTAGAAATAACTCCGGTGCTACTCAGTTATGACTAGGGGTCATCCCAATTAATAAACACTCGCATTGCCTCGTGCTTAACTCCCTTTTGAGAGGAGGATCCTAAGAAACATTGCTTATACCAAGGATTTCACACACTCACCTAGAAAGACACATGCATGTTGTTGTTTAGTGGTCTTGGAGAATTTACTCATAATGAACTATTCCAAGACCCTAAAACCTAATCTTGTTGGTGCACCCTATAAAAGAAAAGAGTGTAGTTCATTTTAATTAAGTGTTGATTTTAATTGGATTTATTACTCAAAAGAGGGATATGGCCGTGCAACTAATGGTGTTATGACACAACATGAAGTAAAATACACACCTAACAATCAATGCAAATGCATTGTGTCCATGAAAACAGGGTATGCTACTACGTGAAATGCACAATTTTTCTTCAAATCATGAATGCAAGCTTTCCTATATGAAATCTGTACTAATACTCCAAAGCAAATCTAGTGCAAGTACTATGCAAAATGCAAAATGCAATGGATGATGATAAGCAAATATTTTTAGATTTTTTGAAAATAAAATGAGATACAAAAAGCAAAAGAATGATTCTACAACCCCTAGACTTTGCAAGCAAACTCAAGCAGCACTCAAGCAAAGCACTAAGGTAAAAGAAGTCCAATGCACTAATCCCAAACAAAAAATTGAAAATTCCATGACAAGAACCTTCTTAAAAAAAATATTACCCCAAAAAAAAACATCTCTAGTTAGAAACAGAGGTGTATACAGACTCTGGAAGTATCAAATGAGACTCAACAATCATCACAACTCACCCATCAACCATTTAACTTCCACTAAAAGGAAAAACTAAGGGCATACACGACTATTCACAGTAAACCCACATGTATACACGGAAATCACAGAGAAAACTATGTGTATACGCGACTATGAGTTCAAAACTCACGTACAGGAAGAAAGGTGCATAAAAATCAAGGAAAACAGACAACTTGAGAGAAACTTCACACCAATCAGACACTACCAGGAAAACATGCCCCCAGACCTGACACAAAAACAAGAGAGAAAGAACAATTCAAAGTCATTGAATGCCGATAGAAAACCCGCAAAGGACAACTACTAGGAACTCCCCAGCGGAGTCGCCAATTTTGTTACGGAGAGAAATTCCTATGGCTTGGGGTACCACAGCAGATAGGTTGACTCCAAAAATCAATCCTTTCCAATATGCAATAGAAATTAAATATCTAACACTAAAGGATCAAACCTCGTACCTTATTCCAGACAGTTGAAGTAGATCCTCGTTGAGCTTTCCAACTTCAACTTGAATTGATAGATTACTTCCTCAACAACAAGTAAACAATACAAGCATACTATATATATTGGTGTTAGATATATTCTAGCATATATAATCAAGAATGTATAAGCATTTGAAAACGTCCAAGGATAAAATATTCATTCAAATATACATTATTGGACAGGAAAATATATTTCTATTAATATAAAATTAGAGATTACAATGGATACAACCTTTGTCGGCACGTCTATGAATCGGAGAACTTGAATCCCCCACTTGGTCCTCCACCACCTCAATCCTCCATCTCTCGATAGTAATCTCACAAGCAAAAGGAAAGCTTGGGAAGAACACAAAAGTGCTCCAAGGGACAAAGGGATGTAGACTCAAGCATAAGTTCCAGCAACAATGGACTATAGCTTCTTTGCTCTCAATTCTCTCATATGCCTTCAATGTACCATAGATTTCCTTATATATCTTTTTAAAGGGGTAATGAAAGGTTGAATCCGAGTGATCTAAAGGCATAGGGAAGGCTAGGAGTCAAATGAGTCGGATCCATGTCAAGGAAAACTACAAAATTATTTGGATTATGCACACATCCCGATGTATATGGTTTTAGGGGTGAAACTCGCGTATACACGCGATTAAGGGTTTAAAAGTCGTGTATATCATTTTTCACATGTTTTTATGGATGGTCTAGGAAACATCAAAGGACAAAAAATTGTCCAAGGGGTCTAAGGAGTTTGCAGAGGGACAGGGGAAGGCCATACAAGTGTGATTCACCTGGAGTGGTAGAATTGACCATAACAGGAAGGGGATTATGTTAGTATTATATCCTCAACTTCTTGGAAATATATAGGTTCTCCTCAGCTTGTTCCAACATAAGGTTTTATTTTTCTCAAAAGGTATCATATTTGGAAAAAGACTAGAATATTCCAGGAATCTTCATATTTTGGGCATAACATTTTGCAAAATCATATTTTAAAAGATGATTTGTTACTAAAACACCTGCCCTGAACAAATGGTAAGGAAATAGGAAAAAATCAAAACAGAAAAGTTGTAGAGAATTTCAATACCTTTCCAATGATCCAAAGTCCTCCCAAATACAAGGTATGAGCAAAAGGTTATTCCCAAAATACAAAATGTTCCAGCATATAAGATGGTAAAATGTATTGAAACACCAATCAGATAGTGGATTTTAATCAAATACCTATCGCACCTTTAGGGATCCTTCCTACTTACCTTTCATCTTAGGAGGGAAAATTGTGTACGTTGATGTTATGGTAGTCCAAGGTCCCTTAGATTTTAACAGTATCCTTGGAAAAGATTATGTTTATTCCATGAAAGTTGCAGTGTCCACACCCTTTCAAGTGATTCATTTTCCCCATGATGGGTCAATTGTGACCATCGATCAATTTTCTTTTGCTAAACTTGATCATCGTATAACTGCTAGTCATCAGAGTTCCCTGAATATCTGACATGTTCTTGTGGTTCCTTCTTCTTCATCAACCATGTCTCCTGACTCTAGAAATCATGCCAGAGTTCAGTTATTTGAAAATAGAGAGATTATTCCCATCATGGGTGAGCTTAGGGGGCATGTCTCCAATCATTAGACATCATACTGGAGTTAATCCATTATCTTATTATGTAAGGGGGGGGGGGGGGGGGGGGGGGGGGAC
>LPNX010483440.1:125872-174872 GCA_001517045.1 Pseudotsuga menziesii
TGCTAAAAAATGAAATATATGTATGTAAGCGTAGTTCCCATTCTATGTAAATATCTTTAAAAAATGAAATAAAGGTCTATGAGAATAGTTCCAATTATGTTCCAATCTTGTTAAAAACTGAAACTGATGTCTTTGAGCATGGTGTCGTTCCCTTTCAAGATCTTTAAAAAATGAAATGGGTTACCTCAAGAACAATTCTTTTTTGTTTCAAGATCATGTAAAAATGAAATAGGTCCCCACAACCATAGTTATTTTCTATTTCAAGATTGTGTAAAAATGAAACAGGTCGTTATGAGAAAAGTTCCCTTTTCATGTCAAACTTGTTAAAAAATGAAACAAATTCTTCCATTGTGTCACTTATTTTAACTTGAACCTTCATTTCATGTGTGTATATCACTTAATCCTCTTTTTTCCTCTATTTTCCATGAACCTTTTTCTAGGAATAACCTGTAATTTAGTTGGATGAACAAAAGAGTAAGAAGATGAAACAAAGCTTGGGGGTCATGTATCCAACCTTTTTACATTATGTTGGAGTTAACCTACTACACAATTATATTGGGGGAAAGTACCAACCACTGGAAATCATGTTGCAAAAACACCCATCAGTGGGATGCATTTTGAGCATACTTTTATTTTAGTTTCGAGCTTGCTAAACCATGAAATGAAATATTGAGCATAGATCCTATTTTGTGTCAAGCTCATTAAAAAATGATGCAAATACACTAAGAATTATTTCAATTCATCTTCGAGCTCATTGAAAACAGTAAGATGGTTTTGAGCTTACTTTTTACATCTTCCATGCTATGGTTAAAACATGAAAAGTGGGTTTGAGATAAGTTAATTATTTTTTGTGATCTGGTTTCAAACATGTAAAAGGTTCCAAGCCCCTTTTATACCCTAGTCATTCTCGTTAAAAACTCAGAAAAAATGCATCGAGTAAACTCTTATCACTTTTTCTTACTTGTAAAATGTAATATGAAAAAGGAACCCCATCTAGGACTCATATTTAAGATCTTTTTAAGCTCCTTAAACATGAAAAGATTGCCAAGCAAATTTGATTCATTCACACTTTTAAAAGTATTTGAAAGTTCATTTATTCGGTGATAGTTTTCCCCTTTTTCAAACTGTTTAGAATCATTTACGGAAAATGTATACTCTAGCTCATTATGACTAGAATATTTATCCTAAGTATTGGTTTATACTTTTTCAGACCTTGGGGACTAAATTTATGAAAAATCCCACTTTGGAGTCTTTTTAGTCATTTCAGAATCCCTAATTATGAAACAACGATTGGGTTTACCTTCTTTAGACTCATAAAATTAAGCATTAAAGGACCCTCTTGTGGTAATGAGCCCCTCCTTTTTGAGGTTCGTAAAACATATGAGGATGGACTCATCACTTGATGAGCTATATCAAGAATTTTTTACCCTTTTCAAGATCATTAAAAATACAATAGGTACTAGTCCATCATGATGTGGAATTTAAAGGAATGGTGATACATCTATCATTTGTATTAATGGCAACTTTTAGTCACCTTAGAATATGGTACCTATCTGCATTTTCATACAAAGAATTGGGTATTCATCTTCTCATTAATTTGATCCACTTTCATGATTCATTTAACTCCTTTGAGTCAATTCAAAGAATGCATCGTCTTGCCTTTGCATTATGCCTGGTCTCTGCCTCATTCGAGTTAACACTACCAAGCCACTTGTCGTGTCATTCAATGTTCAAAGGTGGTTCAATGAGAGTATTTAACATAGTATACCTCTGTAGTTACTTTACCTTCATTCTAATATATCATATCTGAGTCAGTCCCATGGTTGTTCCATTATCAAAGCTCACTTCCAATAATCATACTTTTTTCCAAGTTTCACGTCGATGATCAGGGAAACATCATGGACCTACTTAAATGAGTCTATTTCCGTTGACAAAAACACCTTATCCAGTAATTATTCTTAGAAACCATTAAAGTACCTTAAATCCCACATGCCTTAATGGCATGTTTCCTTGCTTTTAATAGTAGGTTTTCATCACTATCCTGTGATTTGGAAGATTCCCCTGATTGTTCGACTCCAGCTAATTTATTCGCATTCAAAAGAATGTACTAGGGTATCTTGGGAATAATTTACATTAATGGTGATTTCCCTCACACTTGTTAACTATATATTGTTGATGTATTTGTAACTTTATAATGTATTCACATGTATATCTTATGTATTGTACCCCAATGTCTATTCCAGGAAGTATCTGTAATCTAATTAAGTCATGTCATGCCCCAATGTTCCTATCGGGAGATTCAATAATGTAAACAAGTCATGTAAAGTCATAGAGTGTAACCCTCCTTATTGATCAAGGGTTAAAGTCCCCACAATTGTGGGGCCCTAGGGTTATTAGACTCTCCTGGAGAAGTCGGCCCTAGTGAGTTATTGTCAACTCAAGAATTAGTATAAATAGAGAGGGAGCCTCTCTATTTATCACACATTCACTCACACTCAGTTGTAGCACATAACTGAGAGAGAAAGAAGTAGTTGGGAGAAGAGAGAGAGAGAGTACTACTATCGGGAGATCATGTTACTGTTTTGGGTTTTACTTTTGGTGTTGATACTATCTTTGAGGAAGTTGTGGGGTTTTCTCCTTCATGGTTTCCCAAGGAAAATATTTGTGTTCATTTTCTCTTGTTCTTGATTGTTGTGTTTGTTATTATCTTAGATAATATCCTAAGATCATATAGCTTAAATGTTAAAAATGTAACATGGTATCAGAGCTAACTGGATAAAAGGACTCTGTGCAGCTGCTGAAGCTAGGGATTCTTAATTTTTTGATCTCTCTCCATATATTTTTAGCAAAAGGAGGTTGGGATGACTCTCCTCTCTAGGGCACATCTTTCTGTGGAAGAAGAATATGATTCTGAGCGTTTTTAGTTTTTGACCCTGCACTACTACCGAAAATTAGGGATTTCCATAGAAGTGGGATTTTTTAGTGAGCCTAGGCCTGTATTGATCTACTCCCCAAAATAAAAGTTTAGAGATGAAGATCAAATTTTTTGGTTGCGTATAAATTCGTGAAATTCAAACCTTAATCTGCTTCTGAACCAACTCTACAGAAATTCAGCTCCATATCCAATTCTGACATCTTAACCTGGTATGATCTAAATCTTTTACATTTCCATTTGAGGTTCTCTGTTAAGATGTCTCATCATACCAATATTGATGAAAATATTGAGGGAGCTGATAACTTTCGATCCTAGGAGTATAGGATCTCCCTGGTCCTAGAAGAAAATGTGTTGGACTCTTACATCAATGAAGAGGTTCCAGTTCCAAAGGGAGATGAGGCTAAGTCCTTACACAAAAAGAAATTGGTCATGGCTAAGAGGGTTATTTTTTATTCAATCAAGGATCACATTATACCACATGTGTCCTCTCTAAAGACTCCTAAAGCTATGTTTGATTCCCTGACCAAACTGTTTGAAGGAAAGAACATAAACCGGAAGATGACTCTGAGAAACCAATTGAAGAATGTAGAGATAAAGAGTGTGGAAATACTTTAAAAGGGTCTCTCATATCAAGGAATAGATTGAAGCGGTAGATGAAGAAGTAGAGAATGTAGAAATTGTGATGATCACCTTAAATGGTCTCCCTAGGACATGGGACTCTTTCATTCAAGGGATATGTGCTAGAAAGAAGGTAGTCAAGTTTAGAAGGCTGTGGGAAGAATGCTCAAAAGAAGAAGCTCGAATAGTAGCTCGAGAAGAAAATATGGGAAATGAAGATCAATCTCTCACAATACAATCCAAGAAGAGCAAAACAAACCATCACCAAGGTAAGCACTTTCATCCTAGAAGATCTAACAAGAATCTACCTAAATTCATATGCTTTACATGCAATTAAAAAGGAAACTATGCTATAGACTATCTGAAGAACAAAAATGTATCTCACAAGAAGAAAGGAAACAAGAAAAGTCATCATGCTCATGCTGCAAAATATGGCGAGCCTTCCAAGAAGAAAATCAAACAAGACAGTGATGATTCTTCAAGTGATGAAGAATACGTTTTGATTTTTGCTCTCACAGGAAACATCACACATGGAAGTAATGGTTGGATTATAGACAGTGGGGCTTCCAAACACATGACAAGATTCAAAGAATCATTTGTGAAACTATCAGAACATGAATCACCCCACAAGGTGAAACTTGGGGATGACTACTAGTATCCAATGAAAGGTAGTGGAGAATCCTCCTACAATTTAGACTTTCGAAAGTCTATGAAAATGAAGGATGTCCTATTTGTACCAGGACTAAAGAAGAACCTTCTCTCCATCTCTGCATTGGATGCAAAAGGCATAAGGGTTTCATTTATAGATGGCCAAGTCCTCATGTGGACAAAAGGAAAGACTATTGACGATGCAATAATAATTGGAGAACAAGAGGGAGGACTATACAAATTGAAGGGCCAACCAGAACAAGCTTTGGTTCATGACTCAGTAGAACCAAATGAACTGTGGCATAAAAGGATTGCACTTGTTCACTACATGGAACTACCACTTGTAAGAAAATATGTTGAAGGTCTTCCAGAAATGCAGGAAAAACATGAATTTATATGCAAAGGATGTAGGGAAGGAAAGAACACAAAGAATACATTTCCAAGTAGTGAGAGCAAGGAAAAAGCAATCTTCGAAATCATCCACTCCGATGTATGCGGTCCAATGTCATCCAGTTCTCTAAGAAAGTATGTATATTATGTTTCTTTGATTGATGATTTTTCTAGGATGAGATGGATACACTTCATGAAGAACGAGGATGAATTATTTAGTAAATTCAAAGAATTCAAATCCTTGATCGAGAACCACAGAGAGAACAAGATCAAGATATTTCGATTAGATAATGGCGGATAATTGAAATCAAATGAATTCAAAGAATTATGCAGAGGTTCAAGGATTAAGAGGGATTTGACCACTCCATATAATCCACAATAGAATGGGGTTACAGAAATAAAGAATAGAACTATCATGGAATCAGAAAAGGTAATGCTTCATGATCAAGACCTCCCTATGCATCTATGGGTAGAAGCTGCTAGAATAGCTGTGTATGTATAGAACCGTACTCCACACAGAGTACTCAAGAACAAGACACCTGAAGAAGTATTTTCCGACAAGAAACCAGAATTCATCCATATCAAAATATTTGGCTGTCCATTGTACATACACATTCCAAAAGAAAAGAGGACAAAGTTAGATCCTTCATGAAAGAAGGGTATATTTGTGGGATACCCTGAGAGTTCGAATGATTGTAGAATATACTTCCCAGGATTCAAGATGATCGACATTAGCAGAGATGTAACATTTGATGAAGGCTCAGCTTACATCAAGTCTAGAAAAAGACTTGTTGAAGACTCTGAAGAATCAGAAGTAACAAGAATCCGTAATTCAACTATGAATGAAGCAACTCCAGAAGAAGATCAAGAAATGGAAGAACCTTAGGAACTGGTAGATCCACCTCAAGAAAATAATCCTCACAAGAGGAAACCTGCATGGGTACGAGAGGCTATCCAAGGTGTAGAAAGATACGGGGCTCCAGAAGAGATACACAAACAAAGGAAAAGAACCAGGTATTGCTACGGTTACATAGCCCTATTATGTTACTTCATTGATAAACAACCTTCCAACTATGAAGAAGAGGTAGAAAAGAAAGAATGGAAGGATGCTATGATCGAAGAGTATTAATTGATCATGAAGAATAATGTTTGGGATGTTATCCCAAGACCAAAGGGGAAGTTTGTTGTAACTTCCAAATGGATCTACAAGATAAAGCATGCTACAGGTGGTAGAGTAGAGAAATATAAAGAAAGATTTGTGGCTCGTGGATTCTCCCGGAAAGAAGGAAAATATTATGAATATAATTTTGCACCTGTATACAAATACACTTCCATCAAATCAGTAGTTTCTCTAGCTACAGTAATGCAATGGAAGATACACCAGATGGATGTCAAGACTACTTTCTTGAATGGTGTAGTGGAAGAGGAAGTGCATGTGGAGCAGCCACTCGTTTTTGAGACACATGGCAGGGAGACTCATGTGTGTAGATTAAAGAAATCCCTGTATGGTTTGAAACAGGCTCCTAGGACATGGTATGGTATAATTGAGAGCTTCCTATCCAGTTTGGGCTTTACCAAGAGTAAAGAGGATTCCAACCTTTACTACAAGGTTGAATAAGGGAACCCAATGATACTCCTACTATATGTAGATGATTTGTTTGTGATAAGAAAATATGGGTTGATTGGGGATATGAAGAGGAAGCTTGTTTCCGATTTCGAAATGAAGGACTTGGGTATGATTCATTAATTTCTAGGCATGGAGGTGTGGCAGAATGAAAATGGAATCTCCCTCGAAAAAGGGAAGCATGTAATAGAGATCCTGAAGAGGTTCAGGATGATGGACTGTAAGGCTATGACTAGACGTATGGCATCGAACATGAAGCTATTGAGCGATGCTTCGTCTAAGTCGGTTGATGCTACCATGTATCGTCAGATGATGGGTTCCTTGATCTACCTAATGAATACAAGACCATATATTTGCTTTGTTGTGAACACATTGAGCCAGTTCCCGACAAATCCAAGACATGTTCACTTGATTGCTGCAAAGCATATTTTGAGGTACCTAAAGGGTATAGTTGATTATGGGCTCAAGTATGAGGCAAATCAGAAGATTATCCTAGAAAGTTATGTGGATTCATATTGGGCAGGCAGTGCCATTGATAGGGAGAGCACTTCAAGGTGTTGATTCAATATGGGGTCATGTATGATCTCATGGTTTAGAAGAAAGCAATAATATGTGGCACTGAGTACAGCTGAAGCAGAGTATGTTGCAGCTTGTTTGGCTAGTTGTGAGGCAGTGTGGCTTAGGAAGCTACTATCTAATTTATTTGATCTCTGGTTGGATGCTACTTGCATATACTGTGACAATCAGAGTTGTGTGAAGTTGTCAGAGAACCCAGTGTTCCATGACAAGTCGAACCACATCAAGATAAAATATAATTATATCATGGATATGGTGTAGATATGAGTAGTGAAGCTCATGTATGTTGCGATGGATGAGCAGATAGCTGATGTCTTAACCAAACCACTAGCTAGAGTGAAGTTTGAACACTTCAGGGAGAAGCTTGGTGTTCTCTAGATCAAGTTTCCCTCCAAAGGGAAGTGATGAATCCATGAGCCTTTTTGACATGGTTGATGTGTTCATCCCATGGTCAGATATAAGTGTTGATCCCTTCTGACATTGTTCATGTGATCATCCCATGGTTAGATATAAGTGTTGATCCCTTCTAATATGGTTGATGTGTTCATCCCATAGTCAGATATAAGTGTTGATCCCTTCTTACATGGTTGATGTGTTCATCCCATGGTAAGATATAAGTGTTGAGCCCTTCTTACATGGTCAATGTCTTCATCCCATGGTAAGATATAAGTGTTTGTCCTTTCTGTCATGGTTGATGTGTTCATCCCATTGTCAAATGTGAGTACTGGGAATTTCTAACATGGTTGATGTGTTCATCCCATGGTCAGATGTGAGTGCTGATCCTTTCTGACATGGTTTATTTATTCATCCCATGGTCAGATGTGAGTGTTGGAAGTGCCTTTCTGACATGGTTGATGTGTTCATCCCATGGTTAGATGTAAGAGTTGGTCGGGCCTTTCTGACTAAGTTAGATATAAGTGCTGAAGAATATGAAGACCTACCTGGAGGCTAGGCCTACAACGAGCATGAAAAAGGGTTGGCTCTATAGAACTTCTTGTGACAAGTAGAATTGAGATAGCACCAGTGATGATGACCAAGTGATGGTCCAGCAGTGATGATCCAGATCCAGAGATGAAGATGACTTGAAGATAAAGATGAATTGAATATGAATATGAATTGATGATGATCCAGATGATATAGAGAAGAAGACTTGTGCTGATAAATTATGTCGAGAGAACACCTTCCTAGTTAAGAGGGAGTGTGGATGTATTTGTAACTTCAGAACATATTCACTTGTATATCTTATGTATTGTACCCCGATGTTTATTTCGGGAAGTATCTGTAATGTAATTGAGTCATGTCATGCCCTGATGTTCCTATCAGGAGATTCAATAATGTAAACAAGTCATGTAAAGTCATAGAGTGTAAACCTCCTTATTGATTAAGGGTTGAAGTCCTTTCAATTGTGGGGCCATAGGGTTATTAGACTCTCCTAGAGAATTCATCCCTAGTGAGTTATTGTCAAGTCGAGAATTAGTATAAATGGAGAGGGAGCCTCTCTATTTATCACACATTCACTCACACGCAGTTTTAGTGCATAACTTAGAGAGAAAGGAGCAACTGGGACAAGAGAGAGAGAGAGAGAGAGAGAGAGAGAGAGAGAGAGAGAGAGAGAGAGAGAGAGAGACTACTATTGTCGGGATATCATCTTATTNTTTTGTGCTAGTTATATCTTTGAGGAAGTTGCGGGGTTTTCTTCTTTATGGTTTCCCCAAGGAAAATATTTGTTTTCATTATTTCTTGTGTTTGATTGTTGTGCTTGTTATTCTCTTAGATAAGATCCTAAGATCACATAGCTTAAATATTAAAATTATAACATATACATTAATGATTGGTATTCAAGTGGTTTCTACCATGTTTGATATTAGGAGACCTATTCGCATGGATATAATTGTACTATCTGGGACTAGAATGAAAACCCTGAATGGTTAGGTATTCACTAGAATATGTTCCTATCATTAGGTTGTGATGGAGTATTATTTGATTCATTGCATGGATCCACACTCTATGTTTGATGGCTATGCTCAGGTTTGAGTCAAGATGACATGGATCTACAGTGTATATTCTGTAGCTATTTCTCGATTTGAGTCTTGTTGATCACGCATCTATAGTGTATTCTTGGTAGCCATGTCTTTGTCATTATACATGGATCTGCAATGTATTGATCAACAACCATTATTTGAGTCATATAGTTTGTAACTGGTGTTATGTCAAATCTTCACTCACCACTATTTTTCCTCTAATTCCATATCATATCTAGAAAATTATTTCACTTCTCACATCCCTCTCGATTCATAATTTCGGAGGCATTCTGTTACACCCAAAACTTGTCTCTGTGATCAATATCTTGAATTGATTTGTCCAAACCATCTTTTTAGGATCCTTTTTGCTCAACTCTAGGAGTTTTGACGCACCTTTTTTCCTAAAATAAAGCTTCATAATGTCCTAGTGGCTCTTGATTACTAACATGGTGCATCGGCAAAATGTGTTTCCTAAATAAGAAGAGCATCGATGCATACTTCTCATGCACAATGAGCTTCTTCACTGTTGAAAGGGAATATTTTGAGAACCTTCTAGATGAAATTCCTCATAGATACTTATCCCAACTGCTTGGAATAGCTCTCATTCATACCCCTGGCCTCTAGGGGTAGTCCATCGCCTTCCTCCCAAAATATCTCAACCCCTTTGGGTCCTCTTTAGCATAGATATGCAAGCTTACACTCATGTATGTGAGAGGTAAGATGACCAAGAGAGCACCTTTATGTTGATGTAATCATTGCTAGTATTAGAGGAAAAGAGTGTGGTTGTGAGTGATATTTGTATAGTTTGTAGAGCGTGTGTGAAAATGAGTCAAAGGAATCATGAGAGAAAATATTCAACATCAAAGAATTGATGTTAATTTTCTTCTCTTATATCATTAATACAACCATGTTCCCCTTTCCCTTGAATAATTTGTGTTAATATCAACTATTCATTACTTTTATTCTTGATCATTAGTATAGACAATTGAATTATATTATTGCTTTCACTATTGTGTCTTGTTTTTCATGTTCTTTGCAAGTATAGCTGATCGCAAACAAATCCATGAGACAAGGACCACCTTCGTCATTGAGGTAATAAATCTTGGCATTCAAGTAGTTTAATAATCTAAGGAGAGAATGCATTGATGTGACTTTTTGTTCGAGATATGCCCCATGTAGATTAGGGAAACAATATTTTTTTGCGTTGATTAAGAATTTCTAGTAACAGTCTTGATACAACAGAATAATCCCAAACTTAATACAACATAATTTTTATACTTTATACAAACACAAGAATCCTAAACTTAATACAACATGAGTTTCGTACTTGATACAACACAAGCTTCCGACCTTGATATAGCACAAGGTTCTGACCTTCATAGAACACAAGGTTTCGATCTTGATACTACACAAGATGATAGTACATACATCTCTCATGAATAGAACTTGATACAACACGATGTCCTAGATTGAGACAACACAAACTCTTAACTTAATACAACATAATTTTTTGAACTTAATACAACATAAGTTCCAGAATTTATAAAACATAAGTATCATGGCGAAGTTTCCGAACTTAATCCAACATAAGTTCTAGACTTGATACAACACAAGTCTCATGGAAAGTGACTCCTAATGATGTACATTTAATAGTCCCTCTAAGCGAGGGATACATTCTTTTCCATACCAAGCATATCTCGAAAGTGTCTAAACTTTGTCGCAAATAGAGGATTTTTCTTCACATTGGCAATCTACACATCAATAGTTATGTACTAAAATTTTACAATACGTTTCTTGACCATTTATCAAATGAAGCGATACTTCCTTTCTATGTGTTTTGAATTATCATGAAACACAATATTTTCAGAAAACTTTATACAAATCTGCTAATCACACCTAGTCACTGTAGGTTCTAGATTTTCACCAAACAACTGTCCAAGTAGATTTATCAGCCACATTGCTTCTATTTGAGTAGTACTAGCATCAATCTACCGATCCTCTATGGTGCTCTAGTAAAATGAACCCTTCTTTCTGTTAGACCATGAAATCATAGTAGAACTCATGGAAGAACCCAAGATAAAACAATATCCAGAAGTGCTCTTTTGATCAACAATGTTGTCACCCCAATCAGAATCAGTATATCCAAGCAATAAATCTCTTCCATTGGAGGCATATCTGAGTCAATAAGACACCGTACTGTAGAGGTATCTCAAAATATTCTTACTTGCAACCCAGTGTCTGTGTCTAGGATTAGTCATGAATGAACTCAAAATGTTAATTGCATAGAAAATTCCTTTCCTCAAATGTATAAGGTACATCAATGAGCCAATCAAATGTCTGTATAATGTGGGGTCCATTGGATATGATCCAATATTAGTCTCATGGAGTTTCCTCAAATTGGAATCCATTGGAGTATTTATGTATTTACAATCCACCATGGCAAATCTATCGAAGATGTCCATAGTGTACTTCCCTTGAGATATAAATATCTCATCATTCCTCTACCAAATCTCAAGGCCTAGGAAGTAGTGCATAAGACCTAATTTGTTCATCTCAAACTCAAAGGTAAGCTTCATCTCACATTCAAAAATCATTCTTTCCTATCTAGTGAGGAAAATATCATCCACATATAGGACTAGTACCAAAAAATGGTTCTCCACTACTTTGAAGTACAAGTTTGAATCTGCATCACTCTTCAAGAAATCCAATTTCCTAATATAAATATTGTATATTCTGGCATACCAAGCTCCAGGAGCTTGTTTTAATCCATGCAGGGCTTTCTTCAACTTGCACGCATGGCACTCCTTCCCATGTATCAAAAAAACCTTTGGCTACTCAATGTAAACCTATTCCTCAACCTAAACATTGAGGAAGGAAGTATTCACATCCATGTAGTGAAGCTTTCAACCAAATACTGATGAAAAATGAAATAATAGATCTAACAGTGTATACGTTGCCATTGGAAAAATAGTCTCCTCATAATCAATGCCCTCTTTCTGAGAAAAAACACAGGCAGTAAAACCAACTTTCTAGTTGTCCACACTAGCATCTTCAGCATGATTTATCTTGTAAAGTGATCTGAAAGTTACAACTAACTTCCTCTTAGGTATGGGAACAATATCCCAAATATGATTCTTTAGAATAGAATGATATTCCTCTGTTATAACATCTTCCTACACTTTCTACTCTACAGACTCTTCATATAATGAAATCTCTAAGTCACTGATGTTGCTCATCAATGCAACATATATTGAATACCTATTAGGATGCTTACTCTCTTTGGAAGTGCCTAGCTGTGATCCATGCTTCTCAGCATCTCTCAATACATCTCAGCACCATTTGGGCAACCTGTTTGTATGCAGTTCATCAACCAGTTCAACTGGCATCAATGACAGGTAGCTCTGCATGCTCTCCTAGATTCTCCCTCTAAACATCATAAGGGGAAGAATAATCATCATGATCCTCTTCTATAGGAGTCTCATCCTCCTCTGTCTCTGGATCACATCCAATCTCTTTTGACTGATATTGCTTCCTCATGGAAAGTCACATCGTGACTAACCTCAATATGTCTCTCACCATGTACATATATTTTGAATTCCTCGGAGCTCTCAATGTAGCCAACAAAAGTTCATTTCTTTCCAAAAGGTTACATCTTGGTTTTGTTTTCTTTTGGTATGTGAAAATACACAAGACATAAAAAATTACTAAGATTTGGATATGTCTGGTTTCTTGTCAATGAACACCTCTTCGGATTTTTTGTCATCAAAAACTACATTAGAGGAAATTTCAACTCAAAATGGGCCTCCTAAAAAAAATTAATAAAATAATAGTTAAAATAATAAAATAATATTTATTAGCTCGTCGGGGGCAAAGCAAGTGGTAAAGTGGAATTGTTGAAATTGGTTGTAAATGGAAGGTCTCATGTTCAAATCCCCCCAAATTTACCCGTGCTCCATGGCTCGGGCCCTATGGATGCACCTAAGGGTATAGTGGTAGCGGGATTGGATCCCTGGACCTCGTGTCACGCGGGTACTAGCATGTCCCCAGTTGTCGATTTCCATAGTTACAAAATGGTAATAATAATACTAATAATATTTATTAATTTTGGAGGAAGAAAGGAAAAAAAACTACTTTTTTGTTTGTATTTTTGACATATCTCCCCATATTTTTACTCAAATTTAGATCGGGAGATCTCGTTGGATGCGGAAATAAATTCCACAACGAGTACCCACTCAGCATACTTTTGACGGACCCCACTACTCCAAAAACAGGTCATCATCACATTTTTTCAGGTATTTCTTGTTTTTGTGGTAGCGGGGTTCGTCAAAAGTATGTCGAATGGGTACTCGTTGGATGCGGAATTTAATTCATCATCACATTTTTTTAGGTATTTCTTGTTTTTGGGGTACTGAGGTTCGTCAAAAGTATGCCGAGTGGGTACTCATTGGATGCAAAATTTAATTCTGCATCCAATGAGCTCTACCGATCAACATTTGAGTAAAAACACACGGAGATATGTTGAAAATACAAAAAAAAAGTTGTTTTTTTATATGATACCTATCCCCAAATTTATATTTAAAAGGTGTTTAATACCTATACGGTATTTCAAATTTAAAGCAATTTCATTGGCTAACACATGATGATATGGAATTTGAATTAGAGTTAAAAGGCCCATTTTGAGTTGAAATTTCCTCTAATGCATGTTGACTTTTGTTATGTATGTACACTATTGTACTAGTATAGCCTTCCCACAAATATGCAAATATAATGTGATCATGTAACATGCCTTTTGCAGTCTCACAAACAATTATGTTACTTCTCTCTACAACCCCATTCTGATGTGGGTTGTAAGGAACTGTTAATTGTCTATATACCTTGCACCACTACAAAACTCATTAAAATTATTTGATTCAAATTATCCACCATTATTAGACCTTAAGGCATGGATATGCGTACTTGTCTAGTTCTTAAATAAGGCTTTATATTCTTGGAATTTACTGAACGTTTCACTACTGGATTTTATGAAGTAAATCCAAGCCTTATGAGAGAAATCATCAATGAATAAAATATAGTAAATATGCCCACTAAGGGATGGGGAAGATAAGGGTCCACACACATATGAGTACACTAAATCTAAGATTCCTTTAGATTCCTTTAGATCTAGACCTTTCACCATTCTCTTCAAATCAGGTAGTGCTCTGAAGTGAAGGTGTCCAAGACTCCT
Source organism: Pseudotsuga menziesii (assembly GCA_001517045.1). Classification (NCBI taxonomy): domain Eukaryota; kingdom Viridiplantae; phylum Streptophyta; class Pinopsida; order Pinales; family Pinaceae; genus Pseudotsuga; species Pseudotsuga menziesii. The sequence continues at coordinate 139,909 of LPNX010483440.1, forward strand.
ATTCCACAACTCACAAGAGATGATAGTATGGTGTGTCATGACTACAATATACTTTCTTGGGACCTTGTAAAGTATTTCTTGAAATACAATGACAGTAGAAATATCAATGTTCTAGTTCTTCGGCCATAAGTATGCATGATTCTCCATGAATATGACTCAAAATCCTATATCTTCAAGGAAATAAATAGAGAGTAGGATCTTCTTCAATCCATGGACTTAAATAATGTCCTCCATATGTAGTGTCTACTGAACTCAGCTGGAAGGATGTGGATCCAACTCCTTGGATTGAGTATGCATAATTGTCTCCCAATTCTACCATGCATGCAAATTATTTCTCTTTTAGATTGGATATTGTGCCATTATATAGTGACATGTGCTTTGAAGCACCACTATCAACCAACCATGTATCTTCCTTCTTTTCTTTTCCTTGCACAACAATCTCATACAAAGTGTCCCGGCTTTTGAAAATAAAAACATAGAAGCTTTGATTTTTCCAAACCTTTATTGATATCTTTTTTCTTTGCATGAAGGGACTTCTTGGGAGCCAATGGCTTCCTCTCTTTCTTGGTTTTTACCTTGAGGACAATATTCTCCTCCTTAGTGTTCACAACTTTGTTCTGTATGTGCCCTTCTTCTTAAATGAAATCATTCTAAAGTCTATTGAAGTTGGTTTTCTCTTCTCTTCCATTTACTGTAGAAATAAAGGTCTCCCATTAGGCATGGTGTTCCTCCGCCAATGACAATTTGAAGAAGATCATCCTCATTTGTCTCCACACCAATTCTTGCAAGTTGATCCTTCATCCTCTAAATTTATTTTTTTATGCAGTAAAGGCTCACTTAGAAGAATCAAACAACCAAAGGAATTGCTTTAACACTCAAAAATTGTTGTAAAAATTCTCTCAACTTGAAATATAAAGAAAATGAAATCAACCACTCAAAAGATTGGATAAAATTGTAAGAAAGGCAATCTTTCTTCACTCTATGCACCTGATTTAGTGTATCCAATAGGGTAAAGTTTGTTTAAAGGAAATAGGAATGAAGAGTATGAAGAAATAACAACGAAATAAGATTGAAACCAACTTTCTATGAAGATTTAACTTCTTGTTTCCAAAATGAATAACCTTTAGCTTCTAAAGTAATTCAATAATGAACAAATAGAGTTAATGGAACAAGTTTAGTAGGAGAATGTAGAAAATAAATTAATTTTGGTATACATCATGTTAGATTTGAATACCAAATATTATTTTCAATGATTTAAGAGAAAAATAATGTAAACTTATTGACCCTCACAAAACATTAAAATAATAAAATGGATTCAAATTGTTGACATTTTATTCCTAAAAGATATAAGTTTCATATACAAAATTATTAAAGTTTGCATATAACACTAGGAAATAACAAGTACATAATAAAGTATACAATGATAATAGAAAATAACTAACACGTAATGGTGTATACACTAGTAACAATGAATGAAATTGTGAATCTAAAAGATTTCTCATACAAAATTCCTCACCTAAAAATGTGGATCTTTTGTTATTTCCCTTTTTGGGCTCTCTATACTACTTCCTCCAGCTCCAATTGTTTTATGTTCCTCATAATTAGAGAAATGGTAATTACTATGTGGAATTGCTCATTTATATTCGGTTTACTGCTTTATGATTTATCTTTGACATGTGATAATGAGAAGAGACTTTGTGAAAGGGTGGACCCTGGCTATTGAATTTCACAATATGCAACCATTGATTACGTGTTGGATACACAAAATTTATCATTTTCCTAATTGTAATATCCAATGAATGCAGTGTTCATATGAACACATAGGAAGATTTTAAAATAAAGATCTAATTTCATTTATGAGATTTAAATTAACAATTGATTTATCAACTATAACTTGACCCTCAAGATATCCAACCAATTCTAAGTTGCACATTCTATTATGGACTAATGCCCCTTACTAGAAGGATTCTAGATTAAAAATATAAATTTATATATGAAAAATCTACCCAATTGCATGTAGCTTGAGGCCAAGACCTAGTCACTTGATTGGCCTCCATAATTTGAGAGATTTGTCATTTATCTCTAAAGTGAGTCCATGTTTAATTTATTCTTCTCTAAATCTGTAAAGCCAAACTTTTTTTATTATCATATATTACTTTGAAATGGTTCCAAGATTTGGATATTACCAAAACTATTACCTTCCAAATAACATGTTTAAACCCAATAAGATAATTATCTCAAATTGCCAAAAGCATTTCCTTTGAAATTACAATGTTTGTTTTTCAGCTTGCAAAATAACTTGCTATTTCCTTCTTATCCCTCTAATATAATTATAACAATTTACAATTTCTTGATCCTTAAATTCAAATTCAATCAAAAACTTCAAAAAAGTTTTTCAACTTAGAAAATAGCTTGCTTTTTCCCTATCATCCCTGTAATATGATCATAGCAATTAACAATTTGGTGATCTTTTAATTCAAATTCAATCAAAAGTCTTCCTTCTTATCCCTTTAATATTATATCTCTAATATAATTATAACAATTAACAATTTATTGATCCCAAATTCAATCAAATGCTTCAAAAAAGTTTTTCAAACTTGAAAAATAACTTGCTTTTTCCTTATCATTCCATCCCTGTAATATGATCATAGCAATTAACAATTTGATGATCCTTTAATTCAAAATCAATCAAAAGTCTTCAAAAAGATTATCATTATTTTATCAAATTTCTAATTCATCATGACATCTCTTAATCATTGAAACATATTAATGCTGTGTGTTTAATTAAATGCATGCCACTTGTTATGTTTCCTCTCGATGCTCTTTTTTGTGGCTGATTTAAAACAAGCTTGCATTAAGAAAGACGGATGATAAAAGAAAACAAAATATTTTCTGGAGTACAGCACACTTTGGTGAGAATGCGGATTTAAGAAAAAGAAAACAAAATACAAAATATTTTCTGGAGTACAGCACACTTTGGTGAGAATGCGTATTTAAGAAAAAGAAAACAAAATATTTTTTCTGGAGTACAGCACACTTTTGTGAGAATGCGTATGTAAGAAAAAGAAACAAAAATAAATTATTTTCCTCTATCAATTTGTCCATAACATGATCAATTTTGAAGCCTTTAGATAATTGTTATTTTCCCTCTTGCACAGCAATTAATTTCTAGTCTCAATGTATTCATTTTCAACACTTCAATTTCCTAAACTTTAATTTCCTAAACTAAAAAAGATAGCAGGTCGCTAAAAAGGAGGTTTAGCCCTGTGGATCACACCTCACTTTGAAAATGGGAGATCATTTCCTAATGTGAGATTAGACAGAGACGCTGCTTCCATCCTGTTGTTATAGGCCAAATTATCAGAGGAGGCTTTGGCAAGACGTGAAGATTGCTGCTGTTGAGATAAGTAGTATAAATTATTCCTTGCTAACTGTTCTGGAGCCATGAGCATGTTTCCATAAGTCAAGGATTTTGCAGCAGATGCTCCTCCTGAATTTTCACCGAAGATGACTGCACTACAATCAGATGGTTGGGCCACCAGTAGACTATTGATTGCCAAACCATTGGAGATAATTTTGTACACTCCTGGAGTGAAGCTGCTACCCTTATTATCAACAGCAGATCCCAAGCTGATGACGTTGTGTAGCTCATGAGTACTATCATTGGCCCCGACATATTTCTTCTTATTAGCAGAATTAAATTGAGTGTGGAGATTATGATTGTATAGTGCCACCTTTTGCAGCTGATTTGCCTGCAATGGTTTTGACTGCTGCTCTACTGCAATATTAAGAGCCAGCCAGTCGGCTCTAGCTGCATCCCCAATATAACCGGTTGCATCTGTCTGTGAATTCAATGTACACTCATCATCGCCAGTTAGTCCATTATTCACTGATTCGGCTTCGTCTTTGAGATATTTCTGCTGATTACCAGAGTGCAATTGCCTGTGGAGATCCTGATTGTATAGTGACACCTTTTGCAGCTGATATGCTGGCTGCAATGGTTTTGATTTCTGCTGTAGTGCCATAAGAGGCAGCCACTCGGCTCTAGCTGCATAACCAATAAGACCGGCTGCATCTGTCTGTGAACTCAATGCACACTCCTCATTGCCATTGAGTCCATTATTCACTGGTCCTTCTACAGCTGATTCGGCTTCAACTTTGAGACGCTTTGCAGCTCGTATGGGCAATATGTAGTTTTCGATAGTTTCCAAGTCGTAACTACTCCTATCAAAGTTGGTGACAACATTAGGGCCTCTGAATTTTATGGCAGCAATATCATAGGCCTCGGCTGCCTCTTTCTCTGAATCTATAAGTCGACGAGTACCATATGGATTAATTCTGGAGTTCAATGTATGCATGATTCATGTCTTAATGAATTACTGAACAGTGTTCAAATAGTAGATTTATAGTCTTAATAATGGATGCATTGAAGATGAAATGAGATACTCACTGAATGTTCCGAGATAAAGATCTTTGTTGCCGGCAACTCTTCCAATACGAGCTTGCCACTTTCCATGTTGATGGTGTCTGCCATTCAGGATATTGTTCAGTTGCAGGTCTCAATACTTCAGAAAACAATCCAGAAAATTCTAACTAATCAAATGTATACCTCGTTACTCCCCGGTATTGGGATGCACCCCTCGAAAAGCTACTACCGTTTCTGTAAAATTAAATGTATTCATGAAAAACTTGTCAACTAAAATTTATAGAACAATATATACACTTGTTTTAGTTAAAAATAAAAAAGAAAACTGCGTACCTCCTTAGAGACGCGACATATTCTTGCCTTGTCATGCGCTGCATCTCTTCCAGGTCATCTTTGTATTGGCTAATCTGATTTCAAGCAAGGGGAAGCTTTCTCTTTAGGATTGGGAAGCATAAAAGGTTTATGAAACGCAGAAACATATATAGTGGTTGTGGAAATTTTCAATTATATTGAATCCAGAATTGACATAAAATCATACAGGAAAGTTTGTGGTTGCTCTCGGTCCCCAGTACTTGAGAGCTGCCATATCATAAGCTTTGGCAGCTTTCTCTTCTTCATCAAAGCCACCTAGAAAATAAGATCAATTGCAAGTTATAGTCCTTACAACTGAGGCTGTAATTTAAATTTATGGATATGATTTATTTCTGATATGGTGACATATGTCATGCAATAAAATGAGACAGCGAGGGGTATGTTTCTCATCAAAGAGCACAGAGGAAACATTAGTGAAAAATCACAATTTTATGTATTTGGACGATATTTATGGTAAAGCTTATATATATATCATTGATCTTACAAAAAAATTTAACAGTACAAAAACAGAAAATAATTACTCACCCAAATAGACTGAAGAAGAATTCAACGGGTATCCAGGATTCACCAATGGCAACAACACACGAATCAGGAATAATCAGTATCAGATATCAGAATCTTTACGCTCTAAGGAAACGAAAACTTGTACAATCTATGTAAATGATACTCAAAATTTAAACACTGATCACCTTGTCTTCCTTTACGGGTTCGGTTCTCTAGCCTGCTTGTATTATCCCAGAGGTGCGCTTCGTATCTGCCTGTCCATCGATGCCTGATAAAATCTCAGAGAAACTGTTTAAAAGCATATCTCGATTCTCTTAATTCAACAATCGAGGATCTGTGCAGTTAATTTTTTTTTTTTTTAATTCTAGAAAATAAACACATACATAGACCTTGAAATTTAATTGGGTTTTTCACCTATCAAACTAACATTAAACAGTGTACTGTAAATGTAGGAAGGGTCAAAAATAAGAATGTAAATGTAGGAAGGTCAAAAATAAGAAGTTTGTGAGGAAAGGCTTCAATTGCTTTTCTCTGATACTCATTGGCATAAATAGCCGCTATATAAAGTTTTAGATTCTATAGTTTAGGACCTTAGTATAAGGAAAATTCTAACTACTCAAATACAATCAAATATTTACAGAGATTCTGATGATTTTTTGTCTATCAGTAGCTAGCAGTAGAGACAAATCAAGAGCATGAATTTCAGAGAACCAACTTAGAAATAATTGCTCCCAATCGTCAACAGGAAGCAAGTCTGAATAAATACAAAGAACCAACCCTGCACCATAGTTCTGTATATATAGTTCTGTATATATATATGCATAGTTCTGTATATATATGCGCTCTGTCTGAGATTGGATAGTCATCACCTCTTTTATCTTTCTTTAAAAAAGAAAAATTTCAAAACTAGTTCTCTTAATCTATTATCATCTACAATAAGTAAAGAATTAATTTTAACCATGGTAGGATTGATAGTAGTTCACGGCCTACATTAACCCTCCCCCCCCGCCAAAAAAAACTATCGGAATCCCCATCCCCGTTATCAAAAATGGGGGCTTAATGTCATTTCTGTATAAATATAGTATGTACCTTGTAACTCCACGATAGATTGAGGTCCGGTGGCCCACTGAATGATTCGGTGCCCTCGCCCTAATTGGCGTGGCTGATTCGAATGGCGTGATTGCGTAGTCTAACGAACTTTTCTCACTTTGATTATTCATTTCTTTTGCGGTTGAGGTGGTATCAACAACTCCAATATTGGTGGTCTTATTCACATCGGAATCGGATTCTTGTGAAGCTTGGCTCATCCTGAGCCAATTGACATTCGTGTTGTTGCAATCCTCATGCATTTCCCTTGGCAACGATTGAACTTTGGCGGTTGTTGTAGTAACAGCTGCCGTGGTAATTGCATTATTCGGAAAAGGACTTGTGGTATTGAGTCCATCTGAACTAGCTGGGCAGTTATTCGGCATGAACAACATGCCACTCGATGACGGTCCATATATCTTGTTCGGGGACTTATGAGGGAGCTTGGGACTGTAGTACCCTTGAGCTTCGTCGGCTTCATCAGATTGAAATCCTGCCAAGGGGAAACAAATGAATGATTTAGCCTTGTTAACGAAAATAATAGTTTATCAATAACACTAGAGTCCTGGTAAAACCTGAATGGTACTGATCATAATGGACGTTCATGAAGGAGACTGCACTTTAGAATAGAGATCTCAATCACTGGGTTTTAACAAAGAAATCTCTAAAGCCTCCATTACAAAGGATTTCATACTCTATCAAATCTATATTTCATGAGTTACAAACAGTTGTGTAGCAAGTGTTTGAAACACTTGTGTAGCAAGTGTTTGTGTAGGCTTCTCATCTCTCAGTGTTGAATGATTATTTCTGTTAGTGGCCAACAAGCTGATCACAAATTAGACCTATCCTTGATCATAATAGAAGGATAAATACCTATTATCACTGCATTCTTTGCCAAGGATTGGAATTCAATGGAATCTTACTTATATGACATGGCTATAATTATATGACAATGTCATGGCTATACTTATATGACCATGTCAGGATGAAAAACAAACCTCACATAAACATAAAGGAAAGTAGATAGCGTTCGAAAGATCAAGCATTCTAGAACCTATAGAACCAGTGCAAAATCTAAAGAGATTATAGCAGATCAAAGAAAAACCCAAAACCGTCTATGTTCCTAACGCAGTATTGTGTATTGGTGACAATATGAACTTAAAATATAGCGAGCAGCTCAAAATTGGACAGAATCACCATAATGAGCTGTATAACACCTAGTTACACTCGGTGCAATTAATGGCAATACCTATATGATCATGCATTATAAAGATACCAGATAGCTTTCGAAAGATCAGTCATTCTAAAACCTATAGAACCAGTGCAAATCTAAAGATATTATGGCAGATCAAAGAAAAACCCCACAACCGTCTATGTTCCTAATCGCAGTCTTGTATATATTAGTGAAAGTATGAACTTAGCCAGCAGCTCAAAATTGGTCAAAATCACCTTCCTCAAGACAAAGTCTAAACATAACGAAGAGGCAAAATGAGGTGCATACCTGCAGTGTTGTGTTTATTGAGCAGTTCCATAAAGGACAGTGGCCTTGCATTCTGCCTCGGTGGCCCTGCATTCTGCCTCAACGCGCTTGTGTTTACTGTCTCCAATTTTGGGGCCCTTGAGTTTGAAGGGAGCTTATCCTTGTTGTATCCAATAACCAGTTGTGGGAAATAGGATGCCGCTACCATGTCGCTTCGAGAAGCTGACTGATTGATCCCATGGCCACTTTGGCCAGCTGATTCTTGAATTGATCCCATTGTTAGACTATTTGAAATAGAAACGTCGATGCCAACCGGAAGCCACTGTGCTTAAGTTTCCACACTACTCAAACAAGACAAGAAAGGGATCCTAAACAGGAATATCACTCACCGACGAGTTTCAAATATTCCGAAAATCTGTAACACAAGCCAATAACTAACAGATATATACACGGATATATATCTACTGTGTATATAGCCGTCCCAGAAGCTTCAAAGGGCAACGCAAAGCACCCTCGTAACAAACCCTACAGCAGCAAATTTGCACCAGATCTCTCACGCGCATCCAAGCCGATGCAGAAATACACTGTTTTCGGCTGAGGGGCCTGCTCGTTTTATAGCGCAAATATAGAGGCCGGGCGGAGAAGGAATCTAGGTCAATTCACTTGCACCAGATCTCTCACGCGCATCCAAGCCGATGCACAAATACACTGTTTTCGGGTGAGGGGCCTGCTCGTTTTATAGCGCAAATATAGAAGCCGGGCGGAAAAGGAATCTAGGTCAATTCAAGATATACACGTGTCTAATTCCAAGGGGGCGAGGATTGCGGTCTTCCCTGACCCATTACCACCACCACGAACCATTCATTAATATTTTCATGTATGTATCAATGTATGACAATGCAGTGGAAAAGAATAGGTTTTTTTATGGGACTTTCACATTTGTTTTCAAAATTGTAGTGTTTAATGTGGATTATTTGGGTTGGAATTGTTGGATTTTTCAAAATATTGTTAACAGTTAAGTTTTAAATTTTGGGTGTTTTAAGAGTTTTAAACCATGTTAGATCAGTTTTATTATTAATATTTTTGTTAAAATATAGTTAAATTTGAATTGCAAAATAAAAAATACTTTTTTAAGAAAAGAATAGTTGTCATATCTAAATTATCAAATTTCTAAAAGTCTCCCAAATCACATAAATATATTTTATATAATAATTAAATATAAAACTGTAATTTTAAAAATAAATTATTATTATTGAAAAACAACCAACCAATATATACACATCCTAATACAATGGTTAAATTAACTCATCTTAAAACCTCAAAGATAAAGCTAAACTTTTATAATTCAAAACAAAAAAAAATGTTATTTTTATTAATAATAATATTTTTATTGTTATAAAATTAAATTTAAATGAATTTGTCTATTTCCACTCATCTTTGGGATTTACATAGAGTGATTTATAAGTGGAAATGGTAAGATTTGTTAAAGGAGATTTTGTTTATTCACATATTAGTTTTTGTATTTTAGATTGTGTATTTATAAATTTATATTTTTAATAAGGACATAATATTTTTGAATTTTTGTAACCTTTTGAATTCTGATTTATCTGTTTTTATAGATATTTAAATTTATATTTTTTATAAAATTTATTTCAATAAATTGTTTTTATTTTTTATAATTATTTAATATTTATATTTTTAGATTTATTTATTTTTTATAATTTTTTAATATTTATATTTTTAGAAAATTAAATTGAAAATTTAATGTAAAAATATAATTTTGAAATGAAATTAACCATTTATTGATAATTTTATTAGAAGCAAAAAAAACTTTAATAATATTTAATATATTAATATAAGTAATTAAAGTTCGAATTTATTTTTTTATGCAAAAAAATATAATTAAATAAAATTGCAATAAATAATAAGTAGACTACTTGTATGAATAATTATAGCGAGAAGATTTTTTTAATTTGATTTGACCAAAGATTTAGTGTTTTTAACTTATGTTTATTATTTTCATGTGGTTATAGCCATAACTATAAAACAATTTAATTATGAATTAACTTACTATTTAAATATAGTTATTTTTAGTGAGTCTTAATGACCATTGTCATTCTCATTATTAATTACTTAGTCATATTTCATATATAAAAGCTTTTGCAACATGTAACCCTTGATTTGTGAATATTGTCTTTTTTTTTTGTAACTAGGGGTATGGACAGCTAGAGCTAGGCAACACTAGCGCTAAGACATGAGACACACGAAAATATGGGTGGGATTTGAACTCTTGACCTATGCATGCTCCTGACTATTGTCTTATTATATTACACATATAAAACTTTTAAAATTAGTTATGTTCATAAATACCATACTTGTAGGTGTTTGTGATATCTTAAAGTTGGTTCTTCTATCTACTTTATGTCAAAGTGGGGTCCACACTAGAGGGTAGAGTAAGTTATGTCTACAACATTTATGAGAACATGAATGGCAACTAAGTATAGAGTTATATTTGACCATTTGATTATGAAACCATTATTTATATGTGTAGTCTAAATATTCTAAGTTTTCAACTTTTTTCGAGCATATTTTGTTCGTCCTATTGGAAATATGCAACAAAAGTTTATAATCACATATATTAACTAAGTCCGATTGGAAATCTTTAAGAAAATTTTAGAATCACATATATTAACCAAAAAACTTGTATAATTTGAATGCCATGGGGGTATTCAAGGGTGTTGAATCTATTTATGGATTAAAAACAAAATTTAAATGCTTCGAAATTTGGATTTTACCAAATAAATTTTTTATGAATTCTAGTCGAAACTCACCTTAAAGTTGAAAACTTAGAATAAATATACTATTTCGTATTTATATAGAGAGGTTAAGAAAAATCAAAAGGTTTTTTCAGATGAAAATAAGATACAAAATACTAACAAATAAAATAAGATGATGATGATGATGATTATGATAATGGTTAATGTCCACTAGACCAAAATTTAGTCTATCAGACCTAAAGCAACCAATTGATTAGTTTGTTTTTAAAATTGTATTCATATGCTCAAAGAGCTTGGTGAGAAGTGTCCCGAGCTCACTATAATTTTGACAAGCTAAAAGGCTAGGAATGTCGGCGTTACAACAAAGATTATGAAACTGAGATGTAATGTGGGTGTATGCACTTCACTTTAAGAACACTCTAAGAAGAAGTGATTTTCATCTTCAATGTTCCTATTCTCACAGAGATGGAAGATCGTTTCCACCCATGGTGTTCTAGGAACTATCCATCGACCTGTTTCACTATGGAGCTCATGAGAGTTTGTTCTTATCTAACAATATTATTAATAAATATTGTTTGTACAATTTGAAAATGAGAGTATAATATTAATGTGAAAGGATGTTCTCCCTTATGGATAACAAATAATATTGATAATTATATAATGTTTAGCGTTAGAAAGATAATAGCCATACGTAATAAGGATCCACAAAATATCCATGTGTTTCTTAGTGATGTTATTATCCAAGTCACTTAGTTCATGTGAGTATTCCAATTTTATGACAATGAAATTTAAAAAATGACCACTTCAAAAAGATATGTTAAAAATGACCAATACTTTTTAAATTCATTATATAGATATACAATGTTGATATTGTTAATGATGTAGATGATTATTACTAGTTTAGAGATCATATTTGTTTTATACAACCTTAACAAATAAATGATGGACATCTTAATTTTCAAAAAATTCTTTATTTTCAAGAATTTATATGTTATAACAATAATAGTGATGTAACACATAGTTTCAAACAAAAATTGAATATTTGTGTAGGAATTCCATTATAGGAGAAAGTGATTTTCATTGTCCACTTTCTTATTATAGAAAAATTCATTTCCTTTTAAGTTTTCTATAATAGAAAGACAACTTTTATATTCTAACTTGGGGTTTATGATCTCCTTACAACATGTTACATTTCCCTTATTCCAAATTTCTCCATTGTACAACAAATGTTTGTTTAAAAATTTACTTTTTAATTGTTTTTTTACCGTGTAAATATTTTAATTAAGAGAGCCTTTATTTTTCAACCTTGAGAGCTTGAGTTAAAAAAATGGATTTTCAAAATCCACTTAGTGGCATTTAAAAGAAACACTAGGAAATTGCACATGCTTAAGCGTGATTATATTGTTCTTATACATTAAGTACCTAATTATATCCTTAAACTATTCTCAATGGGTGGTAGAAAAACTTCCAAATGAAGGAGTGGATAGGCTGTATTGACTTTAATTAGAGGATTATTAATTATTTATTAGAAATATGGTTTTGATCCGATCACCTTACACTTTATAATTGTTTGTAACCTTCTTTCTGTTTTCCACCTTCATTACTCATTATTGGGGTCCCACCCAATTCCATGATCTAACTAGTAAGAAAATGTCTTAGAGAACCCTAATGAATAAAAATGGATTCCAATTAATTTGGTATTGAATTTAGAGAACTTGATTATTTTTAATATTTACATGTTATGATCATAGATATCACCAAGTTGATGTATGAAGTAAACAATTGCATACATATCAAAGCGTATTGATAGACATAAGGAAAATTTGAAGAACCGGCCCAAATTTATATCTATAATAAACATAAGGAAAATTTGAAGAACCGGCCCAAATTTATATCTATAATAAATGGACGAATCATGATGATACATGGAAAATAATTAAGGCCATTTTAACAATAATATAATATGCATATACAATACTTTGAGAGTCTTTCATCGGATTTTAAGCAATCTTTTAAAATCTAGAAAAATATTTCACAAAATAATAAAATAATGTTGAGCTTTTCAAGTATGTTTGTGCTAATTATTAGAAACATACTTGAAATAAAACCCCAATAGAAGTGAGCATAAACATATTGGGATTAACTATTCGAATGCCTTTTATATCAAAGAGCCTACTTTGTAAGAAAATGGAGGCCCCTTTTGTTGTCATTTTTGGATATATAATAAATTTTCAAAACTTTGATGTGACAAGAAATTTGCCTAATAAAAGTTGTCAGCCATATTCCTAAACCAAAAGTAGGCTAGTAAAGAAATTACAACTACAAGAAGAACAAAATGAGAGGATTCTTGTACAAATTAATCGATTTCAAAATAAGGTAACATTATGTTCCTTCCTCTTAGCCCCCCTTTAGAATAGAATAAGATATTTTGATTTTCTTTTCCAAAGAAATATATTTCCATCTAGATTTTATTTTCATTACATCTAAATTAAGAAATCATAATTCACCGAGCTTAAGTGTTCACCTCAAACAACAATATATGTATAAAACTCTTAATATGGCAATTCTAGTATATTTAAATTTAATTATGCTCATCAGTTTAATAAAATTAATGATACTTTAACAATTTTAATAAAAGCATTTACCCAACTATCCCATGCTACATGAACTTACATCAAAGTGGTTCAAGCATATCAATGTAGGAATTACAAGCAATGAATATTTATTAATGCAAAATGGTGGGAATGTCTTTCACCTTTGAACTCTTTTGAAATCAATACCCTTGAATATGATACAAATGTAGAAATAAAATAGTAAGCATAACCATGGAAAGGAAACATGCATTCAACTAAAAATATATGGAAAGAAAACCTAAAATATAATACTATAAAACATAATCAAAGATCCTTAGAGGGACTTCTATTACACACTATAATAAATCAATTATAATGTATCGACCAAGTCCTCTAATGAGATATTAAACTCCTTATAACATGGAAATACAAATACCATGGAATTACATTAACATGTTTCCTATTTATTTACTTTATAATACATTGTTTGGTTTCATTGTAAGATAATTTCCATATTTCAAGGAATTTATTAACATTTTGTTTTCCAAAATTGTAATAATGAAGCACTAGAGCACTAACAACACAATAAGAATTAGGGTTATAGTTAAAAAACAATCAATCTATGAGGCAAAAACACCAGTCTCAAATATACATGGTTGTATTCCCATGTTCGCGATCTAAATATACAAAGACACTTGAAATACCAAAGATCCATACAAATGGTCCTAATGAAACTCATTACTCTTCAATATTTTTTATATAAATCTTATTTTTAACAAGAAAATAAATCTTACTAAATCACCACTAAGCACATATTGAAATTTTAAACAAAATGAAATATCACATACAAATCATGTGACAACCATACAACAACTAGGACTTATTTCATATTCCATAATGTAAGTACTTATTGAGAATATGTCATCTCATATCACCCTACTAAGAATGCTAGATGCCTTCATGGAATACAAGAATACGAATAAATAAATTGTACTTAAATTAGAATTCCCATTTCATTAAATCTAGACATATTAAGCAGAGTATCCACTAAAAAGATGCCAAATCATGCTTCCAAACACCAAAAAACAACCTTTATCAAGTGCAAATCAGGTTGAAAAAGTGTAAACATGGGTCTGAAAAGTGCAATTTCAAATTCCAAAAGCACGATTGTAGAATCATTTTGAACCCCAAAAATGGTATTATGGATTCAAAAAGTGTAATTTTTTATTTGAAAAGTGCATTTTTTAACTAAAAAAATGTGTTTTTTATTCAAAAAGTGTGTTTTTTTAATTCAACAAGTGTGCTTTTCAATTCAAAAAGTGTGTTTTTTAATTCAAAAAGCGTGATTTTTTATTCAAAATGTGTGTTTTTGGATTCAAAATTTGTGATTTTGGATGAAAAAAGAACTACTTCTTATCTCATAAATGAATTTTTTAATTCCAAACCCCAGAATTACAATTCCATAATTATGATTCTTGATTCTATTAAATGTCAATTAAAATTTTATGGATCTAAACATTGATTTCAACTATCTAAATTTTAGTGTGTTATCTCATATCTTATCTTACTTGCATTTGAGCAATGCACGTTCGAATGGTTCTTTGATCCTTATTTTCTACATATTATACACCACACTATCAATGCAATGATTGTCTGCATGAGATTATTCAAATTAGTTTGTCGCATATTATCAAGATTAAAATAGTTAAAAACGACCACCATAGTAGTATTATTCCTTAAACGGGGGTGGAAGGCGAGGGTAGGGTGATATTCTATCGAAGAGGAAATATCAAAGTTCATTATTTCATGAAGTCAGGGTAGTGCAATAAATAACCAAGTTCAATCCTATGATCTCCTCCAAGGTATTTGATTACATCAACAACATGGCATAGAATCTCACATATTCCTAGGAGATTCAAAATTTAGTAATCAACCAACTGTGAATTAGGACTCTTACCAAGGACATGAAATTGAGAACCATATTCCTAAGGATCCAACAAAAGGTGCTAGCTTTTCACTAGAACTTTTCCTTTCACATCCTAATATCAATAAAATCAAATGTGGATATGGATTCCAATTTGGCCATGAGGGACATGGCATAATTTATTTGAATATGTGAAAAGTCTTATTCTCAACCAATACCTTGATCAGAATTATGGTGTTAGGGACCCTAGGCTATGAGAAACGCAAACGATATGTTTGTATGAAACCTCCACATCTGAATAGTATGAAAAGCTTAATAAAATCCATGGAGCACTCCACATGCAAATACGATGGAAAAGTGACACATGGGTTCTTAAGAAGTATAGGTTCGAATGCATTAAGCGGGCCATATCATCACGGTAAATCACATGTCCACACACATAGTGCGCGTGAGCGAGGTAAGTTCTAGATTCAACTTTGTACTCCCCTTGTTCTTAGATCCATGCATATTTAATTCCTAAGTTCAAGGTTGATGGCTAAGTAGGATTTGGATCCACCCATAAAAGCTATAACGTCTACCTTTACTCCACATGAAGCGCGAGAAAGGTGTGATTTAACATGGCCATTAATGGAAAATACAAAGAATATGATTCTATGGAGATGTAAATTATATCGCATTAGTAAGATAATAGGTGAAAGAAAACATGAAGGGCTTCACAAGGATTAATGGACAATCAATGTGGGAAAGGAACATATCACATGCAAAGAGGAAACCTAGTTGACGGAAATCATGGCATAATGGGAAAACCCCTACGACATCATATAGTTAAGAGTTCGGGGAAGGATAGTACTAGAGCTATTAATAGACTTTGGGAGAGGACATATCACACCATATCTCACAAGGTAAGGTAGTCACACATGAAAGAATGATTGAATCTCTTAAGTAGTAAGTTCAGATGCTACTATGCATTGATAACAATTTTGTATTCATGGAAGTTAGTTGATCCAAATATGGGCATGATTGAAATATTAATGTAGCACAATAATGATAAGAAATGGTCACTTTGAGTTGAAATTATAGAGTAATTTGGTTAGTATATCATCCCATTTTCCTTATTAATTTGGTAATTTGGTTATTTTCTAAAGGACAACCTCAACAAACAATATCATGTACATAATCAAAACTAGCATACCTTTTACCATTCACTGCAAATGAGGTAGTGATATGAAGTGAAGGTGTCCAAAACTTCTATGCCACAAATCGCATTGGATGATAGTATGCTGTGTCATGGATGCAATATAATTTCCTAGGACCTCGTAAATTCCTCCTTCTCGAACTCCAGTGATAGTAGCAATATCAATGTTCTGGTTCTTTGACCACAAGTATGCTTGATTCTCCATGAAGATGACTCAAAGGCCTTTATCTTTAGGGAAATAAATATAGAGTAGGTTGTTCTTCAATATAGGGACATAAAGAGTGTCCTACACATGTAGTGTGTCTCCCAAACTCAGTTGGAAGCATGTGAATCCAACACCTTGGATTGAGTATGCAAAATTATCTCCCAATTCTTCCATGCATGCAATTTTAGATTGGAGATTGTACCTTGTATCTTGACATGTTCTTTGAAGCACAACGGCCAATCATCCATGTATATTCTCCTGTGATGAGATATATAGACAAAGAAAAGATGAGGTAATACTTCCTCATCTTTTTCTTTTTGGGGGCATCTTCTTTGCAAGTTTCTTCTACGATGGTGGAAGCATGGAATATTCCTTCTTTTCTTTTCCTCACTTGAAATTCCTGTACAAGGTGTCTCCGATTTTTACAATAAAAACATAGAATCTTTGATTTGCAAAAAACTTTATTGATCTCTTTCTTATTTGCATGAAGCGACTTCTTGGGAGTGAATGGATTCCTCCCTAGGCTTGGTTCTTACCGTGAGAGAAATATTCTCCTCCTAATTGTTCACAACTTTGTTCTCTATGCGCCATTCTTCTTGAATGAAATCGTGCAAAATTATATTATAGCTGGGTTTCTCTTCTCTTCCATTTACTCCATAAAGATCTCCCATTAGGTGGGGAGCCCATCGATGGCAGTTTGAAGAAGATTATCCTCATCCGTATCCACATTGATGCTGGCAAGTTGATCCTTCACTTGTGAAATATTTGTGATGAAGGAGACTATGGTATCATCTCTTTCCATCTTCATCTTGTTTAAATTTTTCTTCAAATCCATCTTTTGAGTAGGGGCCTTCTTCTCATAAATATTGGTGAGTGTGTCAAAAAAATCCTTTGTCATCTTCAATGGTGTGATTATCGACATTAGCTTGTCCATCATGGAGTCATATATGACCCTCTTTTCCTTTGATTGATACTTCTTGTAATTGCTTCTTCCTTTAATTGTTGTAGGTTCTTCGATCACAGAGATCATAAAGGAATCAATATCATACCCTTTGAGAATGTTAATCACTCTCTCCTTCCATGTGTTGATTTTGATGTTCCTTCAAGTCAGTCTTCTGGTTAGATATATATTGATGGAATTGATTCAAGCTCTTGCTCAATGCTTCAAGATCTGCGCAGGTTTAGACAGTTTGCACAAAACTAAGCTCTTGCATGCCCTTGCTTTGATACCATGTCAATGTTTAATAAGAAAATGAAGATACTTGAACTTTAAAAAAATTGATAAAAAAATCTACTATGTAGACCTCATAAACAATTCAAACACGCAAATCATTCAATACATATTGTTTGGGTACACATGGTACTCCCAAAAGACCGAACATTTTGAGAAACCACTTCACACAAATAGATCATAGATCAACACATCGATGTTTGTAACGTGGTTAAAACTCTCGAGAGGGAAATATTCCACGGCCCCAGCCAAATAGCTACTTGGAGCAATTTATTATGCAAAAGAAAGAAAGTTACATGAGCTTCTCATAATCGATCAACTAGACAAGGACCCTCCATGTGCTTTAACTAGAGATCATGGACCAATTGGGTGCTAAGCCATAGATCAATGGTAGGTATGATCTAAGAGAAGTTGAACCGTTGGATGACTTTATGTCTAGAGCATATCGTGACCATTGGATTAGAATATTTACAAATGCATACTAATGCATACTAAAGAAACACACTTTACCTAACAGATATATTACACAAGTTGATCTTAACTAACTCCTAAGTGTCTAAATATCCTAACATCCCTTCTTAAGAACAACTTGGGATAGGATTGAACGATTTACAAAACTGACACTATTAGGATAGGGAAGGAGGCATTAGAGCCTATCCCCCCTTAAGGACACATTCCTGAACTCCTAACATAGATCGAAGTTTAGAAAACTTTTCTTCTATAAGAGACTTGGTGAATATGTTTGCAACTTGATCATCTGTAGGGAAATAGAGAATTCCAAGAACACGATCATGAACAAGATTTCTGATGAAGTGCATGTGTAGCTCAATGTGTTTACTGTGTTGATGTAGAACTGGATCTTTGGCAAGCTTGATGGAACTTTGATTCTCGTACCAAAGTGGAGTAGGTTGCTGTTGCTCAAATCCAAACTCTAAAAGGATCTGTCGAAGCCATAAAGCTTCTTGACTAGCATTAACTGCAGCTCGATATTCTGCGTCTGCTGAAGAAAGAGAAAGAGCTTGTTGTTTCTTACAAGCCCAAGTGACAGGTCTAGATCCTAGACTTAAAACATAACCTGCAGTAGACTTTCGATCATCAGGATCATCGGCCCAATCTGAATTAGTGAAACTAACCAACAAATATTTTCCCCCTGTACTATAATGAATCCCAAACTGAATTGTACCTCGAATATATCGAAGTATTATTTTTGCTGCTTTCTAGTGACTTTCATGAGGAGTTTACATATAACAGGAAACACGACCAATGACAAAGGAAATGTTAGGACAGGAATGAGTCAAGTATAAAAGACTACCAACAAGATGATGATACAAGGTGGCATCTACTTCAGGGGAAGTACAAGTGGCAAAAAGTTTGACTCCGGACTGGAAGGGAGAAGGGGCTGGTTTAAAATCTTCCATGTTGAAGCGACAAAGAAGGTCACAATCATTCTTAGACTGGGAAAGAAAAATTCATTCTTTGGTTCGCAAGACTTGGAGACCAAGAAAATAATGCAAATGTCCTAAGTCTGACATTTCAAAATTTTGCTTAAGACTGGATTTCACATAGGTTATAAGTTTAGGGTCACTACCAGTGAGGATAAGATCATCAACATAAAGAACACATATGATGAGATGGTTTCCTACTTTCTTGGTATAAACATTGGGGTCAGAATGGAATCTAGAAAAAACAGTGTCAAGGAGAAAGCTATCCATTTTGGCATACCAAGATCTAGGAGCTTGCTTAAGGCCATATAAGGATTTCTTAAGGAGACATACAAGGCTAGATTTATCCTGAACATATCCAGGAGGTTGTTCCATGTAAATTTCCTCCTGTAAATCACCATGTAAAAAGGCATACTTGACATCCATTTGATGGAATTCCCAGTTGTGTAAGGCTGCTAGGGAAAGAACAAAGCGAATGGAATTCATTTTTGTGACAGGAGCAAAGGTTTCATTGTAGTCAATCCCATCAACTTGGGAAAAACCTTTGGCAACTAACCTTGCCTTAAGTCTTTCAACACTTCCATATGATGCATACTTAGTTATGTAGACCCATTTACATCTAACAATTTTTCTTCCTTTTGGAAGACGAACAAGATACCAAGTATCGTTCGCCATTAAGGAATGATATTCTTCATCCATAGCTACATCCCAATCTGAATTTCCTGAAGCTTCTGCAAAAGTTTCTGGATCATGATTCTTGGAAACTTGAGCCAAAAGAGAAGAGGCTTGTTGAAACTGAGAGCGTGTTCAATGTTGATCTCTAGGATCACCGGCAAGATCACTGGCTGCTTCACATGTTGAACGGAACCATCAAGGAAGCGTTGGTCCTGGTGCAATTGGAGGAACATTAGCAGGTGGAGGTGGATTTTCATCCTCACTGTCATCATCAGAAACTGGAGTTGGAAACCTATCAAGGAAAGAAGAAGAAGGCACAATTGCCGAATCAGGCTCGCAGGACAAAGATGGTACACCCGCCAAGTTAGGCTCGTAGGCTAAGAGATTTTCATCAAATTTAACATATATTCTAATGATTATTGTTAGGTTAAAAGCAAGCAACATTAACATAATAATGAGTGAGAAATAAACATTATCACAAGAAACTACATATAGACACACAATATACCCTAGAAACCCCATGCGGGGAAAACCAACATCAATGAAGATCTTCATTACATGGCCAAAAACCGGCCATCTGGGCCAAGTGAGCTAACCACCACTCACCTCCAGGCCGTGTACACAATGGAGCCTCGTCAAGCCTTATAAAGGCTTAATCACATGCAAAACCATGGGACAATACCATGGGCTACAACAAAACCATGTGCTATACCTAACCACCTTTGACTCGATCTCAAGTCAAGGTTAACCCTAACAATCCCCCCTTTAAACTTGACTTGGAGTAATCACCAACTCCCCTCAAATATTTACCGAGGAATCTTACATACACCCCCCTATCACCTAGGTCTATCTCCCGACTTTACCAGTGAGTTACCAGGGGTATGCATGCCTTACTAGGTCTTACAGCCATATGCCCATTTACATGCAAACCGCTCCATTACATTTTTTTTCATGTGCCTTCCACGGGGGCTTCACTTGTTGACCAATATCCTATCACGTTAGTTCATATTGTGGGTTTCAAAATTATAAAAAATCGAACCAATATATTGCAGGTATTGGGGGGATGAGGGGTTTAAGGTGGGGGTGGGTAGGGTGGCTTATAAGGATTGAGGTATAAAAAAGGGTTGGGAGGGGGTTTTAAGTATTGGGAGGGGGTTTCAACAAAAAGAGTTTGGGTCAATATCTTGAAATTAAGGGTATTCTTTAAAATCCCACGATCGCACGTGCTATGTGAGAGGTTCACTAAGTGAAGTCCCCGTGGTGCCTTCATGGTGACTACACCATCACCATCCGTTGCTTGATCCTCTCGCTTTCCATGCTCACTTCCTTTCTCATATTTTACCATGCTCCCTTTCTACCTACATCCAAACTCTGTCATTGATGTCCATATAAAGAAAAATCCATCTACCGGATTACATGGGTCATCGGCCGCTGTAACCACTAGTTCTCTAGGAATTCTCTTCACATACATGGCTCATCAATCTTGGTCCCAAAACCGAGATTAAACCATCTCACATTTCTCCTGCAATCGAAGACTCAACCTCTCCGATCCACATCAAGCTAGGTTACGAGTACACCTGCCACCCTCTTACCTATCTAGTGGTTCATTCCACACTTGATGCAACATCCCTTCTTTGCGCATAAGAGGGATACCTTGTGCTTTTAGCATCCAGAGAAATCCAAACTTTCCTATGGCTAAGTTTCACATGGACCAAAAAAATTACTGCTAGGGTGTTGGGTACCACCGAACATGCACCCCACAATTTGATTCAACATAGAAACACCAATGAGCATAACCAAGCCAAACCATGGCTCTGATACCAGTTGTTAGGTTAAACTAGCAACATTAAATATAATAATGAGCGAGAAATAAACATTATCACAAGCAACTACATATAGACACACAATATACCCTGAAAACCCCGTGCAGGGAAAACCAGCATCAATGAAGATCTTCATTACATGGCCAAAACCGGCCATCCGGGCCAAGTGAGCTAGCCACCGCTCACCTCCAGGCCGTGTATACAATGGAGCCTCCTCAAGCCTTATAAAGGCTTAATCACATGTAAAACCATGGGACAGTACCATGGGCTACAACAAAACCATGTGCCCAAACCATGAGCCCAAACCATGTGCTAGACCTAACCACCTTTGAGTCGATCTCAAGTCAAGGTTAACCCTAACAATTATATCATGAGAATGTGGTTGAAGAAGTCTATAACCTTTTACATATTTTGATTATCCAACAAATATGCACTTTTCACTTTTAGGCTACAATGCTTTCCATTTTTCATCTGGAATGTGAGCCCATGCTTCACAACCAAACACACGAAAGTGACTTACATTTGGTTTAATTTTACTCCATGCTTCTTCCAGTGTTATACCTTCTAAAAATTTAGTGGGTGTGCAATTAACTATGTAATTTGCACAATTTATGTCCTCATCCCAATATTGAAGACTTAGTCCCTTAGATTGGATCATACAATTATTCCAACATGAATGAGCTTATCTTGCTCTCAAATTAAGGAATCATAAAAGGATTCAAGACTAGGCTCTTGATAGCTAGCTGCAGTCACAGATTCTTTCATTGAGTAGAATCTAGATACAAAAATAGAATATGCAGGTCCAAGTTTGGAAAGAATATGATAAATACATTGTTTGTCTTCTTTCTTAATCTTGCATTATGCACAAAAGAGTCTAAGAGTTTTATACTTAGATAAATAGTCTTGAATGCATGAAAAATAGTTTGGATTCAAGGAAATCAACTCATTCTCAAGTTGATGACCCCAACTTTCATTGTGTTTACCAAACACAGATTCCATCTTTTCCCAAGCTTGATCAGGTTCATCAATTCCAGATATGTGGAATCACTTAGTAGATATTGACATCCCAATCAATCCATGGGCTTCATCACATCTATTTGCCCATTTAATTTTCTTATCATCATCAGTGGGTTCTATTTCTTTCCTTGAGGTTATCCTTAAAAGTCCCCTACTTTGCAGAACATCCTCCATAGAAGATTTCCATGAGAAGTAATTAGAACTTGTAAGTATAATATCACAAGGGGCATCCATACTGTAAATTAATGGCTGAAAGAATAGAAACTAACTTTCTAGATGCAAAGAGCTCAAAAAAAGATGTGGTTTTAAGAAAAACGACACTGAAAACTCATTCTGGATGATGAAGTTATGCTTGATCAAAGAAAATGTTGAAGATGTCCCCAATAGTGACATGGCAAATATTAACTTGACCAACTAAAAAAAGAACCCCCCTCTTCCCAAGATCAACCTTTGATAATCACTTTACAATAAAGTTTCTTTTAAGTGAATCACTTTTGTAGAATAAGTGATGGTCGCTTTTACAATAATGTTACTTTTAAATAGTGCGGCAATAAATTAAAAGACTTAAGTGACTCACTTTTTATTTTATTTTATTTATGTGAGATGCGCTTTTACAATAAAGTAACTTGAAAATAGAAATTGCATGCACTAAAAAGTAGCTTAATAAGACTTGAACTCAAGACCGATTAAGGAATAAAACAACTTTGGACCAAGTGAGCTAAGTTTAAAAGGTACATAAAAGAATGGAAAGAGGAAGGGGGGATTTTTGTTTTTGTTTTTTACTCTTCTCTCTCGTTCTCCGTGCTTGCCTTTTTTTTTCTGCAAATCACAAAAAAAACGAAAAACAAAAAACAAAAAAAACGTTTTCCACACAATATGGTTAGATCTTGGTTAGCTTACCCAGAAAGTCTATGTTTTCAAGTTTTCTTATTGTTTCTGATTTGTCATGATCACACAAGGTGCACGACAAAGAGCATATGTAGCCGAGAAGACAAAAAAACAAAACATTCCCTTACTGTTTTTGATTCACTGCAATTGCGCAAGGTGCATTGCAAAGAGCATACGCAGCCAGGGAAGGAAATAGTCTGAGACTAAAACAATAAATATCTAATAATAAAACTAATAAAATATGAGAGATTTAAAAAAATAAAACAAATTCATCACTGTAACATTATACCTTTAGATTTGCCGAAATGGGTGTTTCTGGAACAAACGAAAATAGTTTTCGATGAAATGAAAAATATTTCCCAATGGAAATGGCGCTTTGGACACTATGGAAGAGCTCCCATGGGCCATAAATGCACAAAAAATCTAGAACTAGAAACCCTTTCAAAGTTTCAGCAACATCGGTTCCAGATCTTGATCAAAACCGAAATCATCTCTTCATAAACGCTCTGATACCATGTTCAGGTACACAGGGTACTCCCAAAAGACCAAACACCTTGAGCAAAGAAATAAAGTTACATGAGCTTCTCATAATCGATCAACTAGCCAAGGACCCTCCATTCTCTTCAAATAGAGATCATGGACCAATCAGGTGTTAAGCCACATATCAATGGTAGGTATGATCTAAAAGAAGTTGAATCGTCATATCACTTTATGTCTAGAGCATATCGTGACCGTTGGATTAAAATATTTACAAATGCATACAAATGCATACTAAACAAACACACTTTACCTAATGGATATATTACACAAGTTGATCTTAACTAAGTGCTAAGTGTCTAAATGTCCTAACACATATGACACATGATGTACCCTAGGAAAACCCTCCAAATCTAGAGGATGAAAAATTCAACAATCCTTTGAGTATGATAGATAATTTCAGAGAAAGATTTTACAACGCTTGCAGTTTTCCTTATAAGAGATATCAAAGTAGCACTATAGAATAGAGATCACTCGAAATCTTGTCTCAGTTTTTCCAAGTGCATAGCGCTCTAATAATAAGCTTATTCAATGATACAATGAGGTAGAAAATGGTTGCATTCCTTTTGGGAACTATGAGCATTGTGTGCACTATTCGCTCATTGCCTATTCTGCCTTCCTCAACTTGGTGCCAAGTTGTCACCTTGAATATTTCATCCATGCAGAAGATATGTTCCATCCTTTAATTCATTAGTGTTAACTTCCTTTAACCAAAAGTGGACTGATTGAACTGAACTAAATTAAACTGAATGTGAACCTATTTACTAACTGCTTTACCATTAGTTAGGAGTTTAACTGAATGTATTCAATGATTCACAATTATTTCCATCCACAACAAACACTTTGCATAAATCAAGGAGTAGATTCCTTAATTAACTGAAACTTGTGTTCCACAACTTAGACTTAACTGATGTCTTTTCAATTCAAGTTCACTCATCTCATTTATCATTAATTAATTCTACATGGTCCATGAGTTTTAAATTAAGTAATCATCTTTATCATATCATACTCAGAAGAATTGTTCAAAACCTATGATCATATGTATTACCCTAGGTCATATAGTTATATGCTAAAGTAAATCACTCTAGGGGTAGTTAATCCCTAAAGGATACTAATAGAACCTAGTGACCATGACTAGCCATACATCACATAGAATAGCCTCATGACGTGACACAACAAAAGCCATATGGTCTTGATACAACACAAAAGTAGCCTTGATACAACAAAACACTCTTAAACTTAATACACCATAAGTTTCAGACTTTATACAACACAAGTCTCTGACCTTGATAGCACATAAGGTTATGATCTTGATACAACAAAAGGTTATGGTCTTGATACAACAAGATATCATAGTACATGCATCTCTAATGAATAGGACTTGATGCAACACAATGCCCTATATTGATACAAGACAAGCTCTTAACTTAATACATCATAAGTTTCTAAACTTAATAGAACATAATTTTTGGACTTGATACCACACAAGTTTCATGGAGAAGTTTATGAACTTAATACAACATAAGCTATGTACTTGATACAACACAAGTCTCATGGATAATGACTCTTGATGCTATACATTTAACATGAATAAAAATCAAATAAGATTAAAACCAATAGTCTATGAATATTTAGCTTCTCATTTCTAAAAACAATAGACTTGAACTTATAAAGAATTCAACAATGAAGAAATAGAGTTAATGAAACAAGTTTAGCATGAGAATGTAGAAAATAGATTATTTCTTGGTATACATAGTGTTTCATTTGAATACAAAATATTATGTTCAATTATTTAAGAGAAAAAATAGTATAAATTCATTCATTTTCTCAAAAAATCAAAATAACCAAAAACAATAGTAAATGAGTTCATATTATTGACATTTTATTCATAATAAATATAAGTGTCATATACAAAATGATTAAAGTTTGCAAATAACAATGGAAATTAACAAACACATAGTGGAGTATACACTGATAATTGGAAATAACAAGCGCAAAATGGAGCATACAGTCATAACACTAAAATTGTGAATCCAAAGGATTTCTAACTAAAAAATCCTTTGCAAAAAAATGTGGGTGGATCCTTTGTTATATTTTTTTTGGCCTCTTTAAACTACTTCTTTTAGCTCCAATTGTTTTGTTTTCCTCAGAATTAGAGATTTGAACACTGAGAGAAATGGTCATTGCTATGTAGAATCTCCCATTTATATCTGTATTACTACTTTATGCTTTATCTTTGACCTATGTTGATGGCAAGGCAGCTTGTGAAATAGTGGGCCCTTGCTATTGAATTTCACAATATGCAGCCATTCATTACCTCTTAGATATAAAAAATTTACCATTTTCCTAATTTCTATATCCAATGAATGTAGTGCTTAGATGAAAAAAGAAAAGAAATCAACAATTGATTTATCAGCTATAAATTGACCTTTAACATATCCATCCCATTCTTAATTGAACATTCTTTAAGGTATTATCGACCTTTATTTGTCTATCGAGATGGTAATGTATGCTAGATTAAAAATAGAAATTTATTTATAAAATGTATACAATTTTAAAAATGACATTGTAATTTATGAGTGTGCACTTATTTGCCTCCATAATTGGAGAGTTTTGTCATTTATTTCTCGAGTCAATCCACGTCTACTTTTTTTTTTCTAAATTTACAAAGTCAAAATTTCTTAGCAATGTACAACTTCAAAATGGTTCCAATATTTGGATATCAGGAAAACTATTACATTTCCAATAATATGTTTAAACCCAATAATGTAATTTCTCAAATTTCTACTTAGGGATATGCCTTTGTAATTACAGTGTTTTTTGTTTTCAACTTGTGAAATAGCTTTCTCTTTCCCTCTTATGCATTTAATATGATCATATATATTAAAAATTTCTTAATAAAAAATTGAAAGTGTGAATATGTTCATCTTCAGAAATTTTGAGTTTCCCTTTTAACAATTAACTTTACTAAACTAAAAAAGGAACACTTTAATTTCCAAAACTAAAATAGATTGCAGGATGCTAACAAAAAAATTTAAACTAGACATTACAATAAATATAGCCAATTAACAGAGCTTTATCCCTGTGGATCACAACATACTAAGAAAATGGGAGCATTTCCTACTGTGAGATTGGAAATTGCTTCCATCCTCTTGTTGTAGGCCGAATTATTGGAGCCAGATCTATAAAGACCTGAAGATTGTTGTTGTTGGTATAAGTAGCATAAATTATTTCTTGCAAAGTTCTCTATAGGCATGAGCATGTTTCCAAAATTCAAGTATTTTGCACCAGCTGATCCTCTTGAATTTTCAACAAAGATGACTGCACTCTGATCAGCTAGTTGGGCTACGAGTAAACTATTGATCGCCAAACCATTGGAGATATTGAACCATTTGTTGGTCGCTATCGGAAGACGCGAGTCTACTGTAATGAACCAACAACACCCCTAGCTCACTGGCCCTTTCAACGACAGAGTGCTGAGCGGCTTGAAGTCTCACCCGAAGTGATTCTAATGGGTTGGCCAAAGACTCAAGTGTCTTTGACCAGGTTCTGTAGCATCCTGTGTGCATCTCATAGCTCTTCTTAGCTCATGAGATCTCTCTTCGTGACACGGAGTGACTCCTACTCGCGATGACTCTATCCCGTATTGCATCGCCGCGTCCTGGGAAACACGTAACTCTCTCCTACACTCAATCCTTAACATGCGGTATCGCGCACCACAGCTCCTCTGAAGGTGTGATATCGCCTCGCTATGATATCCTACCACTGCAACTCAGCGTACTTAGCGTTACTTGTGTTCAACTTATAGGACTCAACATACAAGGCTGTTTAACACTGCAACTCTTGACTGTCTTAAGTGAAACATAGACAAAATCTTATACAGAATACTTAAAGACTTCAACCTGCATCTATCCTTCTATAATGCTATAAACTGAATAACAAATACATATATTTAACTGTAATCAAAGTTTACGTAATGAGTGACAGATTCAACAAGTAAACACAATCACATGACACCCTGATTTTACATGGTTCACTTCCAGGGTAGAAGTTACGTCCATAGAACTGCGTTTCTATATTATAACTTAGAGGAAGTAAACACAGTTCTGCTGCACCGCATATGCAGCTCGAGATCTTCTGGGTAACTCTGCACACAGCCTAGAGCCCTTCTCTCTTAGATCTCTTCTCCACTTCTATATTGCTTCTCTACAATATCCTTCTCCCTCTCCATCAATCCCTATGGATTGTTACATACAGGCTCAATGAGCCAGCTACTGGTTATAGTAAGATAACTACAGTTGATAACAGAACCAGAGCTCAGCTTCTATATTACAACTATCTAAGTGTCTACTTGTCTGACTACCCAACTAACCAACCAACCAACCCACCAACCCTTTTACAATACAAAATACATCCCTTTATAGGTGGCCCGAAGGTCTTGCCATTGCAACACTGTGGGCCTGTCCCAACAGTAACCCAAAAACCCTAACTAGTGACAGTCGGCATATCTGTACTTGGGGTAGCCACTTTCCATCACACCACTACTCTCTACAGTCTTCCATGCTTCTCGGCACTGACCATGGGTACTGTGCACCACTTCCCTTCTTCTATCCTTCATCTTCAATACCTCGGCCTCGTTGCTCCTTTTCCTTTATGAGGGTAGCTAAGCCCTCCTTTCTTTGCCGCTGCCTTCAATGCAGTGGGTGAGATCTCTCTTCTCGGCCGCTCAAGTACTGTCGTCTTTCTTGAATTCTCTGTCCCAACAGTCACGGTTTTCGGCTCTGATCTGTAGCTAGAAACATGCTACGGTGTCATAGATTTACCATATCTCTTCATCTTCGCCAAAACTGTCTATCTGCCAAAATGGCAGCTTCTCCTATAGCTGTGGGACCCTGCTCCAACAGTTCATATTTCTGGAGTGAAGATTCTACCATTATTTTGTTTATTATTAATAGAAGATCCAAATATGATGACATTGTGTAGCTCGTGAGTACTATTATTGGCCCAAAGATATTTCTATTGATTACCAGAATGCAATTGTGTGTGGAGGTCTTGATTGTATACTGCCACCTTTTGCAGTTGATTTTCCTGCAATTGTTTTGAATCCTTCTTCTACCGTAGTTCCATAAGAGGAAGCCACTCGGCTCTAGTTGCATCTATCTATGAACTAAACATACACTCCTCATCACCACTAAGTCCATTGTTCATTGGTCCATCCACAACTGATTTGGCTTCAACTTTGACACACTTTGAAACTCCTATATTGGGAAATATGTAGTTTTTTATAGTTTTCAAGTCATAACTACTCATATCAAAGTTTGTGACAGCACTGGGGCCTCTTCATTTGCTGGCAGCAAAATCATAGGCCTAGGCTGCCTCTTTATCTGAATCTGTAATTCGATGAGTAGCATATGAATTAATTATGGGCTCCAGTTTATGTGTGATTCATGTGTTAATATATTACTGAACAATGTTCAATTAGTATATTTATAGTCATAATAATGGATGCATTGAATATGATGATTGAAATGAGATACTTGTTGAATGTTCCTAGATAAAAATCTTTGTTGTCGAAAACTATTGGAATACGAGATTTCCACCTTCCATGTTGATGGTGTCTTCCATTTAGGTTATTGTTCAGTTGTAGATCTCAATAGTCCAAAAAAAAATCATAAAATTCTAACAAATCAAATGTGTACTTGCTTACTCCATGATATTGTGATGCGCCGCTTCAAAAGACACTACTATTTCTATAAAATTAATGAGAGAAACTTCCTCCTACTTATTCCTAACTAAAACTAAATGTATTCATGAAGAACAAGTCAACTAAAATTTATAGCACAATATATACACTTGTTTTAGATAAAAAATTAAAAAGAAAACTTCGATGTACCTTCTAAGAGACACAACATATTCATTCCTTGTCATGCGTTGCATCTCTTCCATGGCATATTTATATTGGATAATCTGATTTCAAGCAAGGGAATCTTTCTCGTTAGGTTTGGGAAGCCTAAAAGGTTTAGGAAATGCATAAACATATAGTGGTATTTACAATTTTCAATTATATTGAATCCAACATTGACATAAATCATACGGGAAACTTTTTAGTTTATTTATGTCCCCAGTACTTGATATCTTCCATGTTAGAAGCAGATAATTACTCCACCATTGGTCACATGGAGTTGGAAGAGGCAACACCACCTAGATTGCAACCGCTGAAAGAGTGAAGAGCCAAATTTCTAACCGTTAGAATTCTGAAAAGCCACCACACTGCCACACCATCTTATGTAAAAAGACAGACATCAGATTATTTAAATGATGAAAATCCATTTTGAATCTTCTAGAAAGAACATATCAAATGTTTGAAAGGGAAACACAGTTTTCATTATGTCAGATTGCAAATTCGTAAAATAGAAAGTCTCATTTTTGTATTTGGAAGGGTCAATTAGCACTTAATGACTGACTTAGTTAAAACACTATAAATACTTACATTGTAATCGTTATCAATATAGTGATATAGATAGAGAAATAGATGAAGATATTAACACAAAGTTGAAACTCCAAATTTTTACTGTGTATTTTTTTTGTTATACTTTGTTTCTGAGTTTGAAAACTCATATTTATTTTTGAAGTGACTTTGATGATAAATCATAGTATGTTTTGACTATAAATGTGTTAATGTGTTTTATTAATGCAACCGAGTATTATTGTTAAGTTTATGGATGCAGGGGTCATAAAAAAGGAGTTAAAATGTTAGCTACAACTCTGCTACAACACCAAACAGATAGTTGTAACACGCCATAAAAGTTCTGTAAGTTGTCGTTAGTTAAACCGTTAGCTATAACACAGCTACAACACCTGTAGATAACTGTTAGCTGTAGCAGTCAGCTGCAACATGCCTGTAGGTGTAGATTTGAATTTTTTGTGATTTGTATGTGTTGTTGATACACAAATCAACACTCCCCTGGATTTCCCATAGTGGTATCAGAGCTTGGTTGAGTTTTCTTTCTCAGTTATTTATTTATTTATTTATTTTCTGTTTAGAGTAATTTGATTTGTGATGGTTACTAACAACAGTGTAGTACAACCACAAATTCTTGTGTTGACTAAAATAAGCTATGATACTTGGTTTATTAAAATGAGAACTATCCTATGTGCTCAGGATCTTTAGAAGTTTGTTACGCTTGGGTATCCAGAACCAGTTGATCAATCTGCTGGGTTGGCTCTGTCAAATGCTGAGCCTATTCCATTGAAGGAAAATAGGAAGATGAATAATAAATATATTAGCATTATTCAACAAGGCTTAAGTGAAGCCATATTTCTGAAGATATCAAGTGCCAAGTATTCAAAGAAAGCTTGGGACACTCTTGAAACTTGCTATCAAGGTGTGACCAAGGGGAAGAATGTTATGTTGCATCACTTGAGAAGGGACTTTGAGAATCTGAAGATGAAGGACAATGAGATTGTTGAGATTTTAATGATACGAGTCATGAAAATTTTAAAACATCTAAGAAAGTATGGGGAAGACCTTTCAAATCAGCGTGTGATTCAAAAATTGTTGAGATGTTTTCCAAAGAAGTTTGAATTTGTGGTTGTTCCAATTGAAGAATTTAAAGATCTCAGTCAAATGCACATTCATGAGCTGACTGGTTCTTTAATTTCTCATGAATCAAGAATGAGTAGGTATGATGATACTCCATTAAAAAATGCTTTTAAATCTCGGTTACATGTTACTAAAGGTAGAGGCAGAGGAAGAGCTAGTAGTAGAGGAAGAGGAGGTGGAAGTGCTGATCATAGTGATAGCAGAAATGATTCAGAATATGAAGAAAAGTTATAGCAGAATACTCCTAGTGTAAGGGGGAGTAGCAGCAGAGCATGGTAGCATGTAACACCCCAGTTTTCACCCCAAGGGGGAGGGGAATATGTGCCCTGGTTTAAACCCCATGGTATTGAACTGCATATAATGTAAATAGCATTAATAAATTGTGGTGTGGAGCTTAAGGAAAAGGCCCCACCATGGATTTAGTGTTTTATGTTTCCGAAATTAAAATCGATGCTGATGGTTAATGTGCTAATCATGCACAATATATTCTAAGACATCATGTATAAAAGAAAATTAGTAAAAATACGACAACTAGCTATGCGCCGCAATGTGAAAGAGATGGTGGCATGATTTCACAAGGAATAGAGAGGGGGAAACATTCAAAACTTTGAGCCAATGGGGGAAATCCAAATTTCAAAGGGTAAACCCATAAAGCTGTCAACTACCTATTTTTTTTTATTTTTGTGCCAACCATTTATTTCTGCAAGAAACTGGTTGAGGAAGTTATTTACCTTTGGATGGGAAAGGTATGGAGGTCAAATTCGAATTGGGAAGACCACCCATTTTAACGCGTTTTTGGATTTTTCTGAATGTAAGAGCTCAGAAATGGATACCTCACCCATTCTCTCATTCATGTTTTGGGATCTCTCAAGCAGTTGAAGGTGGTTGATCCCTCTCCTTCATGATTTCTTGCATTTTTCTTCATCCTTCAATGGTTGGGAACCCATTTTTGTATGTTGCTCAGTGAATGAGAGAAGAGATCCACAATTTGTGGGTTTTGGGACGATGTTCCTCCTTTATTCATGCAACTAAGCTTGTTGGGTGTTTTCCCCTCACAGTTTTTGCTGGTTCCTCACTCCTTCATGCTCAGAAATTCATTTTTTTTCTACTGAGTGCATGTGCAGTAGGGATTTATGCTTTTTGGTGTTCATTGGTGTCATATTTTCTCCCATAATTCCCATAGTTTTTTTATGGATTCAGGTCCACAAATAGGGAGTTTGAAGAGGTCGTTTTTACCCATGTGAAGCCATAGACATCTATGAAATTGAATTGTTATCATAGGGTTGTTTTCCCCTTGTTTTGATTTTCATTTTGTCTTTCTAGGACGTTTTGTCCATACCGAGCAGTTGTAATTTGTGGTGGAATGCATCCTTGTGTTGACTTGGGTGAGTAAGTCCAAGGAACCCATATATTAGAGGGTTATCTGTGTTTGGATGTGATTGTTTTCTTAGCTAAGTAAGTCCAAGGATCCCATGTTATTGGTTGTTGCCTTAGCAGTCCAAGAAAAACCATTTGTTAGATGGTTGATTGTGTTTGACTTGAAGGTTTGCTTGGCTGAGTAAGTCGAAGGAACCCATCTGTTGATTGGGTGATTGTGTGGTTGATGTAAATTTTGTCTTGGCTGAGTAGGTCCAAGGAAACCCTATGTTATTGGATTATTTCCTTATTATCTCGTGAAACCCAAGTGTTTATTAATTGGGATGGACAGTCTATGAAACCCAACTATGTGTTGGCATGATTGTGTGTGTATGGTATTACTATGTGTAGGCACATTGTTCCCTAGTTCCTTGTGGAAATAATTCCCATCTCGGGGATGGCGGTGGCACTGAGAGATTGATGAGCACAATGGAAAATGGTTGGGTGTAATGTTGTAGCGACATAGGTAGTTGCAGGAGGATTCTTCTCAAGATAAGTATTCTTTGTGTATTCAATTTTTGCAACTATATTTGCTTGTTTTATAAATTATCATGAACATGTTGAATGCTTGAATGTAAATGAAATGTATTTTCTTATGTTTTTTAATGAATTATAAATCTTCATATGTATTTCATTTCAATGCATTTTTTTATGATGTTCATGGGGCTATATTTCCCTCCTTGTTAGCAGCAACAACTTAGTCACGTTCTCTCCATCGACACCATGAGGGGAGGGGAAGCAACAATGTGGTATTAGAGTAATGGTTGTGGCATTGGGACTCAATGGTCCAAGAATAATAGTTGAAAGAGGCAAGATTACCCTCTGTTGGGAACAGACCAGTAGAAAAAAATTCAAAATTTTTCTAAGTATTGAAGTATTGACTGTGTTGGCTGAGTTAGTCGAGTTGATCCAACACATGTCGGGTGAGTTAGATGAGTTGAGTGGATGAATATCGTAGTGACCATGTCTTCTCAGTTGATCGATTTTCTGCTAATTCATGTCATCTTGTGTCGATGGCATCAACACGAAAGGATGAGTTGAGCCAACAAAGAAAGAAGGGAAATAAAATTTTCAGAAAATTTCTCTAAGTGTTGGAAATTTTTTATGTCGGCTCAGTTTGTTGAGTTTCGTTGATACATGTCGATTGAAATACCTGAGTTGTACCAATGGTGTCGGCGTGAAAGGATGATTTGAGCCAATGAAGCTTGTAGCGACCGTATCGGCATGAAAGGCTAAGTTGAGCTGATACATTTCGACTGAGTTGGCTGAGATGAGATGATGAAAAAGAAAGAAAGTGTTTGAAGTTTCAATGCTGGTTGAGGTTTTCGATATGAGGCAATGCATCAATGTTGGATGAGTTTCATCGACACACATTAGAAGGACTTGGCGAGTTTCACCGACGACAGAGAAAAGACATAAATTTTTTTGGAATTTTTCTAAGTATGGACATGTCGACCAAACTTGGGGAGTTTAGACAATACATGTTAGGTGGAAAAGTTAAGTTTCACTGATTCTTGTCGGGTGGAAAATTTGGTCTTCGCCGATACATTTTGGTAAGGGTTTTCAAGATCACCTATCGGAAGGAATTGGTATGTTTGTGTTAAATTTGAGCATATAGATCTGTAGACAAACACACAACTCACAAAGAAGATCTCACAATTTACTCATCCATTGAAGAATGAAATAGTGCAAAAGGCTTGCAGCTATGAATGCTTTCATTAATAAAAAAAGTAATCCAGATAATAATTACAATGATGTAAAATGGCTTTAATAGCCACAAGAAATTCGAA
>LPNX010483440.1:177530-202057 GCA_001517045.1 Pseudotsuga menziesii
AGTTTGCCGAGGAAGAAAGAAAGACAAAAATTCCGAAAATTTTCTATATATGGACACGTTGAAAAAAATTATGGAGTTTTGTTGATGCATTTTAGATGAACTCAATGGGTTTCATCAATGTGTGTCAAGAAAAAAGGCGTGTTTTCGTCAATGCGTGTCGGGTGAAAAAAGTGAGTTTCACCGATATGTGTCGAGTGAAAATGTTGACTTTTGTCGATGCATCTTGCATGAAAAATGTTGATTTTTCGCCAATAAAGAAGGAAAGAAGCATAAATTTGAAATTTTTCTAAGTGTCAAAATTTTCCCTGTCAGTAAGAAAATATGAGTTTTGTTGATACATATCGGGTGAACTTGATAAGTTTTATTGACATGTTGTAAATTTTGGTGAGCTTTGTTGATCAGAAGAAAAGGATGAGTTTCACAGTGTACGAGGAGCAAAATCGGAGTTTTGCTGACACGTCAGGAGCAAAATCAAAGTTTTGCTAATCAGATGAAAAGGGTGAGTTTTGTCGATACATGTTGGAAAAAATCAATGAGTTTTTTCAACACATCAGAAGGAAAACCTGATTTTTGTCTATCGGGTGGAAAAACTGAGTTTGTTGAAATAGATAATTTCAATAGTTTTTCAGTGGGATTTAGAGGTACTGGAGAGATGAAAAATGGCTGATAAACTCTAGGCATCAATTAACAAAGATATAAGGGAGTAGGAGAAATTCACACAAGAAGGATGTGAAGCTTGACCCAAGGAAGAGAGGTTTCAAACCATCTGACCTCATAAATCAGAAAATACAATCATCTTAAGCTGTGATTAAGCCAACTAGAGTGATGAGGGGAAGTTCAAAGAAACCACTCAAATGTTGGGGATGTGAAGGACCCCATCTATGTAGGAATTGTCCACTTGAGAATGGGAATAAAGGTCAAGTCCCTAGTACCCAAGAATATGAAGGTGTGAGTTAGGAAGTAGGGACCATTCCTAAAATTTGTGTAGTGTAAGAAGACCACCAGGAAGGTAATAACTCAACTATGGAGGAAGTTGAGAGTGAGATTGCTGAATAGACTGTTTTTGTTTTGATTGACCATGGACACACTGAAAGCTATGTCACCTCTGTACTTGTTGAGATGTGTGATTTGAAAAATTAAAAGCGTAGAAGATCATGGTTAGTCCAACTAACCACTAGAACGAGGAGGAAAGTTAGTAAGGTGGTAAGAAATGTCCATTGGTCATGGATTAGTTAGTCACTTGTGTAGATCATAATGTTCTTCCACTTGGTTCCTATGATATATTCATTGGAATGGATTGGTTGGAAGCACATAGAGAAAATCATGACTGTTACAATAAGACTTTTGAGTGCTTGGATGAAGAACACAACCTAAAGTTTGTAAGAGGAATTCCAAAAGTGATCTCAAGTAGGTAGATTTGAACAATACAAATGAAGACGTTCTATG
This sequence comes from Pseudotsuga menziesii, assembly GCA_001517045.1. Taxonomy (NCBI): domain Eukaryota; kingdom Viridiplantae; phylum Streptophyta; class Pinopsida; order Pinales; family Pinaceae; genus Pseudotsuga; species Pseudotsuga menziesii. Next base: position 178,977 of record LPNX010483440.1, read on the forward strand.
GGAAATGTTGCATAGTACATGCAACTCATATTTTGAGAGGAAACATATAATGAAACCCCTAGGTTGGAGGACTTTCATGTGTTGCAGGAATTTAGGGATGTTTCTCCTGATAAAGTTCTAGTGTTTCCTACAAAGAGGGACGCTTATCTTAGGATGCTCATCTTACAATTGAAGTTGTGCCACAAGTAGGACCAATGTACAAGACACCCTACATCATGATTACATTGTAAATGCTAAATATGAAGATGCAACTGCAAGATTTATTGGAGAAGAAGTATAACAGACCAAGTGTGTCCCCATGGGGAGCACCATATCTGTTTGAGAAGGAGAAAGATAGTACATGCAAGTTTTGTACTTATGACATAAAATTGAACAAACTCACTATGAAAAACAAGTATCCTTTTCCTTGGATTGATGACCTCTTTGATCAAAGGAGTGGAGCAAAGGTGTTTTCCAAGAATAACTTAAGGTTTGGTTACCATCAGGTAAGAATCAAAGATGAAGATGTTCATAACAAAACCTTTAGAGAAAGGTATGGATCTTATGAGTTTGTAGTGGTACCATTTGGTTTCATAAATGTACCAGGTACATTCATGTTCCTCATGAATAATGTTTTCAGTAAGCTTCAAGATGGGTTAGTTCTTGTTCTCCTTGATGGAATTTTTATTTATTCTAAGAATGAGGAAGAATATGTGGAACATTTGAGGATGACTTTGAAATTGCTCAAGAATCATAAGTTGTATGCAAGGTTGAGAAAATGTGACTTCTATAAATATAGAATTCATTATTTGGGTCATAGTATCTAAAATGAAGGAATATTTGTGGGCCTTGAAAATATTGAGTCCATTATGATTTGGCCTGCTCCAAGAAAGATGGTGGATGTAAGTTCTTTTGTGGGACTTCAAGGATATTGCAGGAAGTTAAATGAAGGATATTTTGCAAGTAAAGTGGAGCCTATTTATAGGGTGAAGAGGCATGCACATGAACTTGTAGTCCAATGATGAAATGACCCTTGTGAGTGTAAAATCATTAAGGGAATTCCTAGAGTCTGCAAGTAGAATGACCTGAACAGAGAAGTATGGCTGTGCCCAATGAAACCCACAATGGGAAGATTCCATGAGCTAAATGACTGAAATCTAACCTCTAAATAGGATATATATTTAAATTTAATATTTCAAACTTTCTTGTTGATTTCTATTGACTGTTTAGCTGATTTAAAATTGTGTCAAGATGACATGTTGTATGTGGATGTCTAGGTTTTGGGATAGAATTTGTAAGTAAGGGATAAGTGCTCCCACTTGAAAAATCCAAACAATATGAGGATGGCCTCATGGTTGCAAAAAAATGATTTTATGTAGGAGGCAAAATTGTGAATTCATATTTTTATTTACTATCGATGCTATTGATTGTTTGATATTTGGGAAATCATGTATGCATTGAATAGATTTGAAAGTATATGATTAAATTTTTATGATGAGATCTCATATGAACTGCATACTTGTATGTAACACAGCTGATATGATGAATGTATGCCCTTGGAGTACATATCTTCTCAGAAGGATATGTTTGGGATACATAAATCCTCACAAGGATGTATTTGGGATACATGGATCCCATTAAGGATGTACTTGGGTACATAGCTCCTCGGAGGGTTGTGTTTGGAATAGGTTTGAAAATATACAATTAAATTTTTTATGATGACATCTCATGTGAATTGTATGCTTGTATGTAACACAGGTGAGATGATGAAAATATGTACTTAGGGTACATAGCTCCTTGGAAGGATATACTTGTGGTACATAGCTTATCGGAGGGACGTGTCTAGAATAGGTTTGAAAACCTATGATTGAATTTTTTTTTATGATGACATCTCATATGAAATACGTGCTTATATGTAACACAGGTGAGATGATGAAAATTTGTACTTGGGGTACATAGCTTCTCGGAAGGATGTACTTGGGGTACATAGCTTCTTGGAGGGACGTGTTTGGAATAGGCTTGAAAACCTATGATTGCAAATTTGTTATGATGACATCTCATATGAACTGCATGCTTATATGTAATGAAAATGAGATGATGAAAATATGTACTTGGGGTCCATATCTCCTTGGAAGGATGTACTTGGGGTACATAGCTTCTTGGAGGGACGTGTTTGGAATAGGTTTGAAAACCTATGATTGAAAGTTTATGATGACAACTGATATTAATAGAATGCTTGTATGTAACCTAGGTGAGACGATGAAAATATGTACTTGGGTTACATGGATCCTTTGAAAGGATGTACTTGGGCATGTAGCTTCTCCCCCCTTCCATCTAGGCACTAGTATGCATTACTGGGGACACCCAAGGTGTAAGACATCTGGTTAGACTTCTTACTATTAAGATTTCATATGCTAGACTAGATTTAATAATATTCAATTCAACATCACAGTAGAAGCATATCAAGAATCACTGTTAGAAACACAATCACAAGATAGACACAACATTTATCCTGGGAAACCCTCAAGGGAAAGAAAACCCAAAAAAACTTCCTTAGTATAAGATGTATAAAAGAAAACCCGAAAAATAGGTGTTCTCCTCCTTCTATTCTATCTCTCTCTATCTTATGCACTACTCGAGTGAGTGAGTCTGTGTTCAACTAAGAACCACAACTGCTCTATTTAAACACAATCAGTCAACTGACTTTTACAGTAGACAATTCGACCCCACTAAACTGTCTGGGCCGACATCACCTAGGAATAATTAAAAGAATATATTATATTATTTATTAGGGTACTAAATACCCGACACAAGTGGAGGATTTACCACATGACTCTATGATGACCAAATACAATAGTAACACCCCGTCGAAGGAACAATAATGTCTCCCTTGGTTTACTTCAGTAAAATAAATTTAGAATATTCTTTCAAGTTACAATATTTCAACACCCATTCATGCTATAAGGGGACTGTCACAAGAGTGGGGGATCCATGAAGAGAATAACCCCTAGGTATTATAGTGTCTCGAAAGGAAGTGCCTAAGAATTGGTGAGCACTTCGACGAGGCTCTAGGCCCTTAAGCTAGAGCTGCCATTGAGAATCCAAGGAGGTGTGAGGCTCTAAAGAGGGGCTACCACATCTTAGTTTCGAGATGCTACACAGATAAGTATTGGATTACTTAGAAAAATAAAGGCTGATTTTTTGTAATTACAAATGTGCATAATGATTCATCTAATATTTTGAAAATATTGTTAAGAAATGAATCCTGCGAAAATGAATTTGACTTATGAATTAATCTATTATGGTGCCTGGAAAGGAAGCACCTAAGATTAGTAAGCATTCGAAGAGGTTTCTAGGACCTTAAGATAGAGCTTCCATTGAACACCCAAGGAGGTGTTAGGCTCTAAAGAAGGGCTGACCAGATCTCAGTTGAGAGATGCTATACAGATAACTATCTGGGTTACTTATCAATATTTTGTTGTTGATGATTTTATGTAAATACACATGATCATATGATGCCACCACGGTTTTGAAAATATTGTTATATATAGCATCTTATAGTAATTAATCTAACATGTGAATTAAATTCATTGTGGTGTTTGAAAATGAAGCACCTGAGCTTGGAAAGCACCTAGAGGAGGTATAGGCTCTTGAACAGAACAACAATTGAGCACCTAAAGAGGTGTTAGGCTTGTAGACCTTGATTAAGGGGTACTTTTAGGTGATATGAGGCTTGCAGAAACTTTGCTACCTTTTAATGCACACCCAGGTGTGGGGTGGGGCAGGGTTGTGAGTGCCATGGTTTTATAAATCTAAGTCGGATACATATAGAACCAAAAAAATATACTTATGTAGATAAGTATTTGGCTCACATGGAAACTACTTCTTGATTTTATGTCGATATACATGTGCATGTGAGTCATCTATGATTTTGGAAAATATTGTGAATACTAACATGGGAATTGACGCATTGCTTAGGGATAGATTCCTCATTTTTTTAGCAGCAATAGCTTAATCACATTATCTCCATTGACGCAATGAGGGGATGGGATGTGACACAACGAAGAAATAAAAGATATGGTGGATCTAAATTTCAATTTTTCTATTATAAGAAATTTGGGAATTTTTCTAACAAGTGTTGGAAGAAGCAAGAAGATACTAGTAAGTTGTCTACACACATTACAGAGGAGACTGAAAATAAAGAGAAGCCTATGTTTTTAACTTTTAATGTTACCTAGAAAAGTTCAAAAGATATATGGTTTTTGGATATAGCATGAATCAACCACACGTATGGAAACAAGGAATTATTTTCAAGTATAGACAACAACATTCAGTCTAAAGTGAAGTTAGGGAATGATAGTAAGGTAAAAATTAATGGTAAAGGTGTGATTGATGTGTATGCGAAGAATGGTAAAGATCTTGAATAATTCATGATGTTTATTATGTTATTTGTTTAATGTGTAATTTATTAAGTGTTGGACAATTTTTCTAGAAAGGGTACATAGTGTTCTTCAAGAACAAGGTATGCACTATTTATGACAAATATCCAAGTAAGCAGTTGATAGCCAAAGTAGAATGACAAAGAAAAAAATGTTTATGCTCTTTCTGAGAAATGATTTGAGTAAATCCTTGAATGCTTATAAAACTAATATTTTATATCAATCATGGTTATGGCATTTGAGGTATGGACATTTACATTTTGGTGGCTTAGATTTGTGACAGAAGAAGCAGATGGTAAAAGGGTTCGCCAGTATTGAGCAACCAATAGGATCATGTGAGAGATCTGTACTAGGAAAGAATCATAGAGAGAAATTCATTTCTAGAATATCATATAGAGAAAAAACACCATTAGAGATAGTACACACAGATTTGTGTGGGCCGATGCAAACACATTCTTTGACTGGTAATGTTTATTTTATGACTTTAGAGGATGATTACAGTAAAAAAACTTGGGTGTATTTGTTGAAACATAAATATCAATATTTTGATGTCTTTAAACATTTTAAAGCAATGTTTAAAAAGGAGAGTGACATATTTATTAAAGTCTCCAGATCAGATAGAGGAGGTGAGTATATGTTAAATTAATTTAAGGAATACTGTCAATATTATGGAATTAAAAGACCGTTTACTACTCGCTACACTCCACACCAAAACAAACTAGCAGAAAGAAAGAATTGAACTATTATGAACATGGCTTGAAGTATGATGAAGGAGAAGCATATTCCAGATGAATATTGGGGAGAAAATATTACTTGTTCAGTAAACATTCTGAACAAAATCCCTACAAAAAGTGGGAAAGATCGAGTTCCCCAGCAGTCATGGAGTGATAAGTGTAGCAACATATCTCATTTAAGAATTTTTAGGTGTGTAGCTTATCCACATGTACCTGAAGAGATGAGGAGAAAGTTAAATGGCAAAGATAAGAAATGTATTTTTGTTGGATATAGTGAAGAATCTAAATCATATAGACTCTATAATCCTATGACGAATAAGTATGTCATAAACATAAATGTGCTTCTTAAGGAAGAAAAAGCATGGGATGGGAGAATATATAAATTAGTTGTTGAGGACACTGTTACACCTCACGCAAAAGATAAAGAAGATGAATAGGGCATACATGGAGGACATATAAAACCACAAGTAACAACAACATCCAGAACGCCCAGAATTCATGAACATGGTGAACCATCAAGTGTTGGTGGACAACAAGGAAAAATATCATAGGTAAGTAATGAACCAAATCCTACATTAGCTTCATTAAGAAACAGAGTTAGAGGTCAGTAGAATAGAAGTTTAAGAGAACTTTCTGAACAAAATGAAGAAGTAGATCAAGTTTCAAATTTTGTCGTTTATAGTATGTGATAATGTAGAGTCTCTTAAAAATGATGTTTGGATAAAAGAAATGGATGAAGGAATTGATGCCATAGAAAGAAATAGTATTTTGGATCTTGTAGACTTACCTGAAGATATAAATTGTATTGGTGTCAAATGGATTTATTGGACTAAGTTAAATGCTGATGGTGATGTTGAAAAATACAAAGCAAGACTTGTGGCTCAAGGTTTAGTCAACAACCTGGAATTGATTAAAATGAGACTTTTGCACCTGTAACCATACTTGATACGATATGGATGGTATTAGCTATTGCTGCTAATAACAAATGGTATGTACATCAAATGGATGTAATGTCTACATTTTTCAATGAATATTTAGAAGTAGAGGTTTATGTGAGACAACCTCCTCCTTATGAAATTCATGGACAAGAAGATAAGGTCTATATATTAAATAACACATTATATGGATTGAAGTAGGCACCAAGAGTATCGTAAAACAAGATTGATGAATACTTGAATAGTGAAGGATTCAAAAGAATCCCAAGTGAGCCAACACTATATAAAATGGTAAAACAAGAAGGTAAATTACCGATTGTTTGATTATATGTGGATGATTTTATCTTCACTCAAGATCTTTCAGTAGTTGAGTTTAAGAAATCCATGAAACAAAATTTGAGATGAATGATTTAGGAATGATGAAATGTTTTCTTGGTATTGAAGTAACACAATCTGAAGATGGTATTTTTATCAGTCAAACTAAGTATGAAAATGTTGTATTTAAAATATTCAGAATGATGAATTGTAAGTGAGCTCTAACTCCAATTGTAATTGGCACAACACTGAGTAAGGAAGATTATGGGTCAAAAGTTGATCTAATGTTGTATAAGAGATTGGTAGGAATTCTCATGTACTTAAATGCAACAAGACATAATATAATGTTTGGAGTAAGTATGATTTCAATATTTATGGAATCTCCAAAGAATACCCGCTAGCAAGCTCAAAACAGGATTCTAAGATTTATCGTTGGAACAACAAATTTTTGTATCTAGTATACATCAAATACAAATTTTATGTTGATTGGATATAATGATAGTGATTTTCCAGGTTCTATAGATGATATAAAAAGTACATATGTATATGTATTCAGTTTTGGACCAAGATCAGTAGTGTGGGATTCAAAGAAGAAACCCATTGTGATACTATCCTCTATTGACGCAGAGTATGTTTCAGCAACAACAACTGCATGTCAAACCATGTGGATGAGAACAACTCTTTAAAACATGAACAAGATAAGCCAATTGAATTTTTTTGTGACTATAAATTAGCCATTGCACTATCAAAAAATCATGTCTTTCATAAAATAAGTAAGCACATTGATACAAGGTATCATTTTATTCGAGGTCATAAACAACAATGAAATTAGTATATAATTTTTGCAGATTAGAAAATCAGTTTACGGACCTATTTACAAAACCTTTCGGAAAAGAATGGATTGAACTTCATAGAAAAAACATTGGGGTTTGTAAGTTGTAACAGAAATGCAGTGCTACAAAGTTTAGATTTTTTGGGTGCAGTAATTAATGGGGATATTGTTGGAAGTGGATAATTACTTTCCTGTTGGCTGCATGAAGTTTGAAGAGGCGACACTGCCCATATTGCAACCACTGAAACAATGAAGAGACAAATCCCTAACCGCCAGAATTCTGAAAAGCTGCCGCACTGCCACACCGTATTATGTAAAAAGACAGACATCATATTATTTAAATTATGAAAATACATTTTGAATCTGTGACCAAGCACATATCAAATGTATGAAAGGGAAACACATTTTTCATTCTGTGAGACTCCAAATTTGTAAAACACAAAATCTCGTTTTTCTATTTTGAAGGGTCAATTAGCACTTAGTGACCCACTTAGTTAAAACACTATAAAAAATTACATTGTGATCATTATCAATACAGTGATACAAACATAAATAGATGAAGATGACTTAGTTAAAACACTATAACTACTTGCAATGTGATCGTTATCAATATGGTGATACATACACAGAAATATATGAAGATATTAACAGAGAGTTGAAACTCTAAAGCTGATTCAAAACTAGTTCTCTTAGTCTATTATCATCTATAATAATGATAGTAAACAATTATTGCTCACCACGGTAGGTTTGATAATAATTGACAGTCCACATTATATATATAAAAAAAACTATGGCTGCACTTCTAGTCCTTGTTATCAACCATATTGGAGGATTACTATCATTTCTGTATAAACACAGTATGTATATGGTAACTCCACAATAGTCTGAGGTCCATTTTCCTAGTCAATGATTTGTTGACCTAATTGCGTGGCCTATTCGAATGGTGTGATTGTGTCCTCTAACGAATGTTTTGCACTTTTCAGAGTTGAGAGGCTATTGCCATGTCTATTCATTGCTTTTGCAGTTGAGATGGTAGAAACAACTCCAACATCGGTAGGAAAATTGGTGGTTTTATTCACATTTCTTTCTTATAAAGCTTGGCTCATCATGAGCCATTTGAAATTCATGTTGTTCCAATTTTCAAGCATTTCCCTTGGAACATATTGAAATTTGGAAGTTGTGGTAGTAATGACTGTAGTAGTAATTGCAGTACTCGAAAAACAACTTGTGGTATTGACTCCATCAGAATGAGCTAGGAATTTATTCAGCATGAACCACATGACACTGGAGGGTAGGCGATATACCTTGTGTGGGAAAGTCAGGGGAGTTTCGCTCTTTTCTTCAACAGCACTAAAACTTCACATACAACTCAAAATAAAATTTTACAACAAAGTACAACTTTTCTATGATAGCGTTACAACAATGTACAAATTCACTGATAGAGCTCAAAAGTCAACCCAAAACCTAGAGGATTGTAATATCTTGGCTTTTACAGCTTACAATATTCCCTAGATGATGTTCCAACTAGCTATTACAGCTAGCATCAATCAACATACTTGATTCAACTAGTTGTGACTGTTGATAGTGACCTACAACACACTCACAAGTCAATAGTTTTCAATGATTCGATGAGCCCTACATCCAAAAACTTAACATGAATGTTCTATTGAATTAATAAACAACATTCACATAAATAAACTCTAGCTGCTACAAAAAACTGACATTAAAATAAAACTGAGTTTTTCACATTCAAAAAGAGAGTAAAAATATAAATACACAATAAATATGAGTTTCAACTCTGAATTAGCTCGTGTATTATATTGTGTCTAACTCTAAATGAATCACGATTACAAGATGTGTATATAGTATTTCAACTAAGTCAGTTATTAATTACAAACTAACACTTTGATTACACAAAACAAAATTCTTTGTTAACGATTTACAGTCTGTTACAATCTAACAGATTTGAGAAGTGCGATGCCTCTTCAGAAATCAGATGTGCTTTGTTGGCATTGTTCTCTAGCATTAAAACAACTCTTGAAAATTTAAATAATCTGATATTTGTCCAGTAGTGAGGCAGTGTAACAGCTCTTCAAAATTTTGGCGATCACATTTCTGGGCACTGATGCCTTTTTAGAACTATTACAATTGATGTTTCCCTTTCAAAATTTGTTGCATCCATCGAGGTAGTAATTATTGAATTCCAACATTCTCCCCCTTAATTGCTACACTAAAAAACAAAATTTGTAACACTAACTTTCTGTTACAGCTTACAAACTCCAATATTTTTTCTATGAAGCTCAAATAATTCTTTTTCCAAAAGTTTTGTAAATAAGTCTGCAAACTCATTTCTTGATGTGCAAAATTCCACACTAATTTCATTCTTATTTATCAATTCTCGAATAAAATGATACCTTTTATCAATATGTTTACCTCTTTTGTGAAAAATGTGATTTCTTGACAGTGCAATAGATGATTTATTGTCACAGAAAATTGGAGTTGGTTCATTTTGTTCATGTTGTAACTTAGAAAGAGTTGTTCGCATCCATATAGTTTGAAATGCAGATGTTGTTGCTGCAACATACTCTGCCTTAGCAGAGGATAGTGTTACTATGGGATTCTTCTTTAATTCCCATTCTACTGATCCCGATCCAAAACTGAACACACATCCAAATGTGCTCTTTTAATCATCAATAGAACCTGCAAAATCACTGTCAGTATATCCAATCAAATTAAAATTTGAATTAGATGGATACCAAAATTTGTTATTCCAGCAATATATCCTAGGATTCTCTTTCCATCTTTCTAGTGGGTATTCTTTGACGATTCTATAAATATTGAAATCAAAATTACTGCAAACACTATATGATTTTTTGTTGCAATTAATTACATGAGACATCAAACCAGTCTCTTATACAACGTTGGATCAATCTTTGACCCGTCATCTTCCTGTTATACCAAAATCCTGTCATCTACATGTGATAATATCCTTAACACTTCTATTTTCCCTCAACCCCAAACCTCGACTGGAAACACTGCTCTGGATGTCAATTTTACATAAAAAACCCTAGCACCACTTTTTCCCTTTAGCTTATGAGTAGTACCTTATGCGCACCTCCTGAGTCCTATTATAGATAAGCATCTCCACCACATATGTGTTTTGTTCTTGAAGTGGTTCTTACCTACACCGCTCTGTCATAAAGGTATATAAGCGGTACCCTTGGTAAAAGGTGAAAAAAAGAAGCTTTACGAAGCTTCTAGATCAAAATCTTTGTGGATAAACTTATCCCTACTCACCTGGGTCAGTTAAGCTCGAAGATCCATGCTTTGTGGATCTCATGGACACCTCACCCACCAATATCACAACCATTTTTATCCTTTTGATCCCTATAAATACAAGCTCATACCCCATGGTTGAGGGAGAGAACTGAATGGTAAAGTTGTGCTATTGAATTGACTGTTTGGCCAAATCCATCAGAGAGCACAAGAGAGCAAGTTGGAGCTATTGGGGATGAGGTGTTTTTCTTGTGAAGGAGTTTGTCGACACTAAGGAACATGGTTGTAAGCTCTTTCATTTATTTTCTAATGCATGGTTGTAAGATAAAATATAAAACTAGCAAGGAGAACAAAGCCTGATCCTCCTCCTTCTCCAGCTACTTCTCTTCTCCACTAATGCGCTACACAAGTGAGAGTGTGTGTTCCAAATGAGGAGCACTACACCTCTATTTATATTCATCCGTTCACTTAAGTTAACTCATCTGTCATGTAGGCTCAAGTTAATCATGTAGGCTCGAGTTACACATGTAGGCTCAAGTAACCACACTGGGGTGCTAATTACCCACCTTTACAATTAGAGGGGACTGCCTCATGACTCTTATTAGTTCTTCCAATTAGGAGCATCGGGGTACAAAGTAATACAAGTGGTTCTCCCGGTAGGACCATCGGGGACCTGTTGAGGCCTGGAAATTCACAGGCAGCAACAGTAAGGGATTCTCCCCAACCAACATTCCCAACTAGCCCATTGACTATTTGGAATATGGAATCCATCCGGTTTGCGGTCCGGCTACCGTAGGTCAAGTAACAAACAAAGGCTTTACCGGTTGCGGCCCGGCCCACCGAGTTTTTGTATTTTGACTTAAAAGAATGATATGCACGTGCCTAACTAAATGCAGTCTGGTCAAAAAATAGGGAGCGGTCACAAAGTGATGCGCAGGTTCTTACCTGTCGTCTTGCTCACAAGCATTCAACCGGATACGAAAGAAATAAGCTAACTATCTACACTATCCCTAGGGAGCACGGTTATCATTTTGGCTGAGCAATACATTATCATATACAGTAAGAAAAATCACAGATAGCTGATACTTCTCCTAAAGCACATGAACGCTTACAAATATTCAAATAACCAGATAGACGATCATTCTATAATAACATTTATTGCTCTTAGTGAAAATATATCCCAGAAAATTACTGAAGAACATTTAACAAGAACGTAGGTTCAAAACATCAAATATTCTTACAGCAAATGAAATACAGCTGAAAATGAAATAGTTCCTCTTCAACATTATTCATCGAATTGCATTGGTACATTCCACTTCCTTACTCTTTCCAGCAGACAAAATTGCAGTTCACTTAGCAAAACGAAGTAGTTCCTCTTACAAGCCAACAATTACAAAATTTTCTAAGGGAAAAAGCCCCTGTTCAGTCTTCATTCCCCCTATTTAAATTACAGCTGCTGCCCCTTGGGTTACCCTCAGCGTGTGACCTTTCAGCACCCTTGACGATTCCTTTTCTTCTCTGGTTGTTGCGTTTTCCTTAATCATTTCCATAGGTGTTTTACCTCCTGACAGTAACTGCTGAAAACGCCGCGTCGATGCCTCTATCATCCGCTTGGGTTGTCCTTTTCCTCGCCGTAGGCCACTCTAGCGATCTATGGGATTCTACTTGCATATAACTTTAGTGCATTATCCACTCACATGAGACATTAAGCATCGAAAACTTTTAACTATGATGAAAAATCCATAATAAGTTGGCCTGGTTCATCCGGGCGAGAAATCACAGTAAAATGAATCGGCGGTCGGGTGATACTTGGATCGGACGGGATGAGAATACTGCATCAGATGGGCAAGGCTTCAGGAGCCGCAACGGCGGAGGAGCATAAGAAGCAGGTGAGTGAAAACGCAGGAAACCAAGGAAATCGGATGCCGAGAAGGAACGTATCGGAAGCTAGATTGCTCTGCCACCCGCAACGGCGGAGGGGACAAATGATGAAGACAGGTGATGGAGGCTAAAAAAGACAAAGCTCGGGCGTCGGATGAAACTCGCGTCGGCAGCTGACTTCATCCCCCCAGCCACAACGGCGGGTAAATAGAAACTCAGGAGCAAGTGGTTTGGACCAATGAATCGGGCGTCGGATGAAACTTCAATCGGGAGGGCAGTTTGATCTGGGAGCCGCAACGGCGGGTGAGTGAGGACTCAACATCTTCCGAAAGAGACCCGATCCAAAGAGAAAACCAACAGCACTAAGGCCCAATTGCGGCCGAAAATAAATTTCCTTCATTAAGGCAAAATTTTCACGCTCTACGGGTACTAAAACAGACCACGCGACTCAAGCTAAACTGAACGAAGCAAGCAAAATGGTGGGAAATCAACTTCAAACACAAAGATATGCTCAAAGGCACCAAGCTTTCAACAATCGATCCCAGCAAATAATGGTGAGGAGGGGTCCCAGAGTTTAAGTGAAAAACTAAAATCGGGGAGAAAGGTTGCGGCAACAACAACTGGCGATTTCCTGGTGAACCTAGATCTTTGGGTGATTTCTTCCTTGAATAGCAGACTATCCTACAATGAATGTATCCATTGAAATTTTCCAGCTATACAGATTTCTTGATAATAGAAGTGTGTACGTCGATCATTGACATTGGTCCAATTCGGGCGATGAGACAAGATTTTTGAGTCCGGATAACTCTGCCGAGGACAAAATATGAGTTCATTATTAATTTTGTTTTCAGGGGCTAACGACATTGGACACCACAGGATTGTAGCAGGTGATGAACATAAACATTCATTTGTTGCTCATTCCCATGCCATCTTAGCAGCTTTTGTGCTTTTCAGATTTTGTACCTTTTTGATGAGAGTCTCCATGCATGCCTTTCTTACTGAATTTTAATTCAGGATCCTCTATCCCATAGTGCCCTTTTGTGTGAGTGATGTGCTTAAGGTTTCAGCTCACGGACGGAGATGATCATTGGCAAATTAGTACTTTATGATATGGATTTAGCTTTGGAGCATGATGTTTTTATAATAATTCTGACTCTTATCTGCCTTCTGGCATTTATTTCCTGGCATGGGATCATTTAGATTTAACACCCTGTTCATCTTACTCTTCTCCATGGGTCCCCTGTCATCGCCCCTTAGATTCTAAGTGTAAAGTGCGCGGAGCCTCAGCATAGTATTCTAGACTTTTGAATCTGATTGACCTTACAGGAGGTTAAGCAGGACCTCAATGCACACAAAGATTTCGAGAAACTATTTGGTGGAAGAGATTCACATGGAAAACCACAGTCTAACTATTCAACGAATGTTTATCATTTCCAGAAATTTGGAGTTCCCCACATAACCATGAGTTAACCACCTTTATTGAAAACAAAGAATCACTTAAAACAAATGAAAGCATAACTCAACACAGCTTATTTATGTACAAGTTAGAAAGCTCAAAAACAACTTAAGAAAAATAAGGTTTGAGAACCAGACCATTAACTGGCAGTTTCTCCTCCCATCCCTGTAAATCCTGTAACATAAAGGTAGCAGGGCCAAGTTTAGCGATGATTTGAAATGGACCTACCCATAAATGTTGGAACTTAGTGTGCTTCCCTTTCTCATCATGGGGATGATCCCATTTTAGGACATGGTCCCCTACTTCCAAGTCCTTCTTCCCGGCTTTGTGCTTGTCAAACCATCTTTTCACTACCTCCTGCTGCTATTGGAAATGTTCTCTACCTTTGGATCTGGCCTCTTCTGCTTTCAGAAGATTGTATATTCTTACTTGGAGAACTTCATCATCCGACCCCCTAGACTCTTGAGCTAGTATGGAAGACGGGAGCAGGATGTTGGGGGGAAGGATGGCTTCCTTTCCGTACACAAGGGTAAAGGGTGACACTCCTATGGTAGAATTAGGGGTAACTCTATTATCCCATAGGGCATTGGGTAAGGCTGAGTGCCAACTTCGCTAGTTTTCTATGACGGTCTTCTTCAGGATTCTAATGAGGTTTTTATTGGAGGATTCAGCCAGGCCATTCCCTTGTGGATAATAGTTAGCAGAATAGTGTAATTTTATCCCTTTCTGATGAGAAAATGTAGTAATCTTAATGGATGAAAATTATTTAGCATTATCAAAATGTAACGAACTTGGAACCCCAAACCTGGTCATGATATGGTCTTGTAGAAAATTGATGACTTCGTCTTCATTTATCTTGTGCAATGGAATAGCTTCGACCCAGCGGGTGAAATAATCAGTTGCAGTAAGAATATACTTGTGTAGCAGGGAGGAATTTGGATTTATTTCTCCAATGACGTCTATTCCCCATTGCTCGAAAGGCTCAGTGATCATTACAGGCTTTAGAGGTGCTTCTGCTCTGGGTTGTCTTCCACCACATCTTTGGCAAGTATCACATTTTCTGACGTGCACATGTGCATCCCTGAAGAGTGTTGGCCAATAGTAACCGGCCCTAAGGATTTTGTGGGCTATAGTGTCTTCTGAATAATGTCTGCCGGTCGGACCATCGTGTAATTCAGACATTACTTTCTCAGCGTCTTCTCTTTCCAGACATCTTAGAAGGACTCCATCATAGTTTCTTCTGAATAATATGCCTTATACGAGTTGGTAGGAAGCTGAATTTAGACGCAAAGCTCTTCTTTGTTTGGAACTCCAATTTTTAGGCAATACCCCTGACTGCAGGTAATGTACAAGGTCTCTATACCAAGATTTAGGGGCTGTGAATAAAGGACAAACATCCATTACATGCAATTCAGCTTCATTATCCCATGCCTGTTCTTCACTATTACTGCTTCCAGTCATCAGCTTGCATAGCCCCTGACCTTTCACTATAGTGGCTGGGTTGAATTCCAAATCGTATTCTTGAAGGGCTGTTACCCAGTTGCCCCTTCTTTCTCCCAATTCCTTTTGAATGAGAAGGGATCTTACGGCTGGGTAAGGGACTATTACCTTGGTTCGATTTTTTAGTATATAAGGTATGAATTGCTTGACTGCCTTAAATACTGCGTATGCCTGTTTGTCAATGGCTGGGTAGTTTAATTCAGCCCCCTGTAGCCCAGTGCTCGTGAAAGAAATTGGGAATTCATCACCCCCATCTTCCTTTTGCGTAAGTACGGCTGCCAATGAATCATCGGATGTAAAAGTATACATAATAAAGTCTTTGTCAAAGTCTGGAATTTTAAGAGAGGGCGCATGTGCAATAGCGGTCTTGATTTTACTGAAAGCATTCTTTTCGGTCTCAGTCCACTTAAACTGTTCATTTTGCTTGACCATCTGCTGCAATGGTTTGACAGTCTGGGAAAAATCAGGCACGAATCTTCTTACAAAGTTTATTGTTCCCATGAAGGATTGCATTCCCTTCTTATTATGAGGCATGGGAATTTGTTCAATGGCCTTAATCCTTTCTGGGTCTATAGAGATACCTTTCTTTGAAACTATATGCCCCAATAACTTGCCTTCTGTGACAGTGAACACGCATTTTTTAGGATTGAGGGAAATGCCATACTTCCGACAACGCTCGAAAATTTGCTTTAGGTGGAACGCGTGCTCCCCTCGTTTCTTGGAAAATATTGTGATATCATCAAGGTAAACTACCACACTTCGTCCTATCAGTCCCCGAAAATCTATATCCATAGCTCTCTGGAATGTCACTCCGGCATTAATAAGTCCGAAAGGAATTCTTCTGTAGGCGAACGTTCCCAATTTAGTTCTGAAAGTTGTCTTTAATCTGTCTTCCTCGGCTACTAGCACTTGGTTGTAACCAGAGAAACCATCCAACAATGAAAACATTTCAGAGCCAGAAACCATCTGTAGAAATTGCTCCATGGGAGGTACCGGGTAATTGTCTTTGTCTGAGGCGCGATTTAGATTTCTGAAGTCCACGCATAGCCTAATCTCTCCCAATTTTTTCCTGATAGGCACCAGGTTTGACACCCATTCAGAATTCCTGAATTTAAAGATAATCCGAGCATCCAGTAGTTTCTTCACCTTGCTTTGAATTAGTGGTTCCAGCTTTGGGTGCATCTTCCTCAACGACTGCTGATATGGCTTGACGCCTGCTTTTATAGGAATGATATGTTTGATGATATTAGTGTCATAAGTTTTTAAATCTGCATACGTCCATGCAAAGACATCTTTGTACTGTTTAAACAAACTGAGGAACTTGTCTCTTTCTGCTGGTGAACAACATTTGCCGAGGTTCACAAACTTGGGCTCCGTTTCAGTCCCTAAGTTTATTAGCTCGAACTGTAAAGTTGAGCTGTGTGTCTTCACGTTAGCGGGTCTCCTAAATTTCTCATTCAAGTCAAACATTTTCTCCACCGTCCTGACTCCTTTGGGAATGAAATTGTCATATTTCATTTCAGCCTAATGTTCCTCATCGTCTATGATAGCTCCTTTAAAAGTCTCATCATTTGTCAAGCATTCGATTATTTGCTGATCATCATCAAATACTCGCAAGTTGGTAATCATGTCGGGTACCGATGGCCTGAAAAGCAATTCGACAGAGCATTTGTTATTAGTGGGAACCAACCTGGCGGCTGACGTAGCTAAAAGATCAGTGGCTGCATTTTTTATCCTTGGAATTGAAATAATGTTAAATGCATGAAAACATTTAAGCAATTCCCATACCTCGTTTTGGTAAGCTTTCAAATGAGGGGAGATACAGTTTATTTGATTTTTTATCTGCTTTACAACTATTTCTGAGTCCCCAAAAACTTTTAAATTACAAACCTGTAGCTCAATCGCTTTCTTGACTCCCTGTAGTAATGCTTCATACTCAGCTGTATTGTTAGTACACTCAAATTCTAACCTACAGGACAAGAAGTATTTATTTTTTTGTGGATCAATAAGGACGCAGCCAACCCCTAACCCTTCTAATGATTTTGAGCCGTCGAAATATAAAGTCCAGATGACATTATCTACTGGAAATGAATCTACTCCTACATCTAAATCTACTATTTTACAGTCAAGCTCATTAGCCTGAGAAAAACGAAGGAGATCAGGCTGGGTGTTAGGTGTGCTGCTAGCCTCTTCCGCTTGATAATTCCCTGGTTCTAGTTCAAGAAAGTAGTTTCCCAATACAGATTCAACTTGTACATTCTTCCCATCCAATTAAGTGACATTGTACTTCATGTGAGGTTCTCTCAAAACCTTGATCTGATTAGGACTCCCTTTATACGGCAACCAAAGATGTGACCAATCTGTGGTGAAATACCCATTTAATTTGGTCGACCAATCTTTGCTCAAGACCAAGTCGTAAGCATCTGGTATGTCAGCCACTACAATGTTGATGACTTGGCACACTATATCATCGGATGCCATGCGGATTAGCACGTCCTCCATTTCTCCAACTACCTTGACGTCCGTCCTATCCAACTGCACCACTTTCCACGTGGTTGGCTTGGGCTGCCCATTTATTTTCTTACATACTGATATGGGCATGACATTAATTGACACCCCTGAATCCGCTAGACAATTGTGCATGTTATGATTAAAAATTTCAAACGTCAAGAGGAAAGCTGGATGTTTGGTTTTAGACTTACCTCCATTACTAGCTTCCCCAATTTCTTCTTCCTCCCGAGGCTGATTGTCTGTGGGAAACTTCTCTTCTGATGTTTCCAGCGCTTTGAACAATTTTTCTTTCTACTGAGGCACTTTGCACATTTCAAACAGCGGGACGTTTTCCTTTATCTTCTTTAAATCTTCAACAATGTCATATTCGATTAGTTGTCTAATGGACTGAGATTTATTAGCATTCGCATTCTCTTCATTTGTCCTGGGCGGCGTCCTGTTTTGCTTCGGATTCCGGCTGGTAATGGTAAATTCTGGAATCTAATCAGCCAATGATTTGTCTTGAAATTTCTTTTTTATATTTCTTTGCAGCCTTCGAATCTTTGGGAGCAGAAGACTGTCATCACTAACCTCCCCTTTGCTCCTAGTTGTGACGTTAGCCTCCCTGATATCTTTGCGTCCCTGTGTATTTTCTTCTTCTGCGTCGATTATGGAGACATAACTCCATAATTCCATAGTCTCTTCCTCCTGATCTTTCATAGGAGTGGATGAGGCATTTTCTTCCTTTCATCATCATCTTCTTCTGTAAATCTCGAATCCAACATCTGATTCATGACCAATGTCATAGAATTTATCCATTGTGGACAGTTTTTTTCGGAATGAGGTTGTTGATGAAAAGTAAAGAAATTTTCCATCCCTATTTCTGTCAGATTCATGGATGTCGTTTTCTGAGGAGGAGTTTGGGTCCGGTTGCTATCTTCTCTTTTCTTATAGTACAGCCTGAAAAACTTTTGTATTTCTTTTTCCTTTTCTAAGTCTATGATCTTATTGGACAGCTTTTGCATCATTTTAGCCATACTTTCATAGTCTGGCGTCTTTTCTTCTTTCGGCTTGGTGAGCAGTAAGGTTTTTCTTCCCGCACCTCTCTCTCCTGATTGCTCTGGATAGTCCTCCACACTTTCTCTCTCCGCTTCCACCACATCTGCCTCTTCGTAGGTCTCTGTCAATGTAGGCTTGGCTCTGCCTTTTGCAAACATGGCTAAATCAGGACCCAACGCTGAAGTATAGTATTCGATCAGTACTTTGTCTGAAGGCTTATCTGTTTCGGAGAAGTTTTTAGATATGCTGCAAACCTTTGTGTGAAGCTGTGCACTTTTTCTTTTTTCTCTTTCTTCAATGCACACAGTCCTTTCATGAGGGCAGTGTGAGTCTTTTGGACGGCATACTTACTTCTGAACATTCTCTTGAAAGTATCCCAGTCTGGGATAGAATTGGCGGGCAATCCAAAATACCATGAAGCCGCAGCTCCTTTGAGGGTATGTGGGAAACGTCTACACACCACATCTTCATGCTCCCCTGCCTTCAGTCCTTCTATAGCCAAATAAAAACTCTATAAGTGATCATCCACTAATATCTTCTCATTTGGGTCGAACTTAGGTAATAACTTTTAGAAGGCTTGAGGTAGGTCATGCAATGGCGGGGTCAGATTCAGCGGTGACCTGGATTTCCATGCAGGTGGTGGAGGATTAGGTGGGGGTTGATTGGTGTTAACACCGGCCATGAGTTGGGGTGGATAATGCGGAGGTGAACCAACAAGGGTGTGGGGGCGTGAACCAGTAGGGGTGCGAACAGGAGAACTGTAAGGAGTGTCTGGACCTACTTGGTTCAAAGGCAATTCAACCTCCTGTAGGGCGGTTTCCGCAAGTTCTTCCCAGTCTCCTACTAACACCGAATATTCACTTAAAGGACGGTCCTTCTTCTTGTACTCTCTTCTAGGCAATTCGGGAATAATTGGCAACCCTCCAATCTTCTTTACATAAGCACGGGTATGTCTTCTTAGATCATTTACGATCTCGTTGCGAACAGGGTATAGATGTTCTCTGTTTTCTTCTTCTGGAAATGGATTACGTGGTCCACTACTTTCAGAACTGTAACCAGCAGAATGTTCTCTGTAAAATGGGTTTCCTCGGCCAGCCATGCACTAGCGGCCCTCCTTCTAGCGCCAAAACTGTTGAGGCCTGGAAATTCGCAGGCGGCAACAGTAAGGGATTCTCCCCAACCAACGTTCCCAACAAGCCCGTTGACTGTTTGGAATAGGGAATCCGTCTGGTTTGCGGTCCGGCTACCGTAGGTCAAGTAACAAACAAAGGCTTTACCGGTTGCGGCCCGGCCCACCGAGTTTTTGTATTTTGACTTAAAAGAATGATATGCACGTGCCTAACTAAATGCAGGCTGGTCAAAAAATAGGGAGCGGTCACAAAGTGATGCGCAGGTTCTTACCTGTCGTCTTGCTCACAAGCATTCAACCGGATACAAAAGAAATAAGCTAACTATCTACACTATCCCTAGGGAGCATGGTTATCATTTTGGCTGAGCAATACATTATCATATGCAGTAAGAAAAATCACAGATAGCTGATACTTCTCCTAAAGCACATGAACGCTTACAAATATTCAAATAACAAGATAGCCGATCATTCTATAATAACATTTATTGATCTTAGTGAAAATATATCCCAGAAAACTACTAAAGAACATTTAACAAGAACGTAGGTTCAAAACATCAAATATTCTTACAGCAAATGAAATACAGCTGAAAACGAAATAGTTCCTCTTCAACATTATTCATCGAATTGCATTGGTACATTCCACTTCTTTACTCTTTCCAGCAGACAAAATTGCAGTTCACTTAGCAAAACAAAGTAGTTCCTCTTACAAGCCAACAATTACAAAATTTTCTAAGGGAAAAAGCCCCTGTTCAGTCTTCATTCCCCCTATTTAAATTACAGCTGCTGCCCCTTGGGTTGCCCTCAGCGTGTGACCTTTCAGTGCCCTTGACGATTCCTTTTCTTCTCTGGTTGTTGCGTTTTTGTTATACAGCTGAATGGCACCTCTCCGTCTGAGTGCTGATATCCCTCATGTCTGCACACAAAAGGACACTTATGGATAGAGGTTTGCCCATTTCCACTATACCTTGGCTTATCAGGAAATACATTGCCTATATGCCCAGCTGATTACTTTGCCATTTTGTGATTTTGGGTTGCATACGCGACTATCTCTATTGACATGTGGCACATCATGCGCGAGTCTCATGTTTAGCAGCTCGCGCATACTTGTATGCGCGGGTTGCCTTTGTATAGAGTTGCGTATCATACGCGGGTTGTCTTACTACAGACCCGCGTATGCCTTCCTTCAAATTGATTTTTAAAAACACGACTTAATGGGAGATTTGTTTATTCATTTACCTTAATCCCATTAACTGCTATAACCTCCCTAACCTTCGAGAACTGCCTCATTTCCTTCAGATAAATAGAGGCCTTGGGGAGGGTGTTAGAGGATATACTTGGAGAGAAAAGTTATGCTGGTGGATTGTCTACAGAATCTTTGGAGCAGAGAAACTCAGAGTCCTTTGGTGACAGAGGAGTCCCTTGTTCAGACATTGGGTTGTAACCTAAACTCCCTCTATTATTGTTAATAAAGCAGAGAACTTATTCCATATTGTGTTTCATGTGTTGTGGATTGGTAAATGTTTACATTTTATTATAATATATGTTTTGCCTAACCTGCATCTTTATATATGAATCATACTGTATTTGGAAGAATCTTTGTTAACAGGTGAAGGGGGAACTATCCTGGAGACTTGGGAAGAAGAACAAAGGAGGAAGAAGATAGGTTGGATCAACCTTCGTTTAATACAAGTAAGTCCTGCTACTTTCCTATTTCCTGTTTTGTACTTTCATAAGTCAAATTGTCTGGAAGTGTTAGAGTATGTTGGTAACCCCCAGAACTAGGTTATTAGGTGAATTATCCATTACAACAGAACTGGCGACTCCACTGGGGAAGCCAAGTCTGCTTTAGGTCTTTTTCTATTTTCCTGACCAGTGATTGCTCAAAGTCTTGTTTGTGATCTTTTGTCCTACTTTCTTACATACTTACAGCATTTGAAAGTCTTGGTTTTTCTCTGTTTTCTGAGAAATTTTTAAACCCATGCGCGGGTTGTCTCCCTAGATAGTCGCGTATGCTGAGTTGAATTTTTGGGTTGTCATATAGAACAGTCGCGTATCATTCGCGACCTGCTCTACTACACAGTCGCGTATACTCCTGAAAACTGTGTTTTTTGTGTTGAAGTTTGCTTGTTCTTTGACCTTCTATAAGTCCTATTTTCGGTTAAGACTTTCTTTAAGAGTGTTGTATAGTTGTCTGAATGTATCAGGTGATCACATATTAGTGCTTTTCGAAGCCCTTGGGTTCTTTTTACTTGTTTTTATTTACTGTCTGCATCTTGAAACTTTCTGGCCTGTTTGGGTTGTTGGTGTGAGTTCCTGAGTCTAGATCAGTGATCAGGGTCTTAGACTCTGTCTGTCCAGTCTGATTTCTGTCAGTTATTGGTTTGCACCTGCTTGTTTAAAAGTCTGCAGTGATTTCTTGATCATTGTCTACACCCAAGTTGAGGTCTTAGTCTGCTTTTCTTGCTGGCTTTTGGTCCTGTATGCCTGTTAGTTTCAGTTTGTGTCTTTTTTTACAGTTTATAAGTGTCAAGTCTACTCAAGCATTGCATTTATCCATGCACAGTAGTTTTTTGAGCATTTTTTAAAGTGGAAAAACAAAACCTAGTTATCTTTTGCATTGTAATTTTTGCATAAAGTAGTGTTTGATTTTTAGTTTAAAGAATTTATATCTCAGAAAAATACAAAAACATATAGGCTTAGTTTCTCTTATTTAGTGCTGTTAGTTCATCAACATATTTGAAAAAATGAAAAGAAGTTTATTTTATAGTGTTAGATTGCTTTAGATGCACCTTTATTTCATTTATTTTCTGCTGAGTCAAAACACCATACAGTCCATCACTACCGCTTCCTTTGAGTAAAAGAACAGCCCTTAAAATTAACGCTTAAATTTAAAATCTATTAGTAAGTTTTTATTTTTAGGGCCTTCCACCTACTAGCTTAGGCTATGTTTGTGGTCTAGGGAGTGTAAACTTCCCACAAACTATAAACTCAAACGTAGTGGGCTATTCATTA
The DNA here is from genome assembly GCA_001517045.1 of Pseudotsuga menziesii. NCBI lineage: Eukaryota > Viridiplantae > Streptophyta > Pinopsida > Pinales > Pinaceae > Pseudotsuga > Pseudotsuga menziesii. Next base: position 202,014 of record LPNX010483440.1, read on the forward strand.
GGTAAATCCTTGGTTCTACCGCTGTATCTGGGAAGCTCCTCTCA
>LPNX010483440.1:202484-232620 GCA_001517045.1 Pseudotsuga menziesii
GAAGAGGCATGTCTTCTGAAGGAGAAAGTTCATTTGTTTTCACCTCAACCCTTCCGGTTGAAGGGGCACTACCTCCCCCGGCTAGTGCCCCTAGATCTAATTTACCTTCCACACCCCTAACTCCAGCAAGCAGGGTGGTCCAACCACCTGTTTACTCGAACATTGGAAGTATGTCTGGTGATATGGCTACTGGGATTCCCAGTATACCTACAATACCTTCTTCTTTCCCTTACCCTACCCACAGTGGTCCGGTGGGATCCTCGGCCTTTGTCCAAGGATTCCCTTGGAATGGGGGGCACATACCCCCATCCAATCCGTATGTAGGTCCACCTCCTGCATATGTAGGAGTGCAGTTTGGAGCTAACACCTCTTATGGGCAAAGCTTCCAAACACCTATTTTGACCCCATATACGAGCTCTCCCTTCTCTTTGTTTAGTGGAGGGATACCAGCTCCAGTCTTTCAGACCCCAGCTTCTATGGGGATGGGCCGACCTACTTATACTGCACCCCCCACCCAAAATCCGGTGGCCTATGGATGGAACCCATTCCAAAGAAACCTTTCCACTTCACTACCGATGTCAGGGGGCAACCCTACTTTTACTTATTGGAATGTGGGGGAAAGTCCCTCTAATACCCAAGCTAGCACATCTAGTGCATCGGTTAGGCCAAAACTTCCCTTTCTGGCAACTTTGAACTTGCTAGACCTATCAAAATTGATGAACGATCCTGTGAAGCATGACCCCACATGGACACCTGTTCCCACCAAGCTACCCTTGGACATCCCTAAGTTTGAAGGTAAAGCTGGTGAAGATCCTGGGGCACATGCCACCACTTTTCACTTATGGTGTTCTTCCAACTCATTGAATGAAGATTCAGTGAGACTGAGGCTATTCCAGAGGACCCTTACTGGAACTGCAGCAAAATGGTACATTGAGTTACCTTCTGCTGCCTTTAGTAGTTTCTGGGATTTGGCGAGTGCTTTCCTCAGCCATTTTCAGCTTCCAGTTCGTTACGATTTCGGAACGGACTTGTTGTCCACCTTTAGACAAAATAAGGCAACCCACATCTCGGATCATATCCAAGAGTGGAGGAGGCGAAAGAGCCTTATTAAAGCTACCATCCCTCCTGAGTTTTTATTAGAATGGTTCCTTAAATCTTTATTACCCTATATATCTAAGGATGTTTCTACATCAGGAGTGACTAGTGAGGAAGAAGCCATACTCAGGGCCCAGCAGCTAGACTTGATTTACTCACAGTCCGGGATCTTATACGAGATCATCCCTGAGGCACCAAGGCCTTCTCATGAGGCCGAGAAACCCAAGCCTGGACCCCATGCCGATGGTGTGGTTGGGTCCGTCAGTTCTCCCACTGTAGAGTCTTTGACAAAACAAATTCAACAATTGTCTATCAAACAGTCTGCAGCGGAGGCAGCAAAGGCTGCCCCCTCTCCCCAAAATGCAAATGTATTTTCTCAATCTTCTCAAAAGGGAAATCAGCAGCCTAGCGGTAAGAAGAAGAAGGGAAAAAAAGGAGAGGGAAACCAAAACCAAATCAAGCCCAAGCCCACAAAAAATGCTGATGGGGGCAAGAAAGATAAAAAGAAAGTCAAGTTTCCTTGTAAGTTGTGCCAGGGAGACCATTTGACCCACCTTTGTCCCCTCATGGAACAAGCTCAGAAGCTGTTGAAAACTCAACCAACGGCTGTCCTCAAGGATCCATTTTCCCAAGGACAGAATTCTGCATCAGCTTCTACTGTAGCAGGGGGCATCCAAGCTGCTCCTGACCCTAATTATATCAACATGGTTAGATCCTCTACTTTGTTGCAAACCAGGAACAAGAACTATGAGAAGGAGAAGGAGACCGAGGAGAAGGGTAAAGCTGTAGCTGAACCTTCCAATCCTCTTACTATAGAGAAACCTTTGGAAATAATGCCAAAGATACCCAAAGGTGTCTTTAAGAAGGATTTGCACAATCCCAATAGGGCTGCTTCCAACTACTCAGTGGTTGAATATCTAGCTCAAACCCCATGTGCAATGTCTGCTTTGGAGGTGCTTCAGAGTTGTCCCGCTCAGCGGGATGCCCTTTTAGTGGCTCTAGGTAGTATGGACTCTTCAAGTCTCACGGTGAAGCTTTGTTTGTCTGATGTCAAAATTCGCCTCCCTTACCATGTAGCCCTATCCATAGATGTTGTCCATGGTGGTAAAACCATTGGACGCGCTGTTGTGGATGAGGGAGCCTCTACTTGTGTCATGTCCCTGGCATGATGGAAGGCTCTAGGATCCCCAGAGCTGGTCCCATCAACCACTTTACTTACTGCTTTCAATGGAAGGTCTTTCCATCCACATGGTATCTTGCCAGCTTTCGAGATTAAGTTGGCAGGCAAAGCAGTCTCTGTTGAAGTTGAAGTGATTGATGCTCCCTTGGACTATAATTTTCTTTTGGGGAGGAATTGGACTTATGCAATGACTGCTATTGCATCGGCTATTCTTCGTGTCGTGGTATTCCCACATGAGGGCAAGTTGGTTACTGTTGACCAACTTGATTTTACTCGAAAGGGCCGTTTAGAGTCTAAAGATTCCAATGTACCATTGGTTGATCAGGCCAAGCCTGCTCAGAGCTTGGGGGCTGGATTGTATTCATCTTTGATGGGCACGTTTGACATCCCAACCCCGGTTAACTATATCGGTTCCACTACTGTGGGGAATTCCATCACTTCGGTGATGGATAGGACTGATCCTTGGGTTCTCCCAACCCCCCAGGAACCGGAAGTGCCCTTATCAACAGTGGAAGTGGCATATCAAGCTATTACCCAAGCCACTGCTGATCCTATTCCAGATCCTCTTTTAGTCTCGGATGATCTGGAAGAAGTCTATATGCCTGCATGGGCAGAGAACTCTTTACATTCCATAGATTGCTTAGAAACCATTTTTCCTTCCGATGAAGCCATTCTGGAAGCTATGTGTAGTCGTGAGAAGATATGTGAGGATCTTCATCATCGGTCTTATTTCCTTCGAGAGGTAAGCAAGATCGAAAACCAAGAGTTCCATGTGAGACTACCTGGGGATGTTGATGTACCTGTGAACCCTTTCCCTAGGGAAGGGGTGTTTGCCGAGGGGAATATGGCAAACATTTCTGCTACTATACCAATCAACATTTCTGTCAACCCAGATGTCGTGGAAAACGTTTATATAGGAGCAAACTGCTCTCCGGAGGAGATTGCCATCTATACTACCCTTTTCAAGGAATTCCCCGATGTCTTTGCCTGGTCATATGAGGAGATTCCAGGCATCGATCCATCTATTGTCCAACATGAGATCCGTACTTACCCTGATGCCAAACCAGTTCGGCAGAAATTACACCCCGTGAACCCACGTAAAGTGGCGGCTGTAAAGGCAGAGGTTGAGAAGCTCTTGAAAGCTGGTTTTATATATCCTATTGCTTTGACTGAGTGGGTGTCCAACCCAGTTCCTGTTGACAAAAAGCAAGGGACTATTCGCATCTGTACTGACTTTCGAGACCTTAACAAAGCTTGTCCCAAGGACAATTACCCCACACCATTCATTGATCAGATCATTGATGCATGTACAGGAAGTGAAGTCTTTTATTTTATGGATGGTTTTTTTGGCTACAATCAAATCCAAATCAAACCGGAAGGCCAACATAAAACCACTTTTATTTTCCCTTGGGGTACATTCGCTTATAGAAAAATGCCCTTTGGATTGAAAAATGCAGGGGCAACCTTTCAAAGAGCCATGAACTTTGCTTTTCACGATATAAAAGCCATTGTCGAGCCTTACCTAGATGATCTACCTGCACATTCTCGCAAGAGGATCCAGCATCCTGATCATTTGAGGTTGATTTTTGAGAGATGCAGATACTACAAAATTCACTTGAATCCCCACAAGTGCATTTTCTGCATCGAGTCAGGGAGACTACTAGGATTCATTGTTTCAAGCAGGGGCATTCAGGTGGATCCTCTAAAAGTTGAGGCCATTGTAAATCTTCCTCCTCCTCGCACACTCAGGCAACTTCATAGTCTACAAGGAAAGTCTAACTTCCTTCGACGTTTCATCGTTAATTATGCCAAGATCACGAAAGGTTTCATGCGCCTACTCAAGCAGGACACCCCATTTGTATGGGATGAAGCTGCACAACTCGCGTTCGAGGCATTGAAAAAATCCTTTTTGTCGGCTCCTTTATTGCGCCCGCCAGACTATTCTAGGGACTTTATATTGTATCTGGCTGCATCGGAGTCCACCATTGGAGTAGTGCTAGTTCAGGAAAACGACAAGCTCGTTGAGCATGTTGTGTATTATCTTAGCCGTGCTTTGGTTGGGCCTGAGCTTAAGTACTCTCACGTCGAGAAGTTAGCCTTAGCGGCTGTCTATGCTATACAGAGGTTACGGCACTACATCTTACTGAGGACCACTACTGTAGTGGTGGATGTAAACCCTTTCCAATATGTTTTATCCCGACGCATTGTTGGGGGAAAATTCAACAAGTGGATAGTCATTCTCCAAGATTTTGACTTAGTTTTCCAATCCGCTAAATCCAAAAAGTACTTAGTGTTTGCTGAGCTTATAGTAGAATTCCCTATGGAAGACGATGTAGTGATTCAAGATGACTCATTCCCAGATGAGCACATCTTCCTTATAGCCACCTCTGATCCTTGGTACGGATATATTCTTATATATCTCTAGACTTCGAAGTGTCCTGCCGCTTACTCTAGGGAAGACCGACGTAAGTTAAGACTTCATGCTAAAAACTACCTCATAATAGGAGATACTTTATATCGAAAAGGGGTAGATTCTGTCTTGCATCGCTGCCTTACTCATGAGGAAGCGGAGGTTATCCTAAATGATTCTCACAGTGGAGCATGTGGGGATCATTTATCTGGGTTAGCAACGGCCCAGAAAATCTTACGTGCCGGTTATTTCTGGCCCTCAATCTTTAAAGATTGTGTGGAAGCAGTAAAGTGCTGTCACCCTTGTCAGCTATTCACCAGAAAGATGTGGTCGCATCCTGCTCCTTTGTTTCCCATTGTCTCCATAGGCCCCTTCATGAAGTGGGGGATTGATTATATGACATGCAACCTAGCCTCAGCTGGGGGGCACAAATACATCATTGTCACTGTCGACTATTTCACAAAATGGGCAGAGGAAATGCCTACTTTTAAGGAGGACGGGGAAACAACAGCTTTCTTTGTTTTCAATCAGATTATTGCTAGGTTCGGTATTCCAAAGGTGATTGTCACTGACCATGGTAGTCATTTCCAAAATAACATGATGACAGAACTGACCACCATGCTCGGATTTCGACAAGAACACTCTTCTCCCTATTACCCGCAAGCAAATGGTCAGGTTGAGGCTATGAATAAGACTTTAAAGACCATTCTTAAATGTACTATTAATACAGCCCGCTCCAATTGGCATATTATGTTATACCCTGCTCTTTGGGCTTATCGAACCAATGTCAAAACCGCTACGGGTTTTTCCCCCTTCCAACTCGTTCATGAAGTGGAAGCTATTACTCCGATTGAATACGAAATCCCATCTTTACAGATAGCTATTCATGTGCTTCCTGATACGACTGAGCTTGAAGAACAGTTGTTACACTTAGAACACCTTGATGAGCAGAGTAGAGATGCGCTGACCACGAACTAGGCTCACAAGAATAGGGTTAAAGCTCAATACAATAAATCAGTCAAGCCTAGAATTTTCACTGAAGGGGAACTTGTCTTGCTCTGGGACCAAGATAAAGAACCTCTGGGGGTAGGTAAGTTCAAGGCCATGTGGTTAGGACCCTATGTCGTGTCTAAAATTTTGAGTAAAGGCGCATATGAATTAATTGATTATGATGGGAATAAGCTGCCTGAGCCTAGAAATGGGCTCTACCTGAAGAAGTACTACGCTTAGGCCTAGCACTTTTTCTTGTATATTAGTGTATGTATTTTATGTACATTAGGTTGTCAGTTTTGTTTTTTATACGATCTGCTGGTGGTTGCAGATGTCTTCCGGAATGTATGTAGGTTTTACTGATGGCGCCAGCCGTCACACTTGTAACCTGGCTTCGACAGCATGGGTTATCTATTCTCCCACAGGACAGCTTGTTTCCACGGGAGGCGCTTGCTTAGGTCCTGCCTCTAATAATGTTGCTGAATATAGGGCGGTTATTGAGCTCTTATGGGACGCGTTGTCACGTGGTATTACCCAGCTTGAGGTCCATTTGGATTCCCAATTGGTTGTTTCCCAGCTCAACTGAGCTTATCAGGTATGAAACCCTACATTGTTACGTCAGTTCATGAGAATTCGTTCATTGGAAAGGCATTTTGATGTTGCCGATCAAAAGGCATGTTAGTGGATAATGCACTAAAGTTATATGCAGGGAGAATCCCATAGATGGCTAGAGCAGCCTACGGCGAGGAAAAGGACAACTCAAGCGGATGATAGAGGCATCGACGCGGCGTTTTCAACAGTTACTGTCAGGAGGTAAAACGCCTATGGAAATGATTAAGGAAAATTGTTGTAATGGATAATTCACCTAATAACCTAAGTCTGGGGGTTACCAACATACTCTAACACTTGCAGACAATTTGACTTATGAAAGTACAAAACAGGAAATCTAGGCGAAAGGGCAACATCATCTTCAACACTTTGACCTTTCAATCAGCAACATCTTCTTTAGCACTTTGACCTCTCGATTAGCAACAACATCATCATCATACTCTGATCTTTTGATCAGGATCATCATCATCATCATACTCTGATCTTTCAATTAGAAACATCATCATCAAAACATCATCATCATCAAAACATCATTATTATCAAAACATCAACATCATCAAAACATCAACATCATCATCATCAAAACATCAACATGATCCTTCCTTTCAGAATTACGGGATCAACATGTCTGTGGTACTCAGACGATCCTTCCTGTCGGAATTACGGGATTTAGGTCTTTATGGAGTTACTAACGATCCTTCTTTTCGGAATTCCGGGATCAACACATCTGTGGAACTTAGACAATCCTTCCTATTGGAATTGCGGGATCAAGTCAATGATCCTTCCTTTTGGAATTACGCGATTTAGATCTTTACGGAGTTACTAACGATATTTCCTTTCAAAATTATGGGATCAACACAGTTGTGGAACTCAGACAATCCTTCCTGTTGGAATTATGGGATCAAGTCTTTACGAAGCTACCAATGATCCTTCCTTTTGGAATTACAGGATTTAGGTCTTTACGGAGTTACTAATGATCCTTCCTTTCAGAATTACGAGATCAAGACATATGTGGAACTCAGAAAATCCTTCCTATTGGAATTACGAGATCAATTCAATGATCCTTCCTTTCGGAATTATGGGATTTAGGTCTTTACAAAGTTACTAAAGATCCTTCCTTTCGGAATTATGGGAGCAACACAGTTGTGGAACTCAGACAATCCTTCCTATTGGAATTACGGGATTAAGTCTTTACAGAGCTACCAAAGATCCTTCCTTTTGGAATTACGGGATTTAGGTCTTTACGAAGTTACTAATGATCCTTCCTTTCAGAATTATGGGATCAACCCATCTGTGGAACTCAGACAATCCTTCCTATTGGAATTACAGGATCAAGTCAATGATCCTTCCTTTCAGAATTATGGGATTTAGGTATTTACGGAGTTACTAAAGATTGTTCCTTTTGGAATTACGGGATCAACACAGTTGTGGAACTCAGACAATCCTTCCTATTGGAATTACAAGATCAACACACGTTCTCGAGTACCGAAGTCACCAGATCTATTCTGAATCGAGGTTCAAGGATGATGCAATCCTACCACCTTCTCGATGACCGAATTTCACCGGATCCATTCTAAACCAAACTTCAAGGATGATACAATCCTGCCACATTCTTGATGACCGAAGTTACACCGGATCCGTTCTGAACTGAAGTTCAAGGATTATACGATCCTACCACATTCTTGATGACCGAAGTTACACCGGATCCATTCTGAATAGAATTTCAAGGATGATACAATCCTACCACATTCTTGATGATCGAAGTTAGACCGGATCCATTCTGAATAGAATTTCAAGGATGATACAATCCTACCACATTCTCGATGACTGAAGTTACATTGGATCCATTCTGAACCGAATTTCAAGGATGATGCAATCCTACCACATTCTCAATGACTGAAGTCATCGGATCACTTCTGGACATATGTCCCAGGATGATACAATCCCTTTTCATTCTTGAAGATCGAGGTCTTTGGATCACTTTAGGGCAAGTGCCCAGGGATGATACAATCCCACTTCATTCTCGAAGACCGAGGTCTTCGGATCACTTCTGGACATATGTCCCATGATGATACAATCCCTCTTCATTCTCAAAGATCGAGGTCTCCAGATCACTTTCGGGAAAGTGTCCAAGGATGATACAATCCCACTGCAACATCACTACTCCCCCTTTCGGGGAAGGTCTTTTTGAACCATACCAAGCTTGTCTCAAGAGCGTTCGAACTTTACCTGAGACAGAGGATTTGTCAGTGCATCGTCATCTAAACCATCTTCATCTACATCTTCAGTATTTGAATACGGAACTATCACCATCTGTATCTCCAGTATGTGAGTACCGAAAGCATCATTAGGTCACCATCATCTACATCTACAGTATGTAAATACTGAAACATCATCTATATCTTCAGTATGGGAGTACTGAAATCATCATCATCTATATATTCAGTATAGAAATACTGAATCACCATCATATGTATCTACAGTATGTAAATACTGAAACATCATCATCTGCATCTTTATCTTGAATGTAGAAATACTGAATTTCTATGTGTTACGATGGAACACAGGGTTCTCTGTTATCACAAATCTCGTTATCACATAGAATCAATGTAGTATCCATCTTCATTTCATAGAGACCTGATATCAGCTTCTGAATCCATATGGATTCACAACTTAGCAGAGCAATCTGCTATGTATTCTACTTCAGCCATACTACAAGAAACACTGCACTGTTTCCTGCTAAACCATGAACTCATAGCAGACCCCAAACAAAAGCATCTACCTAATGTTCTTTTCCTGTCTGAGATACTTCCATCCCAATCTGCATCTATGTAGCCATACAATCTATACTCATGGCTACCAAATATAAACCAAAGTCTATAGTCCCTTTCAGATATCTCATCACATGTTTTGCAGTTACTAGGTGAACCCCTCTTGGTTGAACAAGATATTGACTTAAGGTGTTCACAGCAAAAAAAATGTCTGGTCTAGTATTTATTAAGTACATCAATGACCCAATGATCTATCTGTAATGAGTCATATCCACTAACTCTAATGAGTCATCAGCTAACAGATTTAGGTTGGAGTCCATGGGTGTGGCCATGACTTTGCATTCCAACATATTGAATCTCTTCAATATATCTACCGCATACTTTCCCTGGTTGAGAAAGATTTCTTCTGAACTTTTCCATACTTCCAGACCTAGGAAATAATGCATTAACCGAAGGTCTTTCATTTCAAATTCTTCTGCTAGTTTCTTCTTGCTTTCCATGACCTGTTTCTCATTTCCTGTCAAGGATAATTCATCCACATATAATAACAGGATGACAAGTTCATCTTCTACAACCTTGAGATAAAGGTTAGGATGAACTTTAATTTTGGTAAAGCCCATGCTCGACAAGAAACCATCTATTATTTCATACCAAGCTCGAGGAGCTTGTTTAAGACCATATATTTCCTTCTTCAACTTGCATATGTGAGTATGTCTATATTCAACTTCAAATCCTTGTGGCTGTTCTATGTATACTTCTTCTTTGATCACACCATTTAGAAAATTTGTTTTCACATCCATCTGGTGTAAGTCCAACTTCATCATGGATGCAAGTACCATGGTAGCTCTAATTGAAGTATACCATGCTACTGGGGCAAATGTCTCTTCATAATCAATTCTCTCTTTCTGAGAGAAACCTATGGCCACAAATCTTGCTTTATACTTCTCAATACTTCCGTCAGCTACATGCTTTATTTTGCACATCCATTTGGAGGATACTATACTCTTTCCTTCTGGTTTGGGAACTGTATCCCAAACATCATTCTAGTATTCTTTCATCATAATATCTTCCTTGAGTTTGTCTTGTCAGGTCATCAACATATCCTTGTCTTCTGCATTCAACCTTGAAGGTTGGGAACCTCTTTACTCTTGGTAAAGTCTTGATCTAGCAGGAAGCTATCCATCATGTCGTACCATGTCGAACTTAGATATCTTCTGTAGTCACTCCCCCTAAAGTTTAGTATCATCTTCCCTCTTCATTCTGTATAGGTGGCTCTATGCTTGATATATACTTCTCAATAGAGCATGTCATGTCATAGTCTACTCTTTCTGAGGCAAATCATGAACCTTTGCTTTATACACTTGTTCTTGTAGATCCATATCATATACATATGATACTTCCCTTTATGTCTCGAAATCATATCATATACATCATAGAATTCTTTTCTTCATCTTGAGTTATCTCTTATACTGATGGTGGTCTTAATCCTTCGAGGTTGATCTACCACTCTCTGAATCTATTTCTTTTGTCATGGTGTCTCTGACCCTGGGAGCTTTAGATTCATGTTTATTGAATTGTCATCACTTGTTCTTCGGAACAAGTCTCATCCTTGTCTTCTTGTAGGAGGTTGTACAGGACCTTTCCTGCAATTCAAATGCACCAGTTGCATGTTTAGAACTATTTCATAAAACATATGCATAACGAAAAATTCTTATGCATCATGAAACTGTTTAGCCAATACAACATTCATCCATATCTCACAGAAACCTTCTAGATTCCTTCCATCTCTACCATGACTTCATTGAGATTGTGCACTAATCCAATATGTCAGCAAATAGGTTTCATTCTAGATAAGTAGCAATGGAGAGTTGTATAGAAACATGAGCTACTTACCCATCACATGCATATTAGTAGTATGCATTCATTAATGCAAACAATCTGTCATGCATAACACATCAACTGAATATAATCGAATGCATAACAATATCATTAAATGACAATTGAATACTTATGTTTTTTTTTGTTTCGTGGGTAGACTCCTTGATCATTCTGTTTCATCATCTTCTTCATTCATGAAATCATCATTTCTTATCCAAATTATAAGATGGATAAGAGGTTCCTTAAGAATTGAGTTCTTCATATTCCTCATGGCTTGAGGGATCTTCTTTGAATGGTGAGAGCTTAATCTTCAATTGCTCCCATCTTCTTCTTCTCTTCTTATGAGTCGAGATGAAAGCAATTGCTTCCTTCTAGAATACATTCTTAGCATGAATGAATCCCATGATATTGGGAGGCCATTCAAGGTGGCTATCACCACTTCTACATTCTCCACTTCTTCTTCTACTGCTTCAATTTGTTCTACATTCTGGATCTTCACATTCTTCAACTATTTTCTCAAAGCCATCTTCTGATTTAAGTTATTTTCTTCAAATATCTTGATCAAGGAATCAAACATATTTGGTTTATTTAGGGAATCCACTTGTGGTACAAGTTGATCTGTGATTGAATCAACAATGATCTTCTTGGCCTTGACCAAGTTCTTCTTGTGTAAGGCTTTGAGCCTCATCTCCGTATGGAACTGGAACCTCTCTAATCATGTAGGTGTCCAATTCATTTTCTTCATAGAGATCAAATACTTCCATGCTTGGAATTTTTCAACTTCATCAAGCTTATCATCAAGCTGATGTGATAGATCACTTCGAAATGAGAACCTCAAATGCAAATAGCAAAAGATTAGATCTTACCGATTTGAGGTGTCCGTCCTGCTTCCAGAGCTGGCTGATCTAGGGTTTGTCAGAGAAACCCTAATTTTAAAAACATGGAATATTTCAGATTTGATTGGATATAAATATATATCTCTTCAAATGGATCTGTCCAATGTACTCCTTTTCTGAAAATAGTGGAGGGAAGCTCCCTGAATTGGAAGCCCTACTTTTCCAATTTCTTCTGTAGAAATGCCTGTCACTGTCTCTATGATATATTTAAAATTGATGCTCCTATATGTCTACAATTTCTCATTGAGGTAAAAACACATGTCCCTGATCCCAAAACATAGGTTTAATCAGAATTGGTTTCACCAATTTGGATTTATGATCCATTTCCCAAGGTGACCTGTTACAGAACTGTTCAAAACAACAAATTTGTATGACCTGCCACGTGTCACTGGTTCATCTTCTGGTTCTGAAATTTGGACCACAAACATTAAGGTCTGTTTTAATTCTATAAAAACTTCAGGAATTCAATTTGGACCTCTGTAGCCCAATCTATAGCAATTTTCCCCGGGTGTCCTGTTTAGGGATGAATTCTGGAAGAGGCTAAAACCCTGACTTGGAGGGATCATATCTCCCAGAATATAGTGAATCTGAGTCTAAATTTTCGAGATAGTGTACATCAGGATTTTATATTTGGTCTATGAAATTTTCCACTTTGGAACCTTCGCCAATGTTGGGATATAGAGAATGTACCAAAACTTAGCAGTTTTAGTATTTAGGGTTTTTCTAGCTCGGGGTCAAACTATGGTTTGACTTTCCCTGAGTTTCACCCAACCAAAAATATTGATACAGGTCTCTAAAATTCTATTTTGATGAGGAGAGAAATCCTATGTTGGGATCACTCAAAAATTCCTCTTCTGCAAGAAGCCCTAATTTCCCGCACCGAAAACTGAAAATGCTCGAAATCAAATTCCACTTCGACAGAAAGATGCACCCTTCAATGGAGAGTCAGCCTAACCTTCTTTTGCTGATCGATTGTGGAGAGAGAACCAAAAATTAATAATCCCTAGCTTCTGTAGCTACAGAATGTCTTCTTTTAGGGTGGCTCTGATACCATGTTAAATTTTCATATGCTTAGCTAAGACATCTGTATTTCATTTCATTTTCATAACAAAAGGATATAAACAGGGTCACTGAAAGATAGACAAGCACAACCATACAAAAGGAACACAAATATTTATCCTGGGAAAACCCTAAAGGGAAAAAACCAGCAAAATATTCCTCAATATAGATGTCCCAAAAAGATAAAAGATAAAACTAGCAAGGAGATCAAAGCCTCATCCTCCTCCTTCTCCAGCTACTTCTCTTCTCCACTAATGCACTACACAAGTGAGAGTGTGTGTTCCAAATGAGGAGCACTACACCTCTATTTATATTCATCCGTTCACTTAAGTTAACTCATCTATCATGTAGGCTCGAGTTAAGAATGTAGGCTCGAGTTACACATGTAGGCTCAAGTAACAACACTGGGGTGCTAATGACCCACCTTTACAATTAGAGGGGTCTGCCTCATGACTCTTATTAGTTCTTCTGATTAGGAGCATCAGGGTACAAGGTAATACAAGTGGTTCTCTCGGTAGGACCATCAGGGACCACAAAGAAATACATATAGAATATTCTTCAAAGTTACAATATTTCAACAAATATGACCTTCCTTAGTCCTTGAACACTTGTCCAAATCCAAGCTCCAGTCTGTAGCTCTCTTCAGTCAGATCTGCCATCTGACTTAGTGAATTTTTGGTTTAAAACTTTCATATATGTTCGGATTTGAATTGTTTTGAATTTACATGCTCTATTTTACTATTAATTCATCATTCTTTGTGTTGATTTGAGCATTTTTTAACTTGAATTTTCATTCTCTTTGTGTTCTTGATTTATTCAGGGAACTGCGCATGTGCTATAGGAAATAAGCGGTGCCACCGCCTGAACCCTGTGAGCAATAGGAAATTCCACTACCTGAGTGTAGTGATACAGAAGCAGTGCTGATCCAGAACTGCTCTATCAAAGACCCCTCCATCGCGGTGCTAGGTAGGCCTTTTTCCATAACTTGGTTTCTTTTGATTTTTTGCAAAAAGTAGGGTTTTTCTTGCTTTCCGCCCTGTACTGTTAGGCTTGTTTGTTTGAATCTGGATTCTCATGGTTAAAAAAATTTGTGGTGAAAGTTTGCTTGATTAAAAGAATCCAAAATCTAGGTTAGGATTGTTGATTATTCATTTGCCTTCATGTTTGTTGGTTGTGATTCTGAAAGGAACTATTGAAAGCTTAGGTTTCAGCTACAAACAAACAAATACCACTTGATTATCATCTTAATTTCATTTTTTCCATAGAGGACTTATTTTTGCATTTAAAAAGAAGTTGATATTAGGTCATCCTTTTTACTGAGCATAGGGCACTGGATCTCTGATTAGCCTCATAAGCTTTCAGGATCCCTTTGTTCTTTTCTCTCTCTTGCATCATTACTATCTCATCAAAAGAAAAATATTGTAGTTTTAAGTTAGATCTATCTATGTTTCAAAGAAAAATCGAAAAAATAGATTGCATATGTGTGTAGAGTGCTTGTTGTTTTTCTTTTAAGAAAAGACACTCTTACCTATTTGATTACTTTCAAAAAATAAAATGAGTTTGGAATATGTTGCTTGTCTTTCAATTTGATTTGTTCAAAATAGTTCTTTGGGAATTTTTTGTTTTCAAAATGAAAAGAAAATACTCTATCTCCCTCTCGTAGGTAGGCATATCTCGAATGGTAAAGTGAAATATTTGCATCTACATATTTGCATCGTTTTACTTTTTTTGTCAAAATTCCATGCATTCACCTAACCGTCCACTTTAAAATTAACGGTAGTTATAGGATTAAAATTTGAGTGATAGGCTAGAGACGTGTTCAGGCATCATTAAGCGTAGGAGTTGTCATTACTTGTTCGCACTACATCCCATGACTCACGCGGTTCTTCCACGTATCATCGATATATCAAAAGGTTTTTCATGTACCCTTGAGGTATATAGAAAGGTACTTCACATACTCTATTGTATATAGGAAGGCCCCTTTTGAACGCTTGTGCAGTAGATAGCACTACTACCAATTTGATCTCCCATGTACCTTGCGTATATCGAGAGACCCCACTAGGATACCCTATCTATCCGAGTTAACCTCTTGCCTATCTTGGCTTTACCTGCGAAGCTCATAAATTCTTGATAATCCTGGTGAGAGACCAAACCATCTGAACTCCTCCTATCATTTAAGTTTGCTTGTTTGGCCTGTAGCTTGAGTAGGAGAATTTTTGGTGTGTTTCTTCTAGTTTTAAAACCCTAGGTTAGATAGGAACTATGCAAACTAGCTGAATTGAGACAATCCAGAAGACTACGGGGCTTGCTACTTGATTTTCCTCCTATTTCGGGAGAAGATCCTATTGAAGTTATTGACCAAGGAGCTATTACCAACTCCCATGTGGGAGAAAATGTGGTTGCATAAAGCGGAGATCAATATCCTTTGCATGGTCTTCCCTTGGCTCAACAACCTTCTAGGGGTAATACTTCTTTCCATTCTCCCATAGAAGGCTGTGTTGATGATACCAGCCACCTAGATTATGGTCTCGATGCTCCGTTTTGGGATACCTCCATGGGACAGGCCATTGCTTCATTTGGTGCTCGTCAAGCCTCTTCTGAACAAATTTCACCAGCTGTAGAAGAACATAGACAATACTAGGCATCCATTCTCCATGTACAAGACATTAAAAAGAGAATAGATAAAATATTAGCTACACCATGACTTGGCTCGACAGTTTTTCCTCGTAATGCGGACCCTTGGCCTACTGGATATCGCTCACTTGCTGATTCTATGAAACCCATTGAACCTATTTTAGATCACATTGTGACTCCATATAATCTAGCTCAAACCACCAACCCCACCACCTCCCATATTACATCTGTTCCAAATCCTCTCGGGTCTTCTGCACCTGGGGGACAACATTCAATTCCTATTTCATCAATAGCTTCTAGCATCGGGGGATAACCCCCAGCACGACCTACGCTACCTATCAATGGAGTTGTAGCTAGTAATGGATAGACCTATAATATAGGGAAATTTGCAGTCTATGTCCCTCCTACCTATACGAATGTAGTTAACCCCCCATCAAGTTCAGGTCATCCCTTAGTGGCACAACCTGTAACCAATCAAACCTCTTGGGGGTATGGTTACCGAGCAAATCAAGTACCTGTAGGAAATGTAAATTACCAACACCCCTACAGGAATACCATATACTGGATTTTCCTATCTTGGTAACATTTTCAGTCCATCGGGGAAACCTAACTAGTCCTACATGCCAGCTATGGGAGGGATACCTATAAGTACTACTGTGGGCACTGGAGGGCCACCTTACGGAGGTCCTCCCCCTAGGTGGACTAATGGAGTTGGAAGGCCTGGCAGGCTTCCTCCTAATGGTCCTAGTGGGCCTGATGGTCCTGGGGTGCCTGGTGGCTTTCCTCCTAATGGTCCTGGAGGGTCTGGTGGACTTACCCCTACTGGTTCTGGAGGCTCTAGAGGTTTTCCTCCTAGGGGCCCTAGAGGGTATGGTGGTCCTCCTCCTAGAGGTTCGAGTGGTCCTAGTGTCCTTGGCAGTCCTGGTGGTCCTCCTCCTAGAGGCCCTGGTGGTCCTAACGGTCCTGATCCTAGAAATCAACTCCGTACAGGCGGATCCTTAAGAGGATCATCATCACAACATCAGTATCAACAACCTATATATCAGTATACTTATGGTCCTACTGGTGGCTACATGCCTTATCAATACTACTAGTACGTAGAATCTAATCACCAGTTACCTTTCCTAGCAACCTTGGACTTGCCTAATTTGTCCAAGTTGATTAATGATCTTATTCGACATCACCTCTCGTAGCCTACCATTTCGGTAAAGTTACCATCAAGCATTCCAAAATTCAATGGAACGTAGGGAGATGATAAAAAAACCCATGTCATGAAATTCCATTTGTGGTGCTCCTTGAACTCGCTAATGGATGATTTAGTTCATTTAAGACTCTTCCGTCGAGCATTGACCGGTATGACCGTGAAATGGTACATTGAACTTCTGCAACATTCATTTGTGGATTTTGGTTTATTGGAAGCTATCTTTCTTACACACTTTCAGCTTCCTATCTGCTATGAGACAGGTACAGATGTCTTAAATTCTCTGCGTCAGAACACCTCCACGCACATATCAGACCATATCCATAAGTGGAGAAGGCAGAGAATACTAATCAAAGCTCTTGTCCCTGACCAATTCCTAGCTGATTGGTTTACTAAATCTTTGTTGCCTCCAATCACTGGAGACATGGCTATGGGCGGTGTCATTACCAAAGAAAAAGCTATTAGCTGATCCCAATATCTGGACTTGGTATATTCCCAGTCTGAAACATTGTATGACTTGATCCCTCAAGATCCTCTCCCAAGTAGTGATCCTATTAAGATACTAGCAGAAACCCTTATTGACGGGATTGTTGGTTCAATCCAGTCTCGGCCGAAAACCAAACCTGCCAAGGAACCCCATACTCCCACTCCTACTCCTTCAAATCCCAAGGTTTCCATCGAGGTAAATTCCATTTAGAGTACACAAATGTCTTAGAATAATAAAAACAAAGGTAAAGTGAAAAACAAAAAACCTGGAAACCCGCAGGAGAATTCAAAACCAACCACCAATGAGAATGATAAAGGGAAAGGAAAATCAAAATATCCATGTCTTCTATGTGGAGGTGACCACTTCACAAAATAGTGTCCTCGTTGTGAAGAAATCAATCAATTTCTAAAAGATAATCCCATGCCAACAGTTCTCAGTGATCCTTTCCCTTCTCAACAACACTTGATAGACCACATGTCTAATAAGGTAAATTCTAGTTCTTAAGAGGAAATTCACATGATGTCCTTGGAAAATATTAATTTACAAACTCGAAGTTAGAGTTATGACAAACCCACAGATAAGAAAGAAGACAATTCTTCTTTAGGAGAAGCTCTGTCTACTAGTTCTCCTGAGTCCTCGTCTACTGGCCCCCTAACCATCAAGAAACCTAATATCAACATGGTTTTGCACCCACCCAAGAGTACTATTAAGAAGGATTTTTTTAATCCAAATTGCCAAGCTTCCCAATTTTATAGTGTAGTTGAATATCTTTCTCAGGCACCATGCGCGATGTCTGCCTTGTAAGTACTCCACAGTTGTCCTACGCAATGCAAAAAATTGTTAACCGCGTTAGGAGCTTTAGACCCAGACAACACTAATTTGATTCAATTTAATGTAGAGAACCATAAGTCTAGGTTATGCCACAAAATCACTTTCCAAATCATAACGAAAGTAGTCAGTAAAAAGGTCTTTAGAACTGTCCTAGACGAAGGAGCTTCAACTTTGGTTTTGTCCTTGTCTTGATGGAAATCTATTGGCACTCTCGAGCTTGTAACATCACCAACAACTCTGAAAGCCTTTGATGGATGAGGTTTCCATCTCCATGGTCTCATACCATCACTTTCAATCAAGCTTGGCGGAAAAACTGATTCCATTCAAGTGGAAGTAATAGATGCCTCGCTAGACTACAACCTCATATTAGGAAGAAATTGGTTTTATGCCATGACTGCTGTCACTTCGACAGCATTTAGAATCGTCCAATTTCTGCATCTATGGAGGATTGTAACCATTGATCAGCTCGATTTCTATATGTCGGATGTTACCACCCCTATGGCTAATAACATCCCTATGTTAGGCCAGTCCCCTCCTCCTTACCAGTCAATTGGGTTAGGCATGCTGAAGGATTCTTCCCTTATGGGGATTTTTTCATCAAACCCTCCTAACACAGAAATGACGACGATAAATATGATTTCTTTGTTTGATTATGATCCAAAGGGTAAACAAATTGTTGATTCCACCTCGTTGAGTCCGCATGAAGCAATGTATAACATTATCCTAACCCTTTCCAATGACCACACTAATGACCTTCATGTTGTGGCTTCAGACCCTTACCATCTTCCCTACTGGTTAGAACCCTCTCTTCCTACTCTGGATTATCTCTCCAAGACTTTTCCTTCTAATGAGTCCATTATGGAGATCATGAGTATGAATGAATCTATATGGGAGGATCATCACCATAGATCCTTGTTCCCCCCCAATACTAGTTCGGTAAACCATGATTTTGCATCCCTTTTTACTACTAATATTGTCAAAAACCCTCAAACTCTTGTATTGTTGCAAAACTTAGAGTCTGAAGGAAATCTATGCAACATTACTCAGAGAAATCCAATTGACATATCATCCAATCCTGGAACCCTTGAGCATGTTCATGTTGGGCAGAACTTATGATTAGAAGAATATGAAGCATATAGAGAAATTTTCAAATAATTCTGAGATGTCCTTGCTTGGTCCTACAAAGAAATGCCTGGGATAGACCCATCCATTGTGGTTCACTAAATAAAAACCTATCCCACTGCAAAACCTATCACGCAAAAACTTAGACAAGTCCATCCATGAAAAGCTGCAGCTATCAAAGATGAAATAGAAAAGCTTCTAAAAGTAGGGTTTATTTATCCCGTACCCCTGAGGGAATGGGTATCGAACATCATCCCTGTCAATAAAAAACATGGCGCTATTAGAGTCTATATCGATTTCAGAGATTTGAACAAATCTTGTCCCAAAGACAACTTTCCCACTCCACATATTTACCAGATTATCGACAACTGTGCCAAAAGTGTCATCTTCTCATTTATGGATGGCTTTTTAGGATGTAACCTAATTAAGATATTACCCGCCAATCAACAGAAGACAACTTTTATTTGCCCATGGGGAACCTTCATATATAAGAGGTTACCATTCGGCCTAAAAAACGTTGGAGCCACTTTCTAGTGCGCTATGTCCTATGCGTTTCATGATATCAAACATATTGTAGAACCATACCTTGATGACCTCCCAACTCATTCACAATGATGGGAGGACCATCTTGGTCATCTTAGAGACATTTTCCTGAGATGTCATCATTATAACATATGACTCAATCCTCATAAATGTGTTTTTTGCGTTGAGACGGGATGTCTATTAGGTTTTTTGGTTTCTAAGGATGGCATTCGCATAGATCCACTAAAAATTGCCACTATTCTAGCCCTACCATCCCCAACCAACCTTCTAGAACGCCAAATTTTGCAAGGGAAGGAAAATATTCTATGTCGTTTCATTTGTAATTTTGTAGAGAAAACATACGACTATATGCATCTCCTCAAGAAGGAGACTCCATTCTTTTGGGATGACCAATCCCAATGGGCCTTTGATAATCTCAAACACGCCCTCACTCACTCACCTGTGATACACCGCCTAGATTATTCAAAGGATTTTCTCTTATACATTGCTACCTCCACTATTACCATTGCTATGGTTTTGGTGCATGAGAATCCTGATGGTCAGGAGCACGTGATATGCTATGCTAGTAAGAATCTCATGGATTCTGAAACTCGATACTCACATGTGGAGAAATTAGCATTGGCCACGGTCATTGCTATACAAAAATTTTGCCACTACATTTTGCTCCACACAACAACAGTATTGGTAGACCAGAAGCCTATGTATTATATCCTGACTCGTCAAGTGCTCGGGGGAAAATATTCCCAATGGATAGTCATCCTACAGGATTTTGATCTGGAATTTGCCAAAGCTACGTCAAAGAAATCCTTAGTCTTTGCTGAGCTAATGTGTGATCTTCCCTGTGCTTCAATGGAATATGAGCCCAGTGATTCATTCCCAGATGAATTCCTATTCCTGATAAGCACTACTGATCCATGGTATGGATATTTAATAATTTATCTCCAGACATGAATATTTCGGCCAACTCTATCCCATGATGATCATCGCCATATCCGTCACCACGCAAAATACTACCTCATCTTGAATGAAACTTCATATAGACGCAGTATTGATTCTATTCTCCAGTGATTCCTTACCCATGAGGAAGCTGAACAAGTTTTGAATGACTGCCACTTTGGAGCATGTGGTGGTCATCTATCTAGGATGGCTACAACCTAGAAAATACTTTGCGCTGGCTATTTCAGGCCTTCAATCATTAAATATTATCATGAGGCTATTAAGAAATGCCCACCCCGCCAACATTTCTATCCCAAAAAGCGCACACACCCTGCTCTGTTACACCCCATCATTGCCATTGGCCCTTTCTCCAAATGGGGGATTGATTACATGCATTGTAAGGCTACCTCAGCCGGTGGGCATGGTTACATCATCATAGCCATTGATTATTTTACAAAATGGGATGAGGATATGCCTACATATGTAGAGGACGGTAAGAATTCCACTCTCTTCTTGTTTAATTGCGTGATAGCAAGATTCAGAGTCCCACAGTCCTTAGTTACGGATCACGGATCACATTTCTGCAACCAAATGATGGAGAAATTAAGTGCCAAGCTAGGTTTTTGTCATGAGAACTCAACTCCCTATTATCCACAAGCTAATGGTCAAGTCGAGGCCATTAATAATGTTTTGAAAACAATGCTATGTCGGATGGTTGGAGACCATAAATCCAACTGGAATCATATCCTCTTCTCCACTCTTTGGGATTATAGGACTTCAGTAAAAACAACTATTGGTTTTACACCATTTTATCTTGTCTACGGACTAGAAGGTGTCTTTCCTATTTAATGTCAAATTCCATCCTTGAAAATTGTCATCGAACTTCTCCCAGACACTTCCATAGAGGAAGAAATATTTCTCTACTTGAACAACCTTGACGAAACTAGAAGAGATGTTTCCTTATCTAATGAGGGACATAAGAAACACGTCAAGGCATAGTACGACAAGTCTGTCCAACCTTGTGCCTTTAACGAAGGTGACCTAGTTTTAACCTATGATCAGAGACATGACAAACTAGGGAAAGGGAAGTTTAGTTCCATGTGGTGCGGTCCCTTCATTGTTTCCAAATTTCTAGAGAAAGGGGAGTATGAGCTCGTAGACTATGATGGAATCCCCTTAGGATGACCTCGCAATGGGTTGTACCTAAAGACGTACTATGCCTAGATATTTCTTATATATTATCTTGTATATATGTATATTTCTTGACTTTTTAGCATGCTTAAGTATTTTCAATATGGTTTTGAGTTTAGTGTCCAAATATGTTTATACCATGTTTTGGTCATGCAAAGCAGATGGCTTTCTAAGGCTTCGCTGATGGTGCTTGCCAGCACACCTTGAATCTTGCCTCAGCTGCTTGGGTTCTCTATTTCCCAGTTCATGATTTGGTCAGATTAGGAGTGATTTGTATTGGTCCAGCTATGAACAATATCATCAAGTATCAAGCAGTCATAGGTCTTCTGACTGAAGTTGCCTCCTAGGACGTTCGTAAATTGTTAGTTTTTATGGACTCACAACTAGTGGTTTGTCATTTAAATCATGTCTACACCATCAGGAATCCTGGGCTTCTCCATCACTTCTAGAGAGTACATTTATTGGAAAGGTCATTTGAAGCTATTACTTATAGGAATATCCCTAGGGAATACAATACAGTTGCCGACTCATTGGAAAATTACATCCTAGAATGGCATATTGCCCATTCATGACATGAAAATAAAACATGGTTCACTGTAAATAAACTATAAAAAGACACATAAAACTCATGTAAATACATTTTCCATTTGATACATATAAAGAAAAAAATTAAAAGTTTGTATATATATATATAAGTGTTTTACAAAAAACAGGTCATGAGACCTCATCTGAAGCGCTCAGGATTTCAGGCAAAATGTCATCATACAAAATCTTGAAGCTATACATAAGATTTAAGTAATACATCATGTGGCCTATCATCTAGTGGTGCTCATTGTAGCACATGACAACCCAAGATACTTTGCGTAGCAGTCTACTCAAACGACTTGGTACTCCTGTAGTACTCCTGTAGTGGGATTTTAATACCTCAGGGGGAGGCCATCGATCTATGCATATGGTATGTCTAGAGTTAACCTCTGTAGGTTATTCTCTAGTTCCCTTGTCATGTCATCACCCTGTGGAACAAAATGAGATACTTCTCGCCTGTCTAGTGGGAAAGATCCCCTAGGTCGTGCTGCTCCAACATTTGCATGAAAACATTTAAGTCTCATTACTACACATAAAAAATACAAAACATTAAAGCATAAAATCACAATTTCCATTTTAGGGTTTTGTTTCTTACCAATGTCGCCCCACTGTGCATCACATGGAAGCGGTAGATCAGGGTCACCCGTGAAATCAGTACCCGCGTACATGTAGTCCTCAACCTTGAGGAGCTGGTCTCTCAGCCATCGAAACAATGGGTCTCCAAACTTCACCCTAACCCTACCTGCACCTGTGCGGGCCATGATCCGAACCCACCTCAGCATGTGAGGGTCTCTCACCCTCAACTCTGTGAATACTACCTGGGGTCTCAGTTGGGGGACCCGCTGAAAAAAGAAACATGCTAAAATGGATCCAAAACCAAACTACTTCAACTTTCCCTGCCAACACTTGGTCAGCTAGTCTTTGAAAACTGGTAATAATGCCTCCGCCCAGTTGAATACTGTGGGTGCCATAGCCTCTATAGCATAGAGCATGTGTGCTCTAGAATCCTGATGAGCCCCTTAGATTCTTGTTAACCTCTGCATGGTAAGTACGATCATATGAAGAGGGCCATCCACCACAGCCTTGATGGAAATTTTCTTCCTTGATGTTCTAATCCCAGGAATGTAGTGGTGATTTATCAATTCCTGGGTGGTGATGTCCCCTCCACGGGAACCAATCAACGAGATAGGAGCACCTCGTCTTGATAATCCTATTAAGAAGTAGATATCTTCTACTTCAATCGTCAACACATGAGCTCTCACCTCAAAGTATTCTTGCTTCAGATTCCACATGCGAAGAATATGTTCCAGTAAACGCTCATGTGACACCATGCTAGGTGTGCAAAAGAATTTAAGAAGGCCACAGTTCCTCAATGCAGCTATACATCTCTCATTTCTTTTGGCAAAAGCATCATCATCATCATGTTTCCTCTGTTTCCAGATAACCATTTTTTACTGATGGAAACCTACCAAAAACAATCATAAGGCTAATTAGAAACATAATCAACCTTTCAAATAATAAAAAATCATCTATTTTTCCTTGCCCACATGTTTTTCTTTACCCACGGCTGGAACTGCCTGAGTGAAGAGTATTTGGTGTGTTTCCTATGGGGTACCGCTTATCCCACAAGGGATAAGAGCGGTGCTCATATTTAAGGTTTTAGGGCTTGTTCAAGCTGCCCAAAACTTTCCCAAAAATAAAAAATGAAGACATTAAATGAAAAGAGTGAGGTTCAAGCTCTTGGCTCTGACGATGCGTAAATCAGATAGAAGAGGCTCCTAGAATCACCAACTGAAAATATAGCTAAGAAACTTCTCCAAGGGCTCTCCACTATTGGTAAATGGTAAAATGTTTTTTTTTTACTATTTGGATGACTTTTATAAACATTTTAGGGCTTGGCATATCATAGTTTTGTTTTAAAACCATTTATTACGAGAAAACTATTAGTCATGATCCTTTAATGTCATTTATTGGAGAGTTTAATGGTTGTTTTTTAAGTCATTGCCAGAATAAGAATGGTAGTATTAAAATTTTTGGGGAGTTTGTTTTGTATTTTTCATACTACCATAAAATGGAAAAAGTCTTTGAGCATTTATTGTGGCACTTTGGTCATGCTCTCAAAACTTAGCATCAAAGGTACAAGTCCTTTTCTGATTCTTTTCAGACTCGTAAAATCCCTCATCATGAAAAGAGACCTAATGGATTCCTCTTTAAACTCTTTTCGGGATCCTTAGATAAAAAAAAATTGTCGAGTGATCTTGTCTTCTTCACGTTCGTTAAAGTACTTGAAGAGTCGTTCATCTGACAGTAGGTTATCGTTTTTTCGGTTCATATGAACTATTTATGAAAAATGACCCTTTGGAGTCTTCTTTCATTGTCGTTCAGACTCTCTAAACATGAATGATACTGAGTTAACTTTCATAGGACTCGTTAAATTAAACATTAAGAGACCGTCTTTTGGGAATGAGCCCCTCCGCTATGAGGTTCATAAAAAATATGAGTTTGGACTTGTCTTGGGACAAGCTACAATGAGTGTTTGTTACCCTCTTTGGACTCATAAAAATGAAAAGAGGCACTCATCAATCATGATGGGGAAATTAAGGGAAGGGAATCAATTCATTTTGCAAATAAATGGCAGTTTGTCGTTACCTTTGAACATGGCAATTGTCTGCATTTCATTCAGTCAATTGGGTATTCAGATGGCTTGTAATTCGATCCACTTTCATGAGTCATATCACTCCTTTGACTCTCCTCAAAAGAATGAATTTCCTTCTGTCATATTGTGTATATGTTTGGTCTAGTTAATGTTTCCAAGTTTATAAGTCATGCCGTCCAATGTTCAAAAGGAAGTTGAAAGAGTTTACCTTTACAGTCAAAACAACCTCTATGTCAGTACTTCTGAGTCATCTTATGGTTACCTTATTCACATAATTCCAAAACTTTGTTCTGAGTTTCGTGTCATCGATGTGGGATTCATCATGGCCCTCCTTCGACGAGACTATTCATGTCGATATTAGCTCATCATCCAAGAAATAGTCTTATAAACAAGGTTAGTACCTTGAGATCTATATGCCTCAATGACATATTCTCTCGCTCTCGACATAGGTTCACATCATTAACCTTTCATCGATAGAGTTGACTGGGTGTTCAACATCAAGAAATCTATTCACACTCAGTAGATTATACTAAGGGTACCTTGGAAATCATTGACAGTAATGGTGATCTCCCTCGCACTTGTTAACTGTTCACATCATTGGCCGGTAATCAAGTGGTTTCTACCATGTTTGACTTTAGAACATTGTAATGACATGGATACAATCATACTTTGTTGAATACAAGATGAAGAACCTAGGTATTTGTTTAGCACTCATTGCTTTCCCCAGGTTGCGATGAATTTTTGTATGTCAAGCATGGATCCACATTTATATGGTCATGGCTATGCTCAAATTTTCATTTGTATGACATAGATCTATGTTGTATGTCTTGTATCTATGTCTAAGTTTGAGTCCTCTATCACATGGATCTACGTTGTATTCTAGTAACCATGGTTGTTTATTCCTCTCATGGATCTGCCTTATATTGGTTTGCAGCCATGAGTTGGCTATATGTATTTACGAGTAAAAAATATTGATGTATTGTAGATGCATACTCGATGACACTCTTTGATCAAGATGACTCTTACCTCAAAGTGATAACTTGTTCTCTCAAAACTTTCACCTATTCTATCCCTCTGGACTCATGCTTTGGGGGGTATTTTATTATACCAAAGTTTTTTCATCTAGATGTGATAAGATCCTTAACACTTATATTTTCCCTCAATCCCAAACCTGGAGTGGAAACAATGCTGTGGATGTCTATTTTACATAAAAAACCCTAGCACCACATTTTCCCTTTAGCTTATGAGCGATATGTTATGCGCATCACCTCAGTCCTGTTATAGATAAGCGGTGCCATCACATATGTGCTTTGTTCTTGAAGCAGTTCTTACCTACACCACTCTGTCATAAAGGTATATAAGTGATACCCTTGGTAAAAGGTGAAAAAAAGAAGCTTCATGAAGCTTCTAGATAAAAAGCTTCATGGATAGCCTTATCCCTACTCACCTGTGTTAGTTAAGCTTGAAGATCCATGCTTTGAGGATCTCATGGCCACCTCACCCACCAATCTCTCAACCATTTTCATCATTTTTTTCCCGATAAATACAAGGTCATACCCCATGGTTGAGGGAGAGAACTGAATGGTAAAGTTATGTTGTTGAATTGACTATCTGGCCTAATCCATCAGAGAGCACATGAGAGCAAGTTGGAGCTATCAGGGATGAGGTGTTTGTCTTGTGAAGGATTTTGTCGACACTAAGGCACATGGTTGTAAGATCTTTCATTTATTTTCTCATGCAAAGTTGATTTCCTTCCCACATATCTATTGCACTTATATTGCATATATGTTATTGGATTCCTTAGTCACTAGTATGAATTTGTAGGTAATTTTATGGTAGCTTTGATGTCTTTGCATGTTTGATGTGTTCTATAGGTACAAAAAATCTTTATCAAAGCATCATTCCAGGTGTCTATAACACTAAGGTAAGGTTCTCAACCTTTGTCATTCACTCATTCGTTCTGGATCTGAACCATTAAGAGCATAGGAACAACTTCTGTCTGCAGAAGGTGCAATATTCGTGACAACACTTCCTATCCAATTTTTGTGCCAGTTTCAATTGGAGTTATAGTTGGATTACAATTCAACATCCTGAATCTTTTCAATACATCATTTGCATACATATATTAACATATAAATATACCATCTTCAGATTGAGTTACTTCAATACCAAGGAAATATTTCATCATTCCTAAATCTATCATTTCAAAGTATGTTTTCATGGATTTCTTGAACTCATCTATAGAGAGATCTCGACTGAATATCAAATCATCCACATATAAGAAAACAATAAGTATTTTACCTTCTTAGTTTACCTTTGTATACAACGTTGGTTCACTTTGACTTCTGTTGATTCCTTCACTATTCAAATATTCATCAATTCTGTTGTACCAAACTTTGGGTGTCTCCTTCAACCCATACAATGCTTTCTTCAATCTATAGACTTTGTCTTCTTGTCCATCAACCTCATATCCAGGAGGCTGTCTCACATAAACTTCTTCTAAAGATCCATTTAAAAATGAGATATTACATCCATTTTATGTACATACCATTTATTATGAGTAGCAATAGCTAATACCATCCTTAGCATATCAAGTATGGCTACAGGTACAAATGTCTCATTATAATCAATTCCAAGTTGTTGACTAAAACCTTGAGCTACAAGTCTTTCTTTGTAATTTTCAACATCAGCATCAACATTTAACTTAGTTTTATAAATCCAGTTGACACTAAAACAATTTTTATCTTCAGGAAAATCTACAAGCTCCCAAGTATTATTTCTCTCTATGGCATCAATTTCTTCATCCATTGGTTTTATCGAAACATCATTTTTAATATCTTCATCAAAATCTATATGATCACATCCTATAAATACAAAATTTGAAACTTGATCTACTTCTTCATTTTGTTCATACCGTTCTCTTAAACTTCTAGTCTTCTGACCCCTCACTTTGTTTCTTATCGATGATAATGTAGGATTTGCTTTATTGCTTACCTCTCATCATGTTCCTTGTCGTCCACCAATATTTGATGGTTCACAATATTCATGAGTTTTGGGTGTTCTGGGAGGTGTCCTTATTGCTGGTGTATGTGGAGTTGCATGTCCTCCATGTGTGTGATGTTCTTCTTCTTCCTCATCTATGTGAGGTGTTACAACTTCCTCACTAAGTAATTTGTTAATGCTCCCATCCCATGCTTCGTCTTCTTCCACTAGTAGAAAATGAGAAATTAATGACTAAAAAAATGACTAAAATTAGGCTATAAACGACTATTTTTGAGTCGGTGACTAATAGTAGCAAATTACCACTATCTTATAGCTAGTCATATTTTACTAGTCATTAATAGCTTGACTTAGTAGTCACTGATTTAGTCATTGATTTGGTCATTGATAGACAATGATTTAGTCATTGATAGTCAATGATTTAATCATTGTTTTAGTCATTGATAGTTAATGATTTAGTCACGGATTTAGTCATTGATTTAGTCACTGAGTTAATCATTGATTTAGTTGCTGATTTAGTCACTGATTGCAACCATTAATAACCAAATATACGACTAAATAAACTACTAGAAATTAACATATTAATGACTAAGCTAAATACGACTAAGATACAAGAAATTAGCTACTAATAGTCGTATATATGTGAATTTAGTCATTTTTGTAGTCACAAATTTATGATAGGGCACGGAGGAATCGAACCACCAACCTCCTGCCCATAATTAGGCAGGCGCTCTACCATTGAGCTAGCACCCTTTAAGAAGTTGTTATTGCTTGACAATGATTAATACAAAGCAGTTCTCCATATTTCTACATGTTAGAAAATTATGACAAACAAACAAACCATGTACTTCAGCTTAATAGCAGTGCAAGTTTAAACTTTTCATAGTCAGCCACACTGACATTTTAGTTCAAAGGAATCCTACAACCACAATGCACTTTGTAACATATCCATTGCAAGATTGATATCCAATTTAGAATTTGGCATTGTATTATTCCAAAGGGAAAAAATCCAATAGAAGAATACTTACAAGGACAGGTGTTAAATGCTCATTTAATAGAATATCAAATGTAGCCAATACCTGGAATCTAAAAGCACATTCTAGGAAGGACAAAAATAGGTTTTAACTGTCAAACCCCAGGAATGTATTGGAGCCTAGATTTAAACCTAAGAATACCTACAGCACTGAGCTTATGGTCCTACTTAAGCACAAAAGTTCTTTTCCAGAGATAGCTAACTGGTAGCTGATGCACTCTTAGCTAATGCGTGGATAATGGGCAGTTTCTAACAGACAACTCATTTAACTAGAAGAAAGAAAAAACAAGTAACCGATAACTTATTCGTGACACTTAAGATTTTGCCCTAGGAAATCATAGGTTACACTAAAATCAAGACAGCATCATGGGAGAGGTTGCAAAGATGCAAGGGTTGATGAAATACACCAAGAAATCCTTGTTTATTTCAAAGTTTTCAATTATCATGCATGGTTGGAGAGAAATTCAGCGAAGACCCCTCTTTCACCACCCAACCCTAAAAACACTAATTGAACACTCTAATCCAACCTATGATTTTCTAAGATCCTTCTTCGACCCTTCCATAATATGAGAACCCATATCTAATAAATATGTAATGTGTGTATGTATATTTTGTTCCCAATGATATCAAAACAAAAGTACTAAAAAAAATCGATGGATACAATATCCATATCCCTATTTGTACTTGTAGTCATAACCATACAACATGCAAAATAAATGGTTGGGGATTACGTGAACCTTGCACCATTGGACTATCCATAAAATGTATACAGACTCTGAATCACGATCAAACAAGAACCTTTTTCAGACAAGCAACAACACTAAGATGTAACAAAGGCTTGATTCTATAACTCAGATCTAAACACAATGATTAGACAGAAAACAGAGACATGAAAAGATACAAACTATGGCATGCTTCTAGCACAGATAGGGACTAAAAGAACATTGCAAAAATGATGATAGGAACAATTTGATAAGCTAACATATCACTGACTACAGAGTATAATCCAAATCAATAATTTATACAGCA